>VXAD01006098.1:263208-388873 GCA_013399195.1 Dicrurus megarhynchus
CTTCTTTCTCTTTTTTCTTCTTTTCTTTTTTTTTTTTTTTTTGTACCTCCGAAAGAATTTTGAATAATGAGATTACTATGGAGGAAATCCATTTTTAGCTAGTTTTTGCTTTCAAAATGAAAACAACAAGAAAATGAGCTACACTGTGGAAAATGTGTTTCAACATTTTCCTAGGAAAATGTTACAGTTTTCCAAACTTGAGGTGCCTAGGCTGCATTTGCAAACCGGAAAATGTTAGCAGTCCCACATATTCAGTGGAGGGAATATGGGTTCAAATCCTTGAATCAGAGATGAAAAATAAGCAATTCATAAACTTCTATTCTGACATTTCAAGTCTCATGGAAACAGATAAAAAGAAACTTCATCACCTAGATTAATAAACAAACTATAATCTCCAACAAGCTGACATTAGCAAACCTTCCAAGTGGGTGTCCTTTCCTCTTGTGAGGTACTGCTATGGCGTGACAATTCCACCACTGTAGTAAACCACAGCCTCCCAAGGACAATTCAAAACCATTTAAAAAGACTCAGTGCATAACTTTGGATAAATGTATGGGTTTTATTACATTTTCAAAAGCTTCCCCTGAGGAATAATCTTATAACACCATGCTAGGTTTTTTTAGCTAGAATGAAGGAAAGCATCTCATGTAATGCAAAAGAAACTGCAGCAATTTAGATCAGTTAGGTACTGATCCACAGATGAATAGCCTGTCCCTCTTCTGCATATTGTCTGTTTGGTATACAAAGCTGCTAAAGCATAATGCATTTATAAGAATATATGTGTTCTTACATATAATGCAAGAACACCTACATTAAGATGGCAAAATCACCTCAACAAAAAGATCCATTATTTTGCTAATCTTATACTTAGCATCAATTTGTACAACATATACGCCAGCCTGTATGATATACATAAGATGTAGAAAAAATAGGCAGATTCAGTGTGTGGCATTATGGTTTTGAACTGATGGTGCTATTAGGTGGTAAAAAGTAATTTTCCAGATATCACACTCTTTCTTTCTAAACTCTTTACATGATTACTCTTTTCTCTTAAATTCAAATATTTTCATCTGGTATTTTGTAGAAGATAGAGTGGTTAACAAATAACTATGTTATTTAATGATGAAACAAGTGCCATTTGTCTTGTATTTTCCAGGGTAGTCTTGCAGAAACTTTATTCTATTTTTAAGAGATAAATTAAAATTTATATAAAGAGAAGTAATACAGACTGATTAAAATCTAATCAAACTGCTTTTTACTTCACGTGTTAAACAAATGTGTAAGAGATCTTTTATAAAAGACAACACAGCAAACCCTGTTAATTGAAGAGTAGGATGTAGTACCTGGCAGGCATCCTTAAAAATTAATTCCTAGATCACCTATGTTTAAATGACAGTTCACTGACAGTTCACATAAGCTGTCAGCTGCACTGTTGCTGAAGTTATGTTTGGATGCTTTGCTTCTGTTTGGATGCTTTGCTCCATCTCTCAGGGCTGTGGAAAAGGGAAGATTGGCTTTCAGTTAAAATCTACATTGAGTGTTCCCAAGAATGTTTGAATGAATGTGAGGGGTCTCTGGCTCTGCTTTCAGACAGGACCATCAGTAGTTTGCTCCCTTTCCAGTGAGAATGGAGCTCTCTCTGTGGCTGAACACTGACAGGTAGGGGTGCAGCTCTGCAGAAAGGAACCTGGGAGTGCTGGTGGGTAAAAACTGGGCTGTGTTAGGGGGAGTGTCACCAGTAGGCTGAGGAATGTGATTTCTTGTCTCTGCTCAGCATTGGTGAGAAAACACCTGGAGGGCCGCTCCAGTTCTGGGCTTCCCAGTATGAGAGACACACACAGAGTGGAGCCAATCCAGTAAAGGCTTCTGAGGTGGTTATGGACTAGAGCCATTCGAGGAGAGGTGGAGGGAGTGGGGCCAGTTCAGCATGAATAGCAGAAGGCTTGTGAGGATGCTACTACTGCCCATAACCACTGAAAGAGAGAGCTTAGGGAATGCAGAGGGAGCCTCCTCTCAGAGGTCCACAGCAGAATGACAGGAGACAACAAACATGAGTTGGAACACAGAAAATTCTAATTATTTTTTAATATCTTTTTAAACCATGAGAATTTCCAAACACTAGAACGGGTGCCCAGAAATGAGGTAAAAACTCCATACTTGGTAATATCCAAAATTTGACCAACAAAGCACCAGAACAATGCTATTTAACTGGCCCTCCTTTGAGAAGAGAGTTACACAAGGTGACCTTCCAATCTAAATAATTTTTTGATTTAATGTGTCTTTCCTTGAAGACCTAGAAGGGTTGTTGGAGTTCTTCAAAAAACAAAATCCCAGCCAATCAACGAACGAACCAACCAAGCAAATCAACAAAAACACCCAACCCCCCCAATTACAGAAGGGAATATCTATGAGCTATCCCTCAGAATCCTACTGTAACATACTGGGGGCCATGGGAGTAGCGAAAGCACAGTACTTGGGAAGAAAAAAATGAAAATGTGCAAAAATTCAGGAAGTTTATTTCAAGATATTTTCTGTCTCTTGCCTTCATTCCATTTGCATCATATCACAGTACTTCAGTGTTCATGTTTTACTTGCAAGCATTTCCTACTGGCTAGCTAAAATTTACTTAAGAAAATCTCTTCAGTATCCAGCTCTGTACTCAAAGACCCTCCAATTTCCATCCAGGATTAAGATGAAACACTAGGAGCAATGATCTTTAATGAGCATAGCTTGAGAGGAGTACCTAGAACAGAGCTCTGTCTCTGTAGACCAAATCAGTGATTGAAAACTTTATTTAAGAAACTGATGGGGAGTAGATTTACCATTCTAACTGTAGTGGCTGTGTCAGTTTCTTAAATTAAGTTTTGAGGAGCTGATTTAGCCCAGGGAAATGGAGAAATCTGGTTGAAGCGTCTCTTGGGGCTGCTTATACTAAATTTTTTGTTTGTGTTTAGTGCTAATGATTTTTTGTTTGTGTTTAGTGCTAATGCAGAATTAGACGAACTCCACTGTCAAGATGTTAGAAGATCGATGCTTTTATTACTTGGAATTGGAAAGCTGGTACACAAAATAGAGCAGTGGCAGGGAGAAGAATGATACCAAGAGCTCTTTGATTTCCTGGTGCTTAGGAATATTGCAAAGTGCTGTGAATTCAAAGTTCATTTTTTTTTTCTCAAGGAATAAACACAGCATATCTGATTTAATAAATTTAGACAGGGTAAAAATATTTTCAAGGAACTGCATATCTGCCCAATGGAAGAAGAACATATAATTTTTAATAAATAATTCATTTTTTCAAAATCTATAGAATCACTTCACTCTGAAATGCCAGCAATATACCACATGTGCTTTGTCTTTTTCTTCGGAATAAAACTCTCATAAAATACTTATGAGAGGGGTCTTTTGTTTACATAAAGACACATAACTTTTATATCATCATTGCTGATTTTTTTCTTTCCTGAAGAAAAGCACTGGAAGTATTAATGTTTCTCTGAATTCCCAGGACCAAAGCAGTTTTCTACAACGTGCATTAGTGCAATTCAGACTTCACTGAGGGTTGAATTTGCCCAGAGAAGGCAGCAGTAAAGCCTTATATGCTTCCAATCTAAAATAAATGCTTTAGTTTAATCTGAAAGATGAATCTATAAAATATTATTACATTAGAGGCATACATCTCTTAAATAAATAAAAGGATCTAATCTCAAAAATGAATGGCAGAGTTAAGACTGAAAATAAAGATTACATGGTTAAGTCCTCAAAGGTTAGGAAATGACAAACTCCTTGGTTCTGCCTTAGTGCACCTCAGCACTACAGTAGAGTATTAATTACACACAATTTTTTATCGCCTGGGCTGAGCGCTCAGCATCCTGTACAACTTCATCATTAAGATGTAATTTTCAGTCTTGTAACCTGTGGAGACTTACAGCTTAATCCGAGATAACTTCAGAATTTCTTTCTTCCTTTTTTTTTTTTTTTTTCTTTACTGGAAATAATTCCATTAAATTAATGGAACTTTCACAGCATGTGAGATTAAATTTATTACATTGAGACCAGACATTCAGATAAACACTTTCCAAGTCATTACCATGTCTTACATATATCTGGACCCATTAATATATCTTTCCTTATTGATGGTGATATGGGTATTTTTGCATTCTGGGTATGGTTTTCCTGCCGATTTTGATAAATATACTGTGATTCCTTAGCACACTAAAGTGAATGTCATATGGGACTAAGTTTAATGTTGTCAAAACAATTTTTGTTCTAACCCACCCAGTAGACATTCTGCGAAAAAAGGAAACTGTATCCAGAGGAAAATTTCAGTAGTTAACAGTCATATTGGAAAGAAATATGAAATGATGCTATGCTGTGATCTGTTCTGGCTCTAACACTGATCTATTTTAGTTAATTATGTGAATGACTGAAAAGAGAAAAGGCTTGTTAATATATGATACTGAGAGATTGCAGGAACATTTTAGGAAAGGACGGCATTCAAAATCATCTTGAGAAACCTTAGATTTGGTCTGTAAAGTGCTATTCAGCAAGGACAAGTTGGAAAGTATATTTATGTTGAAATAACGAAATATACAAACACAGTATGGGTAACAAACTCCTGGACATTGCTCTCTCACAAGGAAAGGGAAGGTTACCACAGTTCACAAACTCTCTCTAATATTGGCAGCATTTCAACTCAAAAATCTTCAAGAAAAACTGTGGACTAGAATGAGCAGATGTCTGAAAACAACACGTGAAGAAAGAAGGAATTGGGGTTTCCTGGCTCGGAAGCCTGGAGCATGACTGGCTCTTGAAATGAACTGAGTAACCTCTTTCCCTGGCTGTAAAGGAGGTACAGCATCACTGGCCCCGGAATTTGACTGCTTTGCAAAGAAATTGCAAAGAAGATAAAAATTAGATCTTGGGGGAAAAGTTTCTGAAACCAAGGGAGAGGAAAACACTGGAGAGACGTGACTGGGGAGTCCGCTTGATCTATTGTTACTGGCATTTAAGAACAAAATAGAGTAAATTCTGTCACATTTTCATACATATTTAGGCTGGTCACATGGACTAATTGACCTACTGAGCCATTCATCAATGTGAATCTATGATTATAATAACCCAAAACATGATCTGGGAATACATAATATTTATAAATATGTAACACTTATCACCAGTCATCCCACTGAGATTTGATATATTTAATAAAATAATTGGAAGTACCCAACATGTAAAGCATAAACATAACTGAATTTAAATATAAGACATTTCTCTGGAGCTTTCTAAGAGAGATGAGCAGTTTTAATGCAAGAAAAAGGAACCTTGTTTATAGAAGTAATTTTAAGGGAATGACTCCCTAAAAAAATTTTCTCCTTTCTTAGGTTCCCAGCTTCTGATAGCTATAATATTGCACAGTCCATGCAGTGGAACTCTTGAAACCGAGTATGACCTGTAAAAGCTGGAATGCATTTCCCTAGCTTTGGCTGTCTACTTCTGAGCTAGTTGCCTATGGACCAATGGAGCTGAAAAGGTACTGTTAGGGTGTGAGTGATATCAAAAGGTGTGGAAATTTTCTTCAGTATGAGGTGAACAATGCCTTGCAGTCCTTTGGCTTTAGAGAAGCTTGAGATACTAATCCAAATGTACATATCTTTGACTCCATATACTTAACAAATAAAAACAGAAATATAGATGAATACATAGAAATCAGATTAAAAATAAATACTTATGTGTGTGTGTGTGTGTATATACATATACATCTATATATATAAACTGTGAGCCAACTGCATATTTTCTGCAGATAGATGTGATAAGAAGGTACTTCAACTAGAAATATGTGGTATTAGAGCAAATATTTGGTAAGTTGGAAATTGCGGGTGGCGTAATAAATTAACACTCATGAATTAAAAAAAAATTTGTTAAATATATTATGTGGCATTTCCTTTGGAAGAATACTGAAGTCCTACTTGAAAATTATGAAGATTATTCACTTTGACACATACATATGATTCAAAAACTTCTGAAGCTTTTTGGAAACTTGGCCTTAACCAGCTATGAACTCATGCTGCATGAAAAATTTGAGGACTCTGAGACAAAGGTTCCTGGGTGTCTGCAATACTGGGAAATTGATTTCCAAATTAGTCAACGAAATAGTTCATTTATGGGTGTCTGTGACCTCCAGGAACTGTGACAGTGCTGTAGAAGTTCCCAGCATTCTGCCATCATTTTGCCATGAATGTACCACTCTGGATTAAAATTCCAAACTTCAAAACTTCCCCATTGGAACACCACGTTCTCTGATGGGTACCTTATATCCCACCCCAAGGCTGGAAAGAAGACAAGAGATACTGTGAGCATAATAATATCAAAACTTTCCATGGAATTATTTTTTGGCACCACAGAGTTGATAAAGTAACCAAAAAAAAAAAGCTTTACAGGCAGTTAACTTTTACCTAATTCTGTAAAGAGGAATTGATTTGCAAACTGAAACTACAGATGCAATAAAAGGAGACAATGAAATTTAATACACCTGATTTTTGTTGGGTTTTCTTTTTTGACAGCATCATCTTGAACACAAATGCTATATTGCCACAAAGAAAGTGAAGTCATGAATTATCAGTTATTAAAAGTCTCAGATACAGAGAAAAAGCAACACAAATGAAAAGTGCTGGAATCAGAAATAGCTTGTTGTATCACGGAGGATATTTGGTTCATGTATTATTCAGAATATTAAAATATGATATCACTTGATTTAGGATCTTTAAATTTACATCTGCTTACAAATAAAATGGTCCTTGATACAGTCTAGATTTTGCAAAGGTGAGCTAACCTGTAATTAATTTAGTCTGTGCTAAGTGAGACAGGTAACCATGTGTAGAAGTTCAGCTTTCTTTGTACGAACCTGAAAGTTACTTTTCTATTTTCAAATTTCAGATAACAATTTCCATAAATGTTAAGTCCTGACTTTCTACTCGGTATTGTTCCACTTTTAATCTGCCATCATACCAGTTGTCACCTTTATTCTGAGAAAGTCCAGTGTCAACTTCCTTTGCTAACAGCTGAAACTACCAGCCTATTTTCATGTAACATACCTAAGACTGGTTTAGATCCAGTGGTTCTTCATCTCTGCAAGTCCATATGCTTTTGAAATATCAGTTATTTCTCACTTCAAATTAGATTTTAATCATTAGACTAACATGCAATACGTCCCCCTGATAACAAGCAGATTAAAGTTTATGATTATTGTTCTGTGTGCAAGGGTCATGTTCTGCAACTCTCTAAACCAGTCACTAGTGGCAGTGTTTGCTCAATAGTCATGAACACTTTCACTGGATCTCTGATAATATCAGAATAATATCAGAAGCTCCATTCTGTGTAATGGAGCTTCTGATATTATTCTGATATTATCAATCTCTGAATGATGAATTGAACAGTCATACTTTGTATTTTCTAGTGAAATTCAGCTATTACTTTCTTAGAGGTATATTATTCCTCTGATTAATACAGAGCAATGTATATTCATTTGCCTTAAATAAAAACTTAACCATATTTTCTTTCATCAAGAGCATATCTGAAACATTTTCATTCATTGTATGAAGGTTTTTTAAAACATTGATAGAAAAATAAGAACAGTATGGAATCTGCAAAAAGTGTTTCTTACTGTCTTATTGTTGGCAAAACATAGTTAAAGCCATCTTTATTTATCTCATCTCAGAGTTAGAAATCTATTTTTAATTAATCTATCAAGACAATGAACCTGTTTCCTTGGTTTAGTATGCAGAAAGAGTATAAAGCTTAATGAAAATATTTATTAGCACACTTCCTGATTGTTAAAGCGTTGTCCAAATTATCACAATCGGATCCCTAAAAAGAAAACTACAATTTAATGGGAAATCTATTTAAAATGGGATTTCTTATTTTCTTCATTCACTTCAGTAACATTTGAGTATAGGAGTATATGTTGGCCTGAAAACTACGGGTCTGGTAAAATAACTTTGCAATCTGACACTTGGCAAACTTTGCAGTCACAGAGCATTCTGAGGTGGAAGGGACCCACAAGGATCGTTGAGTCCAACTCTAAAAGGAATGGGCCCAAGGGTTGAACCCTTGACCTTGGCATAATTAGCACCGTGTTTTAAACAACTGAGCTGTCACAACTCAGAGAAGAGGAAGGTTACAGATCATATGGATATGTATGTTGCAGATGCAATATGTACACTGAAAACAAAGAGTAGAAGGACCAGTCACCTCTACATAAAAAAACAAGCCAGCACTGGTATATAAAGTCTTCTGTAGCACATTGAAATTCAGAGCAGAATCTTTACCATTCAACCCTCATTTCAACACCGTTAGCACCACCCTGCGTATGCAATAGTTCTTCAGAAGAGTACAACTTATAGATTCCTCTGTAATCAGGAAATTGTATATTAAAAAATAACTAAATTCTAATTCTCTTTTAACTGATCCAGACCCTGAACTTTCCTAGATAACCATACTGCAATTTCTCTAATGAATTTTTAGTTTAATAATCTCTACTGAAATTCCATCTATCTTCTAGTCATTATGATAATTATGTTACAAACTGACATGTGAGTTATTCCAGCACGTTGGCTCATATTAACTAAACCACCCAAAGAGGAAAAATTTGTCTTGTGACTTTGAAATTCAGCATGAGTTTGCAGCTTGGATGAATATGTCTTGGTTAGCTTTAATTTAAGTAATTTTACTTAGCAATATGAATTAAGAAGATCCACAAAATAATTCAGCTACTTGCTTAGAGACCCTGGCTGGGCTTTGGGCAGTAAGATCCGCATTGTGACTATATGGCTATCTAGATTTAACCTAAACAATAAAAAAATAAAGCTGTCATGGTTCTGACATCTCGCATGTTACTGCAATTAAAACCATATTTTAAGGTCATACTTCATTTTCTAGTTCCTTTGCTCTGGTGTGTAGTATAATACTACCCTTTTCCTGGCAGAAAGGGCATCTGAAACAACTGTAGGTATTTGAGCCAGTATGCTTGGCAAGGAGGAAACAAAAGGCCTCATGTTTTGTCATTTCTCTTTCATTGTCCTTTTTTTTGATAACCATCCACTGAGGCAGAAGTAGCAGATTTTGAACAGCATAAAGTAGCCTCATTACCCAGTGACACAAAGAGGGAAAAGAGAAAAGAAAGAGGTGAACACTAAGTTAACACATTGTACTATGTATGGACACGGGTGCGAGAAATACCTTTGCAGAAAATAGTTGGATGTGAAGATTACATGAGAACTGTGTCATGTACAACAAGGTATGAATTGCAGTTGTGTAAGAAACCTGATTTTAGGGTTTTCAAGTATGTGACACTTCAACTTCCCAAGTATTTTTGCAGTGGATATAGGTTGTGAATAGCCTTATGTGTTTACCATATAAACTTCTGCAAACATTTCCTAGACTTTCTTGGTTGTTTGTCAACTACAGGGATAAAAGGGATGCTACAGATAATGTTGCAGAAAAGTCCTTGCACAGTTTCACGCAGGCCAACTTTTTTTTCCCCATTTGTTTACAGGTATGGATTCCAAAATTACTTCCTCTGGTATATCAAGATCTTAAAATGCATTGCTATTGTCATTGCTATTTTTAAACATTTTTTGATCCCTCTGGCAGATTGTTTCTAGTGTTTTTTAATGGGATTTAAATTAGATCTTTCTGACTTTAGATGCTGTGTGCATTTAGTTTTACTTGCTAGAAAACCCTCCAAGCTTTTGAGCCATTTTTTTCATTAGATAATAATAAATTTACCTTGAACATACACATGCTAAAAGGCTTTTTTTGCAGAGTTTTGACCTTGCGGACTTTGTCATCTAAACCCCTAAGCTTTATTTGTAAAGGCTGTTAATGCCACATCAATATTCAGTTCAGAATTTCATTTAATAGTTCTTTCTTTGGGCACAATTGTATGAAACATGTGAAATTAATCTGAGATAAAGTAACTCACAATAGCAGGTGAGAATATTCCCTTATTATTTAGCAGTATCCAGAAAACCAGGGGGTGACTAATAAATGGGACAAAATGAATTATTTTCTTTCTGCCCATCCTTTTGTATTTCACAGAGTGTGCACATTCCAGACAGAATGATGCAGTGAGAGAGGACTGAGCAGGCATGGGTTACTATGACTTTATGCTTTCAGCCAGTGCGTTTGATCATTCATTTGTGAGGCATTAGTTTTCTTGATGTCATTGGGCTTCTTGAAGCTGTACTGTACTTTGTCCTAATGTTTTTCAGGATTTGCCTTTCAAGAGGGAAGCTGAATAAAGAATTTTAATTCTACATGCATTAAGACTTTTTCTTTTGAGGTGGGGTTGTTTTTGGGGTTTGGTGTGTTTTTTTGGGGGTTTTTTTGTTTTTTTTTTACAGATGAAAATTAAAAATGCTTATCTCCATGTATCTAAAAACCTTAAAAAATATAATAGAATTCAATCAATTGAATTCAGTCAGTCATATCAAGTCTAATAACAAAATAAATAAGAAGAAAGGTAGGCTTCAGAAACACCTTTTCCCCACTGTATTTGTGCTAGCTGAAGATCTTACTTCCACAGAGTATTAGAAGCTACCAATTTCTTGGATGTGTCATTTAATCAAAACCAATGCTACCACTATCAGTCAGTCTAACAAAGTACATTATTTAAACTTATCTGCCTCTCTTAAACAACAAAGAGATGAAGTGCTTCATGAGGATGTAATAAACTTTGGCAGATGTTTGGATGATGGAACATATTTGGGCAGCTGAGATCCATGTGGTATAATCATGTCTGAAAAGTATGGTTAAGCAAAGCCGGTCAACATCGTTAAGCCTGGCAGTCAAATAATAAAAGGATGCAGCCTTGACCAGTATCTGCCTTTTCACTTGTACAGGAAATAAGCATGTCTAGAGTGCTGTGACCAGTTACCAGCTTCTATCAACCAGCAGTGACAGTCAGTTTCTTAGTGGCCTGGCTTGACCACTGAGAGTTTATTCAGCATGTTCATTTGTTGCCTCTAACTGATCATTACAAGGTTTTTATGGTGGCTTCCAACAGTCTATTCCTACTCCCAGTTCTTGCTTTTTCCCTGTGCTACCCACTCAGGACTGCATGCCTTTCCCCTAGATATATGTCAAATCCCTGGATGCCAGCCTAGCATTTACAGTCTTAGGCCTGCCCTGCACCTACTTTTGACTATCTCCCTTGGGCAGTGTGTTGAGATTTGCTCCACTGTCTGGAGCTCTCTGCCTCATCACTTCACTGCTGTGCTCACTGGTCCTCACTTCCCAAGCTGGTACCATCTGATGTCTGCAAAGTGTGGTTATACACTCTAAAAGAGTGAGGGAACTCACCTGTATGTGGTTTCCCCTAGTGTCTAGAGTAACTAGTGAATTGCTCAAAATTGACACTTCATATGACAGTTATTCAGCTCAGATTTCTTATTAAATCAGGTGCTTTTCTGATTAAAAACCACTATCGTTCCTCGTTTGTTTTCTGGGATTTATGGGTAATTAGCACATTTGTGCTGACATCTAAGTATTCATATATATCAAAATAAATGATCAAGAATACTTTTATTTTAGAGCATTTTAGAGAAAGTCTTTAGAGTATTTACATAACTTGTAAAAATGAGACTCTTGTCAGCAGATCACACAAGTGTTTTCGTGAAATTACCGCATTTTTTTGCAGGCCTTCACCTGGTTATTCCTATGATGGCAACTAAGATAAATCAAAATGTTGCGCTTTAAAAATGACATCAAATTTTTTTTGTACAATATTTTAATCTCATGCTGGTGATCAATCACATTTGGTGATTATTCACCAAATATTTTTCTTTTCAATATTTTTAAAGCTGCCCTATATGAAAACATGGCCTATAGAGTTCCTGTTGTATTGCCTCCATTCTCCACTGTACTCACAGGAAGAAACATTTTTTCTGTTGATTGTTTTCACATGTTTAATGATGACACAATAACCTGGAAAACCTTCTAAGAAAGAAAACACATTGAGAATTGAATGCCTCCTCTGCTTTCCTAATTTTTGGCGAGAAGTCAGAAGATTGGTGCCTGTATAATATAATGTATATATATTCACTAATTTGAATTTCCTGTGGCCTGATTCTATATGCAAATGATGTAGTATTTGCATCTCTTTATTGACGCTGCAGCTCTCTGAGACATCTATTGTTGGGGGCAGCACAAGAAATAGTGGTGCTGTCACATTTACTGCAGAGAAGAGCATTTGATTCTGCCACTTCACCTATGTTTGATAGTGCTGTTTTGTCTGAATAAATCAAGATATTGTACTTATGTTCATGGTCTCCTGTTTTGGCAGAGTAATATTATTTTCACATTTTTTTCTTTGTGGGGAAGTGAGAATTGTGCAGGATTTCCATGACATATAAAAGCCTATGTCCATTTGGATGAGTATTTAAATCCTTTAAAAAATCTGTATCTAAGAGACTTCGAATGATTAAGTTTGTGACAAAGAATGGATCTGAACCTCCCAGAATCCAGCTTGCTGATTTAAACATTTGATGGGTTTCATTCTCAAGTGGGACTTCCTAAGAATAACCTCAGATTCTACAGATTTATATGTTATGCTTTACTTCTACTTTTAGATTTAAATAGGTGACCACACCTGTGCAGAAAATCACATTGTTTATTGAGAGAGAATTAGTTTTTTCCTTTTAATGGAATAATAACCAAGACAGTTGCTGGGTTTTCTTTCAGAGTACAGGTCATATTGTTGGGTTTTTTTTTCCTCTGCCAATATAACCATTTGCAATGACATGGTCTTTGACAAGCTACCTGCCACTTACAGAATTTCAAAGCACATATTTCTAAAATAAAATTGTGTTATGGCAAGAGATGCCAGATACAATTACCAGTGACTTCCACTGAGATCTGAACACGTGTAGCTAAAGGGAATATTTGGGTTTAAAAACACACAGATTAAGAATATGTTACAAATCTGGTACTACCTATATTTTTGATACTAGCTATAATTGACCCTGGTGAAATTGCTGGAGGCTTGCATTTCATTGATACTTTCAGAAAGGAGCTTCTGCTAGGTTGTGTAGAGCTGAAGTTGAATAACAAAATTAATTTGTAAATAGAAGGGAAAATTATTTTCAAAGTCTTAGATCTGATCATTTAATAGACTAAAATATTTGGGAGCCATTTAGGTGCATTTTAATGAATTGAAACTTAAATAAATTTTCAGTATTGCTTATTTCTTCTATATTCAGATAGGTTCTGATTGTCTTCGTTTTGCTCTCATCATCACATTGCACAGATAATAGCATCCTGTTTAATTGCTAATTATTCTTTGCAATGCTGTTTAGAGAGTTTAATTATTTTGTTCATTGATTTAATAACAACATCTGACTCCTTATGTTTTAAAAGAACTTTAGAATTAATGAATAGCATGGGGTATATAGTGGGAGCAATAAAACCATGACAGGTGGAGAAAACCAGACAGGAAAGCAACTTGATTTTGACAAACTGGGACTGGAGAGTTATTCTTTTCCAACTTTGTTTTTGGGCCATTAGACCAAATCCCATCTTCCTTATTTTGCTTAATGAGGATTCAAGATTAGAATTTGCTTTAGTTAACAGTAGTCTAGAAGTTCCTTTCAAAAGATAAAGATGAGAATAACTAATCCATTTCCTATATTAACAATAGAAAAAGGAGCAGATCCAAAATGTATTTTAGGCAAATAGAAGCCTTTTTTTTCATGTGTCTGATTGAGCTGGGAATTAAAGTCTTAATGCAATTTCGATCACTTTTCATGGTGCTGTTAAGTGAAATACTTTTAGAAAAATACATTTTGTACAGGATGTTTTTGACCTATTTTTAAATTCTCACCTCCGAGGATTTCAGTGAATGCAAAACTATTTAATATTGAACATTTCTAGATAATTGTCACTAATGAGTAGATAGGATAAAAGTAAATAAATTGTTGTCTCTGCTAATCATAGAGGAATTAGCTTTGTTCCAAAAGGGAAAATACAGTTTGAATTTATTACAATATTTTTGGACAAAATATTTTCTAGAGAAAACTCCCTCTTAAGAAAATCCCACAAAACCTCAAACCCCAGCATAATGTACTATCTTTTACAGTGAGTTACCCCATTTAGATCCGTGTCCGACAACCACATTGCATTTTAAACTGTCAAATTACTTGAAAAACATATCATTTCAATGTATGTATGCTATGCATACATAGCTTTTGTAAACTCTTCTGTACAATATGCAGAAGGATGTTCCTTTGAGAGAACTCGTAATTCAGAAGAAGAAAACTTTGCTAGATCAAGACTATTTTATACTACATGTTGCTTATAATCAATTTCATGTATTATCAATGTGTGGCTATGAATGCCAGTTGTCAGCCCACAGGCTTCTAGACCCCAAATTCATCTTCCTCCAAGTAAACCACAACACTGAATACTGCAAAGAGATAGATACTCAGAGCTTATAAAAGCTTCCTCCTCTGGTGGTAGCATCGCCACCAGAGGCAATTCCTGCCCCTCCTTCCTGGTGAGCAGTTCAGCTCCATCTATAGCACTGAACACCAAATGAATTGTGTTTGTTCCCAGTTCTAACTGGATGTGTGAAAACTCTTGTTATGGAGGAAATGAGAATAATAAACAATGTTTTGCCATCCTGGATCAGTCACTAGCTATATTTACACGGCAAATTTAACAATCCACTCAAGACGTAAACTATTACAGTAACCTTCATGTGGCACATAGTTTTCTCAATTGCTCACCACCACAACAGCTTAAAAAATATTTAGATACCACCAGTGAAAACTTCACATGAAGGGTTCAAAAGGAATTCCAAGTGAAATTTCATCTTTTTTTTTAAAAAAACTCTCTTCTACTATTAGATAATTCCCTACAAAGACATGGAATTTTTCTTTTTTTTGATGGAAATACACCTCACAGTTCTTATTTTGGTATGCATAGATATTGCCAGACATCTGCTGCTGAATTTTCATCTGCTAAAAAATCTTCTGCACTTTTCAGAATTATATGAATTTTGGTGACAAATATAAAGAGATAAAAAATTAAATGAAATGCATCTTCTGAAAACTTTCATAGTCTTTCCAACTTACAGAGGTCTATTCATGCAATCTAAGAGAAAAGTTCTGAACTCATAAAGCTGGCTGTTTTTGTCTTAATATTTACAGGATGTGTTCTCTGATGGGCCAGAAATCTGGTTTTGTTCTGTAGATTTTTTTGGTTTGCTACAAAATCCCAGATTTAGGAAGGGATTCATGGAATCATGGTTAAATGTTATCTTTTCCAGAATTTACAGAATGTGAGGAGCACTTGTGTTGCCTGATCCAGGAAGTTGCTTCCCACCTAGGCACAGTTTGCTTCCTTCCATGGTGCCATGAGGTTTGCTGACCCCCTTGCCAGTCCCAGCTCTGTCTGGAACATCCTTGTGGAGTCCAGACTTTTGCTCTATGGCAGCGAGGCACATCATCAGTTGTATAACATGAGTAAAACATATGAACTCACTGTTGCAAACCTTAGAAACAGGTGATAATTTAGCTTTTTTTTTTGAATGTTTCTTTCATTCTAATTGCCCTTCTACCTACTGAAGAAGAACATCTGGCAACCCTGCCTAAAGAATAAAAATATGTTTAGATATAGAGTTTTGCACCTCTATATGAAAGGGACTATAAAACATTTTCTATAGGTCTTAGATTCTCTTGAGGATTGATTGCAGATCTTTAAGAACCAGATTTTAAACAAGTGTTTACCAGGGTTATATGTAGCCCAGGATGTGGATGGGCACAAAGACTTTGCAGCTGATGGAAATATTCATGAAATCTGCTGGAGTTAATGACATTCCCTCCTGTTAAGTAAAAATATCACTTTTTAGGCTTCCACAAGTGCCAGTATATATATTATAAAACAAGGGCGTAAGTGTGTTTGTAAGGACAGAGTAAGTCCGACATTTTAAGGATTTATAGTTGTGTTTTGTTCAGTTAGGAGGTTTTGGTTTGTTGCAGACAGAACCCTTGTTCTGGAGTCACCCGGCAACTGAGAAATTCTCTCTTTCTCAGACCAAACCTAAGATAATAAAAAGGCAGATCATCTTTGTCAGACAAGGTTTAGCAGTAGCAGCAGGCAGAGACCAGATGCAGGTGCTCCAACTTCTGTGATCATTTGGGGAATGTTACTGTGCTACTCCTAAGATTAATGCTGCTTCATTCTGCAAGGTGACAGCATTAGCAAATTACTGACACAAAAGCACAGTTGCGTGACAAAACCTGCTGGAATGGTGCTTTCTGCACAAACCTCACAGGCAGAACTAGGATGTGAGGTGCAATAAAATGCTTCATGGCACATTTGTAGCTGGTCTGATGTAACAATTATGTTTAAGTGACCCAGTGCTCCCTTAGTTCTAATTTTTTTAAGTTTTGCTTTTCTCATACTCATTTTTTTGTCAACACAGTTGCATGCATTCAGGTAATAGAGCCAGCCTTCACAGTCTGTTTTGCAAGAGGTTCAAGATTCCAAACATTCTGAACTGAGGGTTGTCTGTACCCTAACTATGAGGATGAACAGCATGTTGGCATAAGCACACTAAATACAGAAAAAAATTATTATGTTCATTAACATACTTTCTGCATTATTCTTCAGAGACTTGAAATTAATTGCTCTTCTGTCATACCACTCCTTGAAAAAACCCACAACAATTACAGGGTTATATTATTAAAATTTTTAACTGATTATGTCTCTGTAATTTTTTCCATTGTGTAAGTCATTCGATGCCAATACTTTAATAAGGAACAAAACTCTGCCATTACATCAAGCCTAATTATATGCTTTCTATGGGGATAAAAGCAAAAAAGACTGTAGTAATGGAATAATAGAAAACCCACATATTATCCTTCTGTGAAAAAGGAAGTAGCACTACTGTATAGTTTAAGAAGCATCTCTCCTTACTTAGGAGAGATTTGCAGAGATTTAATAGTAGTGGGGAAATAAGGATGAAGTTAAGACTGTGAGTACTACAGAAAATTTTCAAAAGCCTATGAATTGTTGCTTAAAGCTAGGGAAAAAGCATGCAAAAATGAGTTGAGGGGAAAAAATGCTCCCCAGGATTTACACCTTGAAAATTTGTCACACAATATTGATTACTGCCAAGAAAGCGCCTAGAATGTAACCTTATTTTACTCTTTAATCACTGCATTTGAAAAATGACGTTTTTTCAAATCTACCTCATAATTTTTTTGAGTTTACCAAAACCTAAAAGAATCCAAAAGTTCTTTGATTTTTTTTTAGCTCTCAAAAATGAATAATATTTTCCTGATCCCAGAAACCTGGTATCTTCATGAAGTACATCAAAGTATTAATAAGATAGAGAAATACAGAACCTTCACTAAAATGTGTGGCAGCTATTCAGAGAACTGCCTAAAGACATGTTGTACCGCAAGATTATAAGCCACTTTTTACAGCTTCACCTTGTTAGTGTAAATTCAAAATTAATTAGGTCAATCTTTTACTATACAATCTGTCTCTAAATTAACCTGAATGCAGTGTTAATGTTTTCCATTCCAGGATAAAGCATCTTGAAATAATTAAATTATTATGTTAAAATTTTCAGTATTAAATTTTTTTCCATATTTGTACAAGATCTTGCAAAGTGAGGTGTTTTTCCATTCACAGGGCTCCTTTTCTCTATCCAAGAACAAATATTAAATGTACCATTTTATCATTTGATATCAGAGTACTTCATAAGTGGTGCTATCAGAATGTCTTTAAACGAACTGGACCTTGTCTTCTCAGCAATTAATTATAACATTTGCTACATATTTCATATGTATCAGTTCTCTGAGTATAATACTGTGATATTCTTTACCCCAGCTGACTTTGCCCCACACAGAAATTAAAAGAATGAACCACATAAATTTCAATGGCACTGCGCGCTCAGCTTAATGAATACTATGAATTTTTCAGAAAGGTCTTAATACTAGACTACACAGAAGTGGTCTGAAACCCAGTAGGAATATATTCTAGGCACATGGTTACTATTGTCTTTTTATCAATTTGGAGATGCTTGATTCTGTGTGAGTCTAGTAATATGCACCAATCTGCAAAGTCTAGATATCTACAAAGGCAACTCTCTCATGGAAATGGTTTACCAAAGACCACTGTAATTTCTTAGAAAAGTAAAGGATTAGAGAATAATAGCAAGCAGCAAAGGGAATTCAAAGAATTAACCATCATATGCAAATTCACTGAGAATGAAAATCTATGAAGCACTGTAAGGCCAGTAAATAATTTCATACTACCCCAGGAGTCTTGGTGAGACTGTCCTGGTGTTTTGACAGCTTCTTTTTTCTCTCTATAACATGTTCTATAACATTAAGAAATCTGTCTGTGTCTTGCATTTCAGTACAGAGTAAAAAGATGTTTTCATTTTCTAAAATCAGGAGCTTTGCTTTTATGTTTGTGTTTCTGCTAAGTCCTCCATTTATAGATTGATGCTTTCATCCAGCTTCATGAAGTTTTTAAGAATCATTATGTGTTTAACTCAAAACAAAGCAAAGCCATTTGCCACCGATAGCAGCTATGGAGCTAAAACATGACTGTGGGTGTTTTTATGACCATTTTGTTCTACCTTGCTCTGTGCTCCAGAACTGCTGTCACAAATTCAGCCTCTCTGCTGTCGCTAAGCAATTCCATTTCATTCAATATAGCAGCCTTATACTGATCTCATCATCGTAATCTCTGGCTGTTTTCCAGTAGTGACTAAAACAAAATGACGCATGTCTGTGATGTGTTGTTTGTTTCCTTTCCTATTGTTTGGAGGGGGAAGGGGTGGGTGGAAAGTAAGTTTTTGATCTCTATTTGTGTATATAAATCACTTTAATTGCATATTGTATGACATGCTTTGTATTTACTGGTTTTAGGATGCCTGACTGAAGCTGTAGAACTGCTTTGACCTTGGGATCTACAACTCACTATATTGCTTTTTCCAAGAGAAAACAGTCCTGCTTTGACACATTTTGAAATGACCTGCCATTTTTTCCTAGGTTTTGTTCTGTGCAATGGTGACAATCCTGCTCCATTAATTACTCAGAGTAATTCTGCTAAAAACAGACCTCAAAAAATGTTATGGACAAACAGGACAAAGTAGAAGGCTTTGCCCAGTTTTATAGTGCATGCAGAAAACTCCCTGTCAGCAGGCCTGAAATTACAGGCATATACTTTTTAAAGCATCCTTGAACTTATACATGTTATTGCTGATATTCTGCTTGTTTCCCTGAGAGTGGTGGTTTTACTAAAACCTGGGGAGTTTTGCCATAATTTAGGCTGGCACAGAACACATTCAAAATGCAGTATGCTACTGAGTTTCTAAGAAGAGTTCATTATATTTTAGAAAAATGTTGTTAATATTGCCTCTGCCCATATACAGTACACTTTTCAAAAAAGACTAGAAACATTGTGGAAAATTACAAGGAGATGGTGTGAACTTGTTTCAATAAGCCAGTTCAAGTCTTTACTTAGAGGACTAAAATCACCAGGGACCTTTTGCCTCTCAAAATATGTTTATTGCAATTAAATAGAAAGAGAAACTTCAGACATGGAGGTGTCAATCTGATTTCAAGTATCGGTCACAAGTCACTACATGTCCTCTTCAATTACTGGTGCAAAGGCGGCCACAAACTCAGTTGAGATCTCACCATGCTACTTAGAAAATACAGTGTAGGTTGATGTCATGACTCATATTTGTAAGACAATGGGAATAGTTAACTTGCTGTAATGGTAATGTAGAAAAACTCTGTATAGTGAGAAACTTTTTTTGAGTATTCAGTTGATATGAGGAATAGAGTGCCTCATTCTATCTTGGATGTGAAGTTGTCCACAAAAGAGCAATCACTAAAACTGGATATGACATTCTATATACTGCTATGCTTTGTCAAGTCCCCAAAAGCAAGATCTTGGATGTAAAGTGTGAAGGTGAACACAATTTTCAAGAGAGCTCTTTGCCCTTCTTTTCCAGTACCATAAATCAAGTTGTGAAAAAAATGGTTGCGTAATTTTAGCTCAGTTTGCACATTCTATGTGCTTTCTCATTTTAGTTATCATGGTGCTCTGAAACAAAGTGTAGAGCAACATAGTTTTAGGCTAGAGGACCTGGGGCTTTTGAAGGTGATTCAGGGGTCAGAAATGTTGCTCAGAGAGGCTGACTCAGGAGGAAAATTATCTTCGGCTTCGGCTTTTTGTTTATCCCTTGGATTTCCTAGAATATTCTCAGAGGTCAACTATAACAAAGCACAGAATCCAGCCATGAAGAAAATTTTGGTCTCTTTTGTCCTAAGGCTTTTTAAGTAGTAAAAAAAATTATACCAATTTCTTTATGTTGCTAAGCTTGTTAGTGTAACTGCATATTTGGGGGAGGGGGGAAGATCTATACCTAATTTTTGGTGGTGTTTTTTTATCAGAGGAAAGAAAACATAGGGTCAGGGGCTCTGGAAAAGACTGCGGGGCAACAAAGAACCTCCAGAAGTGAATAAGTCCCATTATCTATATGTGAAAAGAAGTTTCAACAGTTTAGTACTCTCTACTCCTGAAGGAGAACAGCGGGCAACCCCTACAACACCCCAGCCTGGAACCAACCCCAGTCACATCTGGATGGTACCAACTTCTTATGACAGTCAAATGTATATAAAGACTCTTTGCTAATATTTACTTAGCCCTTAGATCGTCAAAAAGCAGAGCATTCTCAGTTAAGATTTAGCAGCTTTTTTCTTGAAAGGATCTTAAAAGGGTTCACTTTTTCTTACAGTTCACTGGCTAAGTAGAGAGAAATTTTGCCATGGGATGCTGGAGTCACAGCCTCAGATCACCCAGAAGAGAGTTTGTGAAGTTTGTCAGGGGTTTTTGGTGAGATATAGAAGCAATGTTTGCTGTCCACCTACAATGTAGTGGTTGACAGAAACTCCTATAAAATTGTGAAGAGTGTTGAAGCTATTGATCTATATTCAATTATTCCTGGAAAAACTATATTATAATTCAAACGTGAACTCTGTCTCACAACTCATTCTTTCCCCAGGCCACATGGGAAGGATCTGCTGATCCTAAGCCTCTCTGCCTCTGGCACGTGTGCTCTGTTCCTGGGGGAGCCCTAGTGGGCTCAGTGCAGCTGGCACACTGTGAGACCAGAGCAGGAGTAAGGTGCCTGGCTTAAGCACAGGGGATCTGTGGCAAATCCTGGCAGCACTGGCTGAACAGGTGCACCAGGAAATATTAAGACTCTGCTAATTTGGCCAAATCTGACTTTCATATGGGGAAGAGATGTGCATCTCCAACAGTAGTCTTTACTGCTACTGCCAAAATGCTGTTCTAAAGTATAAAAGGTCTAGAATGCATCAAATACCTGAGAATTCGTTTTGGTGAAACTACTATCTACTCTCATTCTTTGAAGTACTTGAACCTGTGCTGAAATTCAACACCCATCTCCCTGAAAGAAATAGAAAACTCTGAAGTATGGAGCAAGTATGGACAATTTCAGCATGAAAAGTTGACCTAAGGCAAAGACATAAGCTACTGAAAACTGGGATTTCTTAGTGGAATGTATTAGGCAGTCTCAAATACAGATTTCTAAGACTATCTAGTGCCAGAGAAAGACACTTTAATTTACTTTCAGTAGCTTATTAATGATACAGATTTTTTATTAGAATTTCCTACTGAGGTAGAATATAAGGACACCACTTTAATTATGCAACCTGTGCTACAACTGAAAAAATACAACTTTGAATCTAATGTTGACAGTTTGATAATAAAATACCATAGCACTGTTATTCAGGTGGCAACCAATGGGCAAAAATATTAGCTGCTTCACAAAGTTCCTCACTTCTGTTTATAGAAGTTGCTCTGACCTCAGTGCAGAAACATCAGCTAACTCAGCTGCTGATCAGAAATGGAAATTGGAGCATCTTTCAGAATTTGTCTGTAAGTAAGTTTATAAAAAGGCTTTTATAAAGTGGGGGTTTATTCTGAAACTTTTGTTTAGGAGGAAGACTCAGAAGCTTGCAGTTAGATGTTTTGCAGCAGAAAAGGAATGGCTGCTTGACAGGTTTAAAAAGTCACGCTTGACAGAATAGTTAAAGCTGTTTGATAGTAAGACTTAAATGTTCAGCTTTATTGGATGACAGACTGAAGAACAGAAAGACTATCAAAATAAACCTTTTTTAATATATATTCTTTTTTTTCCCCTACTTAATAATCCAAGGTCAGACATGCATTTTAATCACAAACCCTCTGAACTTTTCTGCTCGGTCAGAGAAAATAGAACAAATTTAATGTTCTTTTTTGAATGTATTTGTCAGTCTACATACTGAAAGTGCATTCCATAGCTGTGTGAGCAAAGGCAAAGCTTTTACTTGATTATCTAGGGAAATTGCCTTTGGACAAAAGCTTTTGAATAGGAATTTTAGACTTTGTAGTATAATCAGAGTTGAGAATTTCAATAATATCTCAAAGCTTTCTCTCACATTTACATTTATTACAACATTTGGGGACAACTAAAAACTATCTCAAATTCTGTTTTTTTGTTTGATATTTCTACATGCTCAGTAACATAATAAAGCACATTTTCACCAACTTTTGTCAACATGTCTGATTCTTTATACGAGTTTTTTATCATATGTTAATGGAGAGCTCAGTCTTGATCAGCTTGACAAATGGATCACCTTGCACAAATTTCTTTCAAAAGATAACATTGTCCAGGATGAAGTAATAACATTAAACTCTGTTTACTGGCAATGACACGATATTGCTCAGGAAATTTTCATTCTTTAAAGCTTTTGCTGTAGTACTCCCATATCAATCAATAAATATGCTAGGTTTCTTGAATTGCAGCTGAGGGGTTCAAAAGAAGTGGTTTTTTTTCAGTATATTTTAGTACCTTTCCTATTGATATTGATATTAATTTTAGTATGAGTATTATAACTATATATCTCAAATCTATTTTTTTGTTTGTCCTTCAGTACCAACCACTAATTCACACTGAGGGGAAAAAAATTTCTATGAGGTTATATTTAGAAGAATAAATTTTCATCTCTGCTTTTTCTCAACTATAGGAGGATGTTTTTGTCAGTAATAATATTTCTGCCTTAGTGTTTATTCCTATATATTGATTACAGTGTATCATTTACATATTCAGGACTATTGATTGTACATAAAAAGGTCATTCATTTGATGTTAAAATTTTCTTTAAAATGAAGAGAGAAAAGTGATTATTTTTTGAACTTGTAAAACAATTTAAAAAATGCAGTCTTTCACATGCATCTCCCATGTTGCTCCTAAGGTTTGTTATAGGAACCTCCGAGATTTCATTTTTTTTTCTCCTTTAATTTTCCCAGTCACTTGGCAGTAGGGGAGAAATATTCCCCTTTGCAACTCCCATTATTCTTCATTTATGCTGCAACTAGAGCCCTAGTCCAGAAAATAGCTGAACACATCTTATTTTCCTATTGGGCTCAAAATATCCTCATGTCCTCTCTTAAATGTAGGTCAAATTTTGTATACATTTATATATTGAAATACCTATAACCCTTATAATACATTGTATTACAAAACTGTATGATTGTTTGATACAATGAAATAATTAAAACAAAGCCTCAACATGAAGAATAACTTGGTCTATATAGAAAAAAATAAATTAGAACAGTGTTAAGGATTTATTTCTATGGTCTATATACACTGCCTGAAATCCCAGCAGATTCCGCTGAGTTCACCATAATTTCAGAATTAACCATTTCCAGACATAATTATGGACTGAGTCCATAAGTCTTCCCTTCAGCTGGATTTATAATTAGCTTGTTAGTCCTCCTACAGCTTAAGAGAAATGACCTTTTTAGAGTCAAGACATCCTTTCTCATGATAGCATCAGAGTTATGACAGTAAAAAATGACATTACTTTGTTTATTGGACTTGCAGTCAATTACAGCTTTGCCTTGTGATATGATAAGATTATTTTTTAAAGTCAAATTATTAAAGAGTTAGAGAGTGTTTTTGCGAAAATATTGTCACCCATGAGAGAAAGTATAGTGCATATCACACCTGCTATCCCAGGCAGAAATTCACTCTGCTACGTTTTTGTTTGTGACTGTGCAAATGTTTCACCTAAAGATCAAAAGGAACTGTATCACTGGAGAAAAAAGGATTAGCTGCATCAGAAAAACAGTACTAATTTGTTAGCGATTTTGCTGATATATCAAACATTTTAAGGAACCCTCTGGCAACTTTCTCCAGCACCTTTGCAGATGGTCAGTGGTGATTCCACAAAAAATGGAGAAGACCAGAACCATAAATGAGGACCTGGTTTGAACTCCATTATAAAAATTATTACGTTACAAAAACATCTTCTGTTCAGAGGCTCAGAAAAGCAAGGTATTCAGGACTCGAACCTCCGCCTGGCCTGTAGCCTAATGCTTTTACATGGCAAAAGCTAGGCATAAGCCTAAACATCCCACTGAATAAGTCTCAGAAGTATGACATTCTGTTTTTTTTTCTTTTTTTTGAAACATATTTTTTTTTCCCAGTGTGATATTTTTGTTTCTGAAATTGCAGATAAAAGCAAAAGCAACAGCTAAGAGGATGAGGTGATACAGGATGCAATTTTCCTTGTACTTAGATTTTATTGAGGTTTTCTCAAAGGTCTTACATATTTCAGAAGTAAACCCATCTGAAATTCTGTCTTTTTTTACTTTTTTTTCTTTTTTTTTGGTAAACTTAAGTGGTCAAACCCTGTTCAATAGAATTCAAAAGAATCAGTGTTTATAAATCCTCCTATCTAGTTTTATCCAAAATAAGAAAAGAAAGGTACAATTACTATACTTTTGTAAGAAAAAAAAAAAAAGAAAAAGTCAAAAGGCATGGAGAACATTGTTTAACACAATGGCAAAGTATTTAATAAGAATTCTATGTACTGGTGCAAAATAAATTATTTCTTTTAGCTTCATAAGAGTGGTTGGATGGTGAACAATACTTTTGTCAAGAAATGAAATGTTTTTCCAGTGGTTGCACAAAGAGAATAACCCAGAAAAAGAACATTATTTTATACAAATGATCAATCTCTTCGTGGTCCTTGAGGCTCATTTCATAACAGATTTCTGCAAGGCTACACCACTGAGTCTGTGATGCATGTAATAGAATCAGAGAGCTCAAATACAATTCCAGACTGGGAGGATCCCTGTTTGTCTCCAAGCTCACATTTCTAACATCAGGTCTAGATTTAACAGCCTTGGTAACTTTCAAAAGACCAATAAGCTGATCTTTGAAAATAGGTTTTACCTGTAGCTCTGTCTGGTAGCTAATATAGGTGGCATTTTCCTTAGGAAACAGAGGTGAATGACAAAGCTCTATTACATATATAGCTTCTTCACATATAAGCAGATTTGACTATTCCTGCTGCAATATTTTCTCACAACTTCAAGTGCAGGAGAGTTCATGCTCTAAAAGAAAACAGGCTGAATTGCATTCAATTGCCTTGAGCTGTAATAAAGAAGCTTTTTCTGGATACCTCTGTGGAAGCTAAGCAGTACTCTGCAGCTCTACAAATCAAGGTAGAAAGACATAAAAGGTTTCTTTAAGCTGAGAGTTCAGCTCCACTCAACTGCTCCTTCTTACCCTTTCCCACACAGCCACCTTTGGTATTCACAGAAATTTCACAGTACATATAGAAGCTCACAACCATAAAAGACAAAATCCTCTATAAAAGGAAACCTTATTTTCTTCTAGTTGCTGTCCAATATACCAAGAGAAAATAATACTTTCTGGAAATTAATAATGCTTCTCTTTGTTCTGAAATCAACTCTTTTTAACCTTAACATTGGAGTGACAGCATTGCAAATATTGAAACATAGTTGAATTGTGCAACCTATATAATCACATAAAAAATAAAAGAGACTGTTGTTCGTACCTGCCTGCATTCACAGCAGACTTTTAAATTTGTGGAAAAGAAATCACATGAGCAGATTCTTGGTAAAGAACAGACAGAAAAATTTATCAACTACCAATAGCAAGAACATCAACTTGTTTTGCTAATAGAATATGTACTCCTTCATCTGCAATTTTCACCATTGACAATTCTTACCATTTGACTGACATAAAGAAGTTGCAAATCATCAGTATTAACTAAAACCAATCCAAAATAATTTCACAATTAAAAATATCCACTTTTAAACTAGCTATTTAATGAAAAAATATAATCTTTCTAGTCCTGCTTGAAAAAAAACTTGAGTTTAACAGAACAAATTACAGAATTGATTTTACAATTTGCTTCATGTTCTCACACCCTTTTTGCCCCTGGACAGCAAGTGAGGAAAAGGAGTGCAATGAAAATAGATTGAAAATCTTAGGGGATTCTATTTCAGATCTGCGTCCAAGCCCAATATTTTTCCCAGGGATCATTTGAGAAAAGTCTATTTGAAATGTAAAACTACCCATGAACCTTGAACATTTACACCAGTTAATTTATTCACCTGCACTTCCAAGACAAATGATACAAATGGAATTTACTCTTATCAACACACTGTAATTAATGGCAGAGCTCAACTTTTTGCTACAAATCTTGCCAGGCAATGTAGTCCATACAGCGGGACAGAGCAGGATAAAAGCTCAACCTAATTTTGCTGATAATGGTTCAACAAGGTGTGTGACACATCTGAGGGAAAATTCCAGAGCAATGAACTAAGGCAGAGCTGGTGTCAAAGGCTGATGATAAATTAAAAAAACCTATCTGGCATGCATTTTTTTTTTTTTTTCATTGCTGGAGGGATATTATGTACAAAATTGAGCAGAGAAATCAATACTATATATCTCCATTTTAAGATCAATGCTCAAAGGACAAAAATTTATGGATTTAAAAACTTTGTCTGGGTTCCCTAGCATGATCTGCACAAGGACCTTCCCCCAAACCAGAAGAAGAGGAGCAACTTGTAGGAAAAATTTGACTGTTAGGAGCCTAATTTATAACTCCTTTAAGGATAATCCAATTTAAAGACTGCAAAAATGTTCACCTAACAAGACCCTGAACTTGCTGATCTTCAGCAGTAAAATACCAAAATACCCCACAGAAAGATCATGAAAACAGAATAGAATAGAATAGAATAGAATAGAATAGAATAGAATAGAATAGAATAGAATAGAAGTGGAGTATTTTGGATGGAAGGGACATATTTGAAGGAACATACTATTCATGCTGCCTGACCAGTTTAGGGCTGACCAAAAGTTAAAGCATAATGTTAAAGGCGTTGTCCAAATGTCTTAAACACCAACAGGCTCGGAGCATCAACTACCTCTCTAGGAAGCCTATTCCAGTGGTCAACCACCCTCTTAGTAAAGAAATGCTTCCTTAATGTCCAAGTCCAACTGCCCCCTGGCACCACTTTGAACCACTCTTGCTTTGAAATACTCTTGCACCTACTTCAGTAAAAGGTACCTGTTGGCATCTGTCATCTTAAGGCACTCTGTGACTAAGGACAACTTCGTAATAGACAGGAGCAATTTTATGTGCAGAGGTTAAGATTCATCTTACCTATCTTTGGCTGACTAATCAAACTTAGTCAAGTTTCTAGACCCAGCTAGCTGTTTAGCCTCCTTTGTCAGGATTAAAGAGTGACTGCCACCTCCAGTAGATGAATCATCCCACCTACCCAGATGAATACCTCAAGGTGATCAGCTTCGCTTTAGACAACTCACTGTCAGACAGCTTCAGCTGGCCACTCCTACTCAAAATAATGCCGGGCTTTCATGCCTTTAGACTGCAATAGAAGATGAGATTATATGGATTTTAGGCAATAATTACACATTTGGGAAAGCCCAGAGACAGATGTTACAAGGAAACAGGAGGTTTCCCTCCTTGCCACCTGTAGAAGCAGGCACATTTGGATGTGATCAGACTCAGTTTGGGGATCCTACTGCCAATATTGTGGCCAGGTCCCCTGTCCTTGCTGCCTCACCCTCATCCTTCCAGAATGATCAGAAACCTCAAACAGGGAAAACTTTTAGGAGCAGTCTTTCCAGACTGTGAACAAAAGACAGTTGGTAAATGTTACAATACCAGCCATCAAATGATCAATGGAGTTTCCTCATTACTCTGCTGCTGCTTCCTCACCAATTTCAGTATCTACGTGCCTTGCCTTACTTTCCAGGCTTCTAGTGGCTTATTGTGTTGTTTAAACACAATCCAAACACATTAAATTATTAGACCTTACTTGTCTTCAATAAGCTTTCATTTTATTGGTAGGAAATAGTTGTTTTCACTTCATAGTTTTAAATATAATTAACTCACTATGGACTAGAACTCAAACCGTATTTAGTACTCTTACACATTGCACTATTACATTAAAATATATGTCTTTCCTATTAAGTATTGGAGTCTGCCCTGCAAATTCAGTCAAAAAAAAAAGATTTTTCCTTAAATCTGTACAGAACCTGGAATAAAGGGACATACTGAACTGGGTTACTTAACTATAGGCACACCAGGTAATCAACAGCAACACTGAAACTTTTTGAGATATTTTCTGAAAGCAGATCTTTTGATTCCTAGAATTTGAAGCTTCTTTCAGACATTTCTTTCCTTCCCACAGCTTTCAGGCTTTTCATTCTCTGGAAGGGACTGCTGTACAGGTTATTCTCTGTGAACATGTGCTTTGTATGCTCTGGGTCATAGCTTCTGCAGTCAGCAGCTTTGCCCAGAAGCTTTTACTAAAAGAGTGAAAGATAAAATGGAAAAGAAGGCATTATACCAAATGAAAAAGTTATATTGACTTTTTTTCCTTCTTTTTCACTTTTGCATTCTCTGGATGTTTATTATCTTTCAGATTATAGACTGTGTTGGTGAGGGGTTGTGTACTCCTCCCTGATTTTATTGTATATAACACCGTCTCTGAGCAAGACTATACTTATAAAATGCACAATGCTTTTCCGTTCAGTAAGACCCAAATAAACAACACTTGCTTTGTGGCCAGACACATATACAGATGCCTGATGTTGAAGAAATAAACCAGGTTTTTTTCCTAAAGTTGAGAGCTAGACAAGTCTTTCTTTTCCTTTCTTTGCCAGCAGCAGACCTTGATGACTAAATACATCTTTCTATAATAACCAAGAAATGAACCATGCTGCAGGTTTCTTCAAGGAGATGAGTCATCCTATCGTACATGAGGATCTGTCTTGGAGGTTGGCATGACCTCAGTTGAAGTTGAATTAATGGTATTGACCTTTCCTTCATTTTCTGAATACTCCAGATATCACCACTAATTTTGATAAGATTCAGTGAGATGTGAGAGATTTACATCCCAAAATGTCTGAAATAAAAACCAGGTTACACAGATTCAGAAGCTGTCGTAAGATGAAATTGTGCTCTGGATGAACAATTTTAGACAAGGTTTAGGCTACAATAAAATCTGAATTGGTAGCAGTTTCTATAATTTGCTTTGTAACTTTGTAACTTTAAGTTAAGCCTGTTCTGCCCTTGAAGTGTTTCCTCCCGGCCCTTATCTCAAGTCATGAAGCCTTCCTTAACTTTTTTTTCTTTCTCTCCCCTGCCCAGCTCTGGCAGGGGAGGGTGAGTCAGTGACTCTCGTGGGTGCTTGGCGCTGGGCCAGTGTCAAACCACGACAGTCATTTAAGTGGAATATCCATGCATACTCTCACACTGCTAAGGGAAGCATTCACAGTCCGCATCATGACTTGCTGTATTAGCACAATAAATCCAGTTCAGTGGGTCATTTCTGGATTTGGGAATCTGAGTCTGAATAGATCCGCCTTGGTATTAGTCAGTGTAATGATTCATCTCCGCTTAGACAATAAGAACAGGCTAGTGCCTTTCAAACTGAGCATTTACATTCTGCTCCCAGTTAATTTTCTTCTTCTTCAGGAATGAGTCATTGCAGAGTATCTCTTTGCTGTGGTTTACCTTGTTTTCTATTGATATCTGCCCTAAATGACACAAACCCATAGTCAAGATTAAAAAACCCATAAAAATGCTTCTTTATTTCTACTACATTTAGAAGTAATTCATAAGCTATTAACACCATTATTAACACCATTATACTAGCATGCCTGGCACTATTCATTTCGGCAGATAAACCTGTGCTTAGGGAGATGTATCTGAATTTGAAACAAACAAACAAGCGAAATATACATACTGGCATAAAAGCAGTCTGGAGCAGGCTTTGGGCATGTTAAAATGCATTAGGAGGGATTCTAGTGACAGGTGCACCAAAGCCAGTGAGAATTGCTAATTAGAACTTTTCAGGAGAGATAAAAGAATAGGCAAGGTATTACATGAAAATCATAAACCAAATGTAAATTTAGAAATAAAATATGTGAAAAAAAAAAAGACCAAAAGAGTCAAGCTTTTCTTATGCTACATTATGTTAACTACCACTTGCAATTGTTATAAATGTCACTTGCAGACTTCCAGCTGTTCTAGAATGGGTTTGTTTTTAAAGCACTGACTGAATAGAATAATTGTTTTGTAATGTTGAACTGTATGGTGTGTTGGTTTTGCTTCTGCTTTTTAATGTATTTAACTGAATAATCAAATAAACTTCATGCCTCAGATACCTGCAATGTGACAGGAAATACTCACTCTGAGTATTTAAAGATTCATATTCACTTCAGTTGTTTGTCTAAGCTGTATATTTCCATTGTGCAGCAGATAACTCTTATGCCTCTGATCAAGTTAAAGCAGTCATGATTCAAGACTCGTGCAGGTTTTAGCTATTGTTCAGCAGTTATTTTTCTATTAAAAAAACTTAATGTTTTTGTACAATTTTATTATCTACGTTACAGTCTCCAACTTTGGCAATACACTTTCTTAATTAGTACAGCACTTTCAAGCTGTAAGTTTGGTTTTATGACCCGCTTTGATGATGTCATCCATAAATTCCCCTTCTCCCTTTTATTGTTGTATAAGCTGGGTGACCTAAGGCCCTGATTCTCTTCTCATGTTGGTTTTATTCTGTGAAATAAATCTAACATTTTCAGGGAAGTTACTTGTGATTTAAACCCACAGCAGAGGAAAGCCAAAACTTCAGGTTACAACAGCACAATCAAACACAATTGAATTGCAGTGACTTAACAAGCTGCCTCCTGTCAGCTGAGCAGATACAAGTATCCAGGAGCATGTTTTTAGTCCAATTAATTACAAGAAAGTATAACTTAGCTTAAATGAATGAATGAGGGTGAAGACAACAGAAGTAATCAGGAAAAATAACTTTTCTAGGCTATTTAGTGCTTGACCTTAAGGTGAAGCTTTGGTCTGTAACCAAAAGCTGTGAACTGCACTCTGGGAGCCAGGCTTTTACAAGCCAGTTGCTATCATCCTGGCACCAGGCTCCTCCATCACCACGTTATAGGCTCCCACTTTACAGTCAGGGGAGGCAAGCATCCACTTTTAAACTGTGATTTATATGAGCTGTATTATTAGATGATTATTTTTTGATGAGATGAATTGCATCCTAGAGCATATTAACCCTGTTAAATATAATTCTGGTAACTGTCAAAGGAGGGAAAGCTGACTGATTTAAACACAGTTTTGCATTGCCACCTGTTGAATCCCACCTGACTCTCATACAAGCAGGCTTTATTTACTCAATGTAGTATCTGGGACTGAAGTAAGGAGCAGGTTTGCTTTGATCTCTTTTCTGGGTACACAGGGAGGTATTTGTGGTACCTAGTTTTAAACATCTAAAAAGTAATAATGGACTAGCAAAGACAAGCTAAGCAAGGTGTTCAGAATCCCTTTACAACTAAAGGGAAACAGTCTCTTGTAGAGTTAAAAAAATGTTGTTCCTTTATACAGACATATATATGTGTATATATATATATAGGTCTCTTTCCTGTATAACGTAGGGTATCATACTCTAGAGGTACCTTTTTCTACATTGACTAAAAATAGTAATCTGGATAATTGGGTGAGATGGATTGAATTGTTGGATTGAACACTAGGGAAGATGAATGTTCCAGCATGTGGTAACTGAGAAGCAACACACTTCACTTTTGCTTTATTTGTCCTGTCTTTGCCTCTTCTTCTTTCATGCAGTTTTTTCTCTCTCCACAAGATGAGTGAAGGACCATAACATTTTTCATTCCATGTAAAAATGAGAAAGTACATGCAGTTAGCAAATTTTTTTCAGGTCAGGAAAATTGTATATGTCGTGATCAAACATGGCACTGTGTTGGTGACCAAAGGGTGTCCTCGCCCCACAACCTCTTTCCTTTCCCAGTTCTCTGATGGGTTTGTCCTAAGATAAAAACACCAGGCTGGTATTTCTGGAAGAACTGTCTGGATGTTCACATAAGCAATGCATTCCAGAAATGGGGGAGCTGAGATATTTGTGATTGACTTTGATGCACATTAACCTGCAAAAGGGTGTAAAATGCTGCTGGAGACTGGGCCATCTGGTCTATCAAGGTTTCAGGCAGCTTCCACACAGATCCCCTCTGAGCGTCCGGCTTGAAGATGGGAAACACTTTTGGATGGGTGAGTATAAAGCACTAAGGTCCAGTCAAATACAGACATAAAATCAGCTGGCTAGCTAGGTGCTTTGTTACTGTGTAATTGTGAATTCTGCAAAGGCAAAGACTGTAAACCTTCGGTTTTGCAGAATTTCTAGCTGAACCTGCTTTAGACACAGACTGTTGGCCAAATCTAAACCTCAGTGGAATGAGCCACACCTAGAGTTCTCTGAGAAGTTTAGGAAGCAAGTGGGTCTCACTAGAGCTCATAACTCAATAGGAGGGACCACAACTGGGTTATACTCAGATCCATTGTAGCAGATGATGAGTTGCATAGATACTGCACTGGCAATATTTAGATACTGTATTAGCAATAAAGCTAATCATAATCATCCACATAATCACTGAGACCTTCTTCTTGTGCCTGGCCAGGAACCTTCTCTTGACTCCTCTGCTACACGCATACAACATTGACCTGGCATGCCCTGCTAAATCTGGTGAGCTTCTTGCCCTGGTCAACAACTCTTTCTCCTACATCCAGCTAGAACTTACAGGAAAAGTAACAGCAAACTGGTAGCAGATAAAGTCAAATGAATAATTGATTGTGCAGAGGAAAAAAGATGTTACAGGCAGCAAAAGTCCAAAATCAGTAGAAAAAAAATACTACACAATCCTGCATCCCTTACACAAGTAGTTTGCAAAGAATTACAAGACCAGGACTTTTAAAATTAATGACATCTCTTTAAATTTAAGCTCTATAGACTCATTAAATCAGTAAACAAGAACTGTGTGTTGTGAAAAGGGAATTTGAATTGTAACTTCACTCTGTAGTTTGCTCTATCACAAATAGCTTTAGACACAGCAGTAAAACATCATAATGTCATCTTCTCTCCATTTTACTTGCCTTCATTCAGTAATCCAGAAAACTGATTTTCTAGAGTATGTAGTACGGTATAAAAACATGAGTTTCCATTCCCCAGTTTTACTGTATATTCAGCTTCAGGAGGAAATAGACTAGAGAAAAAAAACTTAGCTAAGATATACTGTGCAGTTTTGTTTACCTACCAGAGCATAAGCATTATATTCTAGGGTTTTGTCCTTTCTAATTTATTACCTGAAAATATTTGAATAGACTCTAAGGAAAAATGTGGGAAGCTCACAGTGACAAAAACTATAATTAAAAAGAAAACATTTTTAAAGTTTTTGTTTTATTTTAAGCAGAGAGATAAAGTCATATATATTTGTGTGTATTTGCATTTTATGTGTGTTTGTAAAGCACAGAAGAAAAATGCAGCCTTCATGTTGATAGAGATTGATAGGCTATTACTACAACACTTGGGACATGAATAGTAGTAAAAGACTATCAGCCAACAACAGTCTAGCATGAGTAGTCTTGAATTAAATGGTATGCAAATCTCTGAAGTAGACTATGAGTATAGAAGGCAATCATTAAAGATGAGAAACTCTCTAATGGAGAGGCTCATAGGAGAGGTTTCCTCATATATCTTCTAACTTTCTGGTTTTAAATGTTCATCTGGGGTAAATAAAGCTTTCTTTCTTCTTCATAAAATTTCAGTGTTGTATTGTTCTATTATCAGTAAGTCTTAAGTATAAAAACACAATGAAAGAAACCATAAACACTTGTGAAGAGCTATGGTTCCCACAGCGTACCTGTGTAGCATGATTCCTCTTAGAAACATCGTTTAGAGGTTTACACTTCTTATGCAACTATAATTTCATTTGAATTTTATATTTTCAATGACTGTGACATTTTAGGATGCTTCTTTCAGATAATAGCCACTCTGTGCCTTGACTCAGGGACTTCACAGTTGCATAAATCAACCTGTTGCACCTTGAGGTAGCGCAGCTCAGAGAGGCCTTTCCTTCTGCCTTGCTGCACATCACATGGGTCGTAGGCCCGAGTTGCACTTGCCTGGGGTTAGACTAAGTCTAGGAGGTTCTTTGGTATTGCTATGATTCAATGTGTTTCTTAAACAACTCTTTAGAGATGTGGGAATGCCTATTCCAGTAGATATTATGGTGCTCTTTTTCTCCAGGAACATCCCACAGAAGAGAGTATACTAATACTCTCATTTTTATCTGCAGAACCTGGCAATTTACTACTGGCCTACATTTGCAGAAGTTTACAGTTTCCACTGTTCCTGTCACCAAGTTAACAGATGTAGGCAAGACTCCCAAAATAGCTATTCCTGCTTTCTTTCTATGTAGTGGCTAGACAGAGAGAAAATTCTTCATAGGGAAGACACAAGAAATTAATAACCTCCATAAAATATCTTAATTGATAGTCTACCTTTGCATTTTCTTTACCAGACTTATTTAAAAGTAGTAAAGAAGAATCTTGTGAGACTTGAATTATTTCTATTGTTTGGGTTCATTTATTGCAGGTGCAACTTTTACAAGTATTTGTTGCCATGATCAATTTCCAGTTCTATTGGCAGAAGCCATCTTGCCCAAGAGGTATAATGTTTCAAAGTGTTCAATGAAATCTGGAAAGTTATGGTGCATTTTTTGTCCTGCTGTGCTCCCTAACCTTTCTACTGAGTGGTGTGCAATGGTAGATCTACCAATTTATTCTTTTCAGCTCTTCTGCCTACTCACATAAATAATACATGTGAGGAGAGGAAGAAGGCTTAACTCTAAGAACTACAGAGAAGAAGGTGTGCCTGTCTCAGAAAGGGATTTGGGAGTGCAATATTTGAAAAGTGATTACAGACTCCTCAAAAGAAAAAATAAATAATAAAAAGGACCCTGATATTCCTTTAGAAAAAGGGCTCTGAGACTTAGAAAAACACCTAAACTGATAAAGGCAGAGGAAAGAGAAGCTAGCAGTTCTGATTATTTTGCTGCTTTAATCCTGACAGCATCTTTTCCATTTCACCTAATAAATGCCTGGATTTTCTGCAAACTTTGCTACTCTATCTTCAGTAAAATTACAGAAGTTGAATATTCAAGCACTTTTCTCTTAGGTTAAGCTTTTCTCACAAAGAAGGGAACATCATGGTGAACAGAAACAAATACACTCAAGGAATAATAAAATTTAAACTCCAATTTTAATTTTCACAAAAAGAAATATTAAAAACTTAAGCATATAGTAACAGCACTAAATAGAGACAATCATTACAGGTTGAGATACTTTACTGTAAGATGCACTCCCTTCCCTGTAGGTTTCGGTTACTTATTTTAAACACACATACCCAACCACACAGATACAATGCTCACATATGAAGCTGCAGTAGACTGAGCCTAAAAACTTCAAGAAAAGTATATATTCAGACCCATGAATCCAATTCATATTTGGAAAATAGCTGACAGTGTTTAGAACTGAAATCACAATTTAAAATCTCCCAGATACCATGGAGGTTCAAAATTCAGATTTTTTTCCCCTGGTCATAGCAGGGAAAGTCAAAAAGACTTGAACAGAAATTTAATATTTTACTGAGAAAAACCAATCTGCCTTGCAAAGGTCAGAATTATATAAAATTTATGACTTCATGTATGCTAATTTCTAATTGTAGCTCATCCCAGGTCTTCAATTTGGTTTTTTTTTTGTTTTTTTTTTTTTTTTTTTTTTTTTTTTTTTTTTTTTTTTTTTTTTTTTTTTTGGTTTTTTTTTTTTTTTTTTTTTTTTTTTTTTTTTTTTTTTTTTTTTTTTTTTTTTTTTTTTTTTTTTTTTCTTTTTGTTGTTGGGGTTTTTTTTTGTGTTTTTGTTTTTGGTTTTTTTTTGTTTTTTTTTTTTACTGAGAATTTTCCTCCATTTTTCTTTGGGGTTCCAGAATACTAATACTTTTCTCACTTTCAGATCTCACGCTTTTTATCTTCTATATTAGAAAAAGACACTCTGCTGGTGTATCTAACTGCTCATCAACTCTATTTCATGTTTCCTGTTTTAGTTTAAGTTGAAACCTTTTCCCACAAATTGTCCAAAACGTAGTTTTGATTTTCTTCTTGCCTACATTTATTGAACAGAGAAGAGTGAGTCACATAATCCTTGACATGCACAACAATATTACAAAAGCTTTGAATTACAACCATTTGCTACCTACATTTACAACCATAGTCAGAGCTATGTCAAAGTATGTCTGCCACTGAGGAAATGTTAGAATTTTACCAGAATCTAAACCACAACTTCCTCAAAATTTCTCTTAGGGAGTGTAATTGCATTGCATAAGGCACTCCTCAAAATGGTTTGTCTGTTCCGTCAAGACCTTCACATTCAACCAACACCTTCCAGCAACTTCACACTAAATATGCTCAATTTTTTTTTCTTGATGTGAAGGTTTTGAAATTTCTCCTTTTTGCACATGTATAATTTAGACTGTTTAGGTTGGATATTAAAGCCTAGATTTGTTTTCATGGGCATGTGTTGCATAAATGGATCAGTTGGAACTTACCAATTTACCTAATTTGACTGTGCACCCCCTGAGTTTAGGTGTACTTCATTGGACTATTCTCACTTGTCTTTAAGCTATTCAACTTAAAGAATGGCTAACAAATCCCTCAGATCCCAGGAGGTCAAACTGCACATATGAAAATTCTGTTACAGAAAAAGTAAACCAGAGTTCAAAATCAAATAGGATGTTATTGCATGAATATTATTTAAACAGGTAAACAAAAGCAATAGACTGTATTAATACCACAGTGAAGTAAAACTTTAGCCTACTACCATTAAGTGATAGGAGTAGTGAATACAATCAGTTGTGTTGATCCTCCCCCAAGGTTCACATCTGACCAAGCAGCACCAGTTGCAAGGTAAACAACTGAGCCTTCACCTTGAACTCTTCTTTTCCTTTTGAAAAACAAGCTCCCTTTTCACAACAAGCATGCTTGCACTCTGCAAAATCCCATAATAGCAACAAGTTGTTGAGTGGAATTGGCCCTAAATTGTGCTGCTTGAATGGTAAGACCAAGCTGGGAATGAAGCTATGGACATGAATCGACCATGACAGCTGACTTGGCAGGTGAGAGCCTGGAGTTCTGACCCTGGGTCACCTATGCAGTGTTCACACAGCTTTAGAAATCTTGAGCAGAGAAAGGCAAGGTTTTTATATTTTGCAATGGGTTTTTATTATTAGATGTTTCAAATCTACATATAACAGAGTTGCTCATTGTTTTCAGAAGCATGGATTTTAGCTGACATACATCTAATCACTGGCATGTCTGAATAGTCTGAAGAAGTCACCTAAATGTCCCTTACAAGATTTTTATTTTGTAAAGACATCCTTCTCCCAGAGTTTTAGGTACCCACACTTCAGGCCTAAAATCCAGCAAAAGGAAGTAAAGAATTTCTAATTCCTTCAAATCTTGATCTCTGTAATGCACTAAATTATTAAAAAACAAAGAAATGTTTTGTTTTATCTATGGTCTGATATGCAGTTCTTGCAGACAGGCTCAAAAGAGCAAATACAGAAGAAAAAAGGAGAGATAACAAAGGTTACTGTGTCAACAGATGTATTTTAATACTATTCTATGTAGCTCTTTATAAGATCAATCATTTTTTGTTAAAGAACAGGATTCAATTTTAGTGCACCGAGAAACATATTTTTCTTTAAGGTGTGGTAGTGCTGAATATCATTACTGAAGAACAAAAATGTAATTTCAGTCCTGACTTTATGTAACTTTATTGACATTGGTTTCCTCTATTGCTTTGGCAGTACCCCTTCATATACTGTTGTCATTTTGAGGTTCTCCCATAAGCAGTAGCATTACTGTCATCTAGCTGAATTCTTTAGCAGCTGTGCAAGTGCATGGGCAAACCTCAAACATACGTTAGGTGGAGATGTCCTGTTGTGATGACTGTGTAGTTATGTTTTGATCAAATTCATCAAGAGAATTTATTTTTTATTTAAATACTGAAGACAGTGGGAAAAACTATTAAGTCTTTTGAATCTGAGATAAATGTTATGTTAAGATGGAACATTAGCAAAATCAAAATGTTTTGACACAAGGTTTTATAGGCAGTCCTGGGCTCGCTCTTAGCCCAAATGTGGTACAAGCCGGATGCTGATGAAGTATACCACGGACATACACCTTGTTTTTGGAGGGGTTTATGAGCCATGTCCCCAGGTCCAGTTCTGAGGTGGTCTGGCCCATGGGGCACCATGGTTTCCAGTGACTGGCAAGAGGTGTTCTTGTGCAAGGGGACACATCCTGTCAAGGGACCTCTGGATGTCACCTGCTGCAAAAAGAGACAGCAGGGAACCTGATATAGCATGATCTGCCTTCACTAAAGTGGACACGCTCTGTCACCTTTCTTCCTTTCAAATTTGAGTGTTTTCTGGATGAAAGATTTCAATTTTTTAAAAACTAGGGCAGGTTTTGCTCCACTTCTCCTCTTCTTGTATGATTCCGAGGGACATTTTTTGTGTGTTTTTCCTTTTAATTGGAATGCCACAATTTTTTAAAACTTATAAATATTTTGTGAAATAAAATCACTATTTGCTCCAAAATATTTTACCTCAGCTCTAGTGGCTTATTTTATTCTAATGAATGACTAAACAATTTCTTTGAATATTTACATGAGAGGGTAGTTTATAGATATCTATGAAGCTATTGTTCTCTAGGCAACTGTATGGTGGTTTGGTTTTGTTTTTTTTTTTCTTTGCTTTGATTATTTTAGGACTTGTAATATTATTGGACAGTGAGGCATTCTCCTTCTCTATCATCTTTGTGACCCATTCAATGACCCTTAACTTTAAGTAGACCGAGAAGAAGAAAGAGTCTTAATTTTACTCTGCTGGGAGGCCATGGAGGTGGTGTTTCCCTGGGTGTAAGAAGTGCACTAGTCACACTCTGTCTCTGGAAAGCAGGTGATTTGCTCAGCTGTTGCAAGGATTCAGTTTGGCTCCCACCAAAAATTTCTGTTAGCATCCAGTGTTTGGACAGGACAGAGAATTTGGTTTTTTTAATTTTTTTTTAATATAAAATACAGATAACTCCACAAAGTATTACACAATTTATAAATATTTCAGAACTTAAATATGTGGAGGTTCTGATAAACATGCAGAGATTTTAATGCTTTATTAATATAGATGTTGGCTTGCTTTTTGGCATAGTGCTGGGATTTAAGTATTTCTCTGTAGGGATCTTTCAAAGAGGAGGATGGAGATAGTACAGTAAAGTCACCTGACAGTGAACACTTGCAACTTGTTTGTGCACAGGATGCACAGGACAGCACACAACTAGTAACTCTGGGTCTTCGGTCTGATCCCTGTTAAGACCAGAAATGTAATTTGAAGAGAAGGACTAAAGGTCTCTAGAGCTGTTAAGAAACAACCCTGACAGATTTTCATGGAACTTTTCAGGCTGAGAAGACAGAAATCCGACTCACTTGAGTTTTGGACACAAAATTCCTTTGGAGCTCTGGGGGCACCTGTCCTCAGGTGAGAGTACTGCAAGTAATACATTTTACTAAAAAAATAAAATATATATTTCCCTGTATAGATTTGCTGCCCTGGCTGATTCAGGTGGCTGGGATTACTGTTTCCCCAGCTCTCAGTGCCAGAAGGGGAGAAACTCAGGTAGCTGGTAAGACCAAACCAGTTACTACAGCAAGTTTTACAGGTTATACAGCCAATTTGTGGGACAAGAGGCTGGAGAGAGGCCCTGTGGAAAGAGATCTGGGTGCTTGGGTGGATGGCAAGCTGAACAGTGTGCCCTGTACTGTGTCCAGTGTGTCTTCCCAGTGTGGTAGCCAGGAGGGCCACCTGTGTCCTGGAGGGCATCAGGCACAGCATCGGCAGCCGAGCAAGGGAGGGGATTGTCCTGCTCTGCTCTGCACTGGGGCAGCCTCACCTCGAGTGCTGGGGGCAGTTTTGGGGGCCACAAGGTAAGGAGGCTATAAAGTTATTACCGTGTATGCAGGGGAGAGTGAGAAGATGGTGAAAGGACTCAAGGACAAGATTTACAAGGAAAGTCTGTGGTCATTTGGTTTGCTGAGCTTGGAGAAGGCTGAGGGTTTGCCCTCCTTGCTTTCTCAAGGGATACAGAGGAGGGGGAGGTGCTGATCTCTCTCTGGTGACCAGTGATAGGACATGAGGAAATGAATGGAATTAAGCTGTGTTTGGGCAAGTTCTGACTGGACATTAGGAAAAAGCTTCTTCACTGAGAGGGTAGCTGGTCACTGGAACAGGCTCTGTAAGGAAGTGGTCATGGCACCAAACCTGACTGAGTTCAAGGAATGTCTGGACAATATTTGTAGTCATATGGTTTAGTTTTAGGTAGTCTTGTGGGAAGAAGGGAGTTGGACTCGGTGATTCTTATGGATTCCCTAGAATTTAAGATATTCTGTAATTCTATGATTCTAGGTAAGTGTCAGTAGGCTGCAGCCAGGGAACACCAACAGAGACGAAGAAAGAGAGAAAGGGAGGTATACTGGTACACTCCCCTGTGAAAATGCAGCAAAGGTGAAAAAGACAAATTTCAATCTGGGCACATGGATCTTGCGAAAAGTGTGTCAACCTTGAATTACTAAGTAGTTAAAGCTCCTATGCAGTATTAGCTTACTTTGCTGAGAAAATAAAGTTACAATATTTCACTGAGGTAAAGCTAGGGACTTAGTCTTGAACTTGGTTTAAGCCCCTGGTTTAAAATGAAATACCTACATTTCCTTTAACTTAGCTATACCTGAGCTGACTGAAAACAAAATGTGTTCCCTGCAAAGCCAGCAACATAACTCCTTTGTATGATAATGTGTACAGAAATTGATTTGCCTTACGAGGGCAGACCAATCAGAAATCTAACCTCAGGACAGACCTTTAAGTGTTTTTTACTGTTATTTAATAATTATCTAAACTTTGGATTTAAAAGGATATTTTAAAAGATACAAAATTTTGGCTGAAATGTTGTAAGAATGTTTTAAATGGCCATATTTACTCATATCATCAATACAACTTTTACTTCCCCTTGTAGAGTGGCTGGCAGTATAATGCTATGTATATAATTCCTCCAAGAATACCACACAAAATTATTTCAAATAAAAATAAAACATAGTTTAAAAAGTAATTTAAATTATTTATCAATATAATTAAGCTGTATTAATGCCCTTTATTATCCATATTAAAAATTCACAAGGATTTTCATCCCTTTCATCTTTATTGGCTGTGTCATAACTTGTTACGTATTTTCACGAACTATTGATGAATGTGAAATGCTCAAAAGCAATTTTTCCCTTTTAGCTATAATGACTATATGGGGAGTATATTAATATTTGAACAAGTAGTTATATTCCTAGTTAGTATAATTTCTAGTACTTTTCCTTAACATGCAGTACAAAGGCAACATCCTTAATGCACAAAGCCTGCAACTACTTGTAAAAGTTTTTATGTAGTATTTAGCATAATTATCTATGCCTCCTTATCTCATAAAAGTAATAGTATTATGACAGTATAAATTGAGCAGAAGATATTGAAACATTATGATGAAATAGGCAGCAGTGTTTGAGGCAAGTTCATGGGGAAGTTGATTTTTTGTATGAGGTATTTAGGGGTCTTCTCCCCTAAATTTCCTATTTTAAGTTAAACTCATCTTTTCGAGAGTTAATAACTTACCTGCAATAGAAGGATGGCAGCATAAAAATGAAGCAGATACTTAAGAAAGACTTGTAGTAGGAATTTGGAATATAGGCCGACCTGGATAAAGTTTTCAATTTTAATTTTATTTTATGGGGCTTATTTTCTTTGCTTGTTTTTTTACTTCCAGTCCTTTACCTCTTCTTATTTTATAACCTGAATATTGAGAAAGTGTTTTGAGACCATAGACATCTTCTGATACATTTGACAGCTAGTATATCAAGAGCTCTAAATCATTTATGCTACCTTATGCTGACCAGTGCATAAAAGCAGTAGCACATGCCTTCCTAAATCGCTTAATTGCTTTGAGAAAACCCATCCTTTAACAGCCCAAATGAAGAGTATGAATGTAGACTATTCCTAAGTGCTAGTGTTTTGACCTAGAAACTTTGAAAAAAGAAAGAGAATACTTAGTGTTTAGAAAGTGGAAGCAATTATGCCTCATTAACACCAAGGCAATTTGGTTTTTAAGCTACAAGGACATAAGAAAACTAAAAGAAAATAATACAATAAAATTGGAATTGGAGCCCTCAGATAACAATATTCTTCACTATCTAACTCAGATTTATTTGCAGATCAGTTGCCTGGTTTAGGGGCAGATTCTGAATTGTGTGATTCATTTGCATAAATGAAACATACGACTAGTCACTGCTCATGTGCAGAGGAACTAAGGAGTTACCTAACTACCTGCAGTACAAAACATTGCTTTCAAAGGTATATTTTATTTTTTTGCCTCTAGATGTGCTGCAAAATTCAAAAGCAATATCCTCACGTTGATGACATTAAAATCTGCATTCATAATTTCTTCATTAAACACAGTAATGAAAAGCAGGACTGTGCAAAGTTTTGAAGCTATTTTTATAAAAGTTCATGCTGATTGGAATTTAAGTAAATAATTTTAACAATGAATTAAGTCTCTTTGACCTGAAATAATCCATATTGGTGTAGGGAAAGCCAGGCAAAAGTAAGACATGAATAAATTGGAAAATTGTATCAGTGAGAAGTTGAGAGTAAAGCAGTATGGACTAGCTGCTGGATTTAACTATAGAATTACTTAAATAATAAAAAGATAAATTTTATCTCCCATCTTTTAAATTTTTACAATAGTAATCAATTTGTGTTTTTCTTAGAAAGATATCTCAGTGCAAACTTAATTAATGCAAAAAAGAACAAGAGAAAAAAAAGGAACAGGAAGAAAACAGTTATTAGACAAAAGTTATTCTAGAAGTGGACAGTAAAGCCAGTCAGAAACTCAGGCAGTAAAGAGAGGAGTAGAACCTATTCCTCCAGAGCAGCAATAGCTGTCTTAGTTTTTCTCTCTCTTTCGGGTTCCTGCCTCACAATTCCAACCTCAGCAAAGGAATTCCCTCAGACAGCAGTCTCTTTCATTCCTTAGATGTGATTTATCTGCATATCCAGTCCACTGTGCAATGAACAAAGGCAGAGATCTAGAAGAAAAATACTGAATCATAATATAATTAAAGATGGTATCATAAGCCACAGGCAACAGAGCAAAATGAAGGCTTCACAGAAAACATTAAGATTTAAATATTTTGGAAGAATGAAGAAATTCTTTTCTGTGAGGGTGGTGAGGCACTGGCATAGGTTGCACAGAGAAGTTGTGGATGCCCCGTCCCTGGAAGTGTTCAAGGCCAGGTTGGATGGGGCTCTGAGCAACCGGGTGTAGTGGGTGGTGTCCCTGCCCATGACAGAGGGGCTGGAACTAGATGACCTTTAAGGTCCCTTCCAAACCAAGGCATTTTATGATTCTATGATTTATTTTACCAACTGAAAGATTTCTCAGGCCAGAGAAAACCAGTAACTAAATGCACTCCTTAGTCTGCAGGCTATTCCATAATACAGTAAGTATTCAAAATAATAGTCACTCCTGGGAAAAATATGACACATTATAATGTGCTCTTTGGATTCACAAAGAAAAGATGCTGCTGCAAGTATTTTATCCAAAACATAAAATAGAGTGGGTACAGCTCCCAGAAGACAGCATTTAAAAGAAGGAAATACTTAAAACATCAAAATCAAAAGTACATCAAAGGGCAAACGGCAACCTATTTGTCACGGCAGCCCATCCATAACCTAATTGCATGACAGATTCATCCAGAGGAAACTTGAAAGATGCTCACAGAAGCGTCTGATGGAAATCTTCTGGGAGATGGATGCCAGTTTTGGAAAAACAGACTTTATGGCTGGAAATTGGACTTGCTGTGATCGTTGTCCAGAGATAAGATGGCTGAAAATATGGTTGGGTGTTGTACAAATAGAACCCTATTTCATCAGGAGTCTCAGCAATTTAACAATATGTTGACTGGGAGGATATAATGACAATATAAAGCCTCACAGAGTCTTTTTGAGAAAGAATCATAAAAGGACTTTGCTAAGTCATTTAATTTTTAAGAGTACCACCTAGAACACTTTGTCTATTTTTACGAATACACTGAAAACAGTGCATGCAGTCTGTAAAGGGCTTTAGAATCCTCTAGCCTAAAGATGTGAATGCATTTTTACTAAGGAATTGTACGTGTTCAATAAAACTATCTTGCCTTAGACATTTCGTTATCTTCAAATTTATTTTGCTTTTTTTATGTTGCACATACAGTTATTTGAAATACTTTTTAATTAAATGCAGGCAGTTACTTCATGGCCTCATCTTTATCATAAACATTTTTATCAACAGATGAATTCTCAGAATTCTCAGCTGGATGATGAATCAATGTTTGGAAAGTTCTTAGAATATCTTTTTTGAGCACAGTGAAGTGCTTAACATTAGAAGATATATATGATGATGTCTCCCTGGCTGTTCATTAGAGTACTTTGAAGGAGTGGAAAGTTGGTGTTTGAAAACTTAATTTCAAGTGTAATTTACTAATTACATCTTATGAAAAAAAACCCCATAAACCATGAGGTACTGGATAGGCAGGATTTGCCCACCTCTTTTTTGTAACACAGTGATTAAGGAAAACCACATGATGAGGTGGATTGACTGGAATGAATTTATGCACAATCTGGCTCCTTATGCAGATTTCAAAGGCCTGAAAAAAAGCACCTCTGAGTGCCTGTAAACTGAAATGAGAAAGGAGGATGCCCTGGGGTCACTGACTACATTCGCACGGAAGAAGGCTAGGGATGGGTGGGCTGGTCTCCAGCTACACACACGTTCCCTGATCAATCCCTAATGTGTACGTGGCAAGACATAGGCAGTTACTGCTATAGAGACTGTCTCTCACTGCATAATAATTTTTTTTGGTGCCTTCTGTGCAGGATCTCCCACCACAACTTTCAGCTCCTTTGCATAGAGTGTAAAAGTATTGTCCTAAAGCTGTGATCAGAAAAAGAGATGTGGATTCCTCCTACTCTTGAAAGAAGAACCTAAGCTTGTCACTGAGGATTTATCTGAAATCCAATTCACCCAACTGATATGCAGTAGCATAAACTGTTTTAAGTTGGTTTCCACAGAGCCCACTGTATCCTGCTACAGTGTACTTACTGAGAGCAGGTTTAATTTGCTTGGAAACCAAAAGTACAATCCATATCCTTCATGAAATGCAAAACATTGTGCATATTTAATGAGCTAACATTTTATACCCTCACTGTGTAAACTGAACCTTTAAGGTTGATTGGAATATGATTTAAATGTAAATCTGTCTGCCTACATTTTTATCTTTTAAAATAGCATTAAATACTCTTTACAACTATTCAGCCTAGTACATTTCCTTGTAGAGGGGAGATAATTATATATAATTTTTGTGTGAAATTTCATACGAACCACCTCATTCTCTGAGCAGGTACAACAGCATATATTAAAGCACATCGGAAATTATTCCCTTTGTTGTAACACAAGATAAAAGCCTGATGTGAAATTTGATACAAAGACTTGGATGGGGTTGGTTTTCACGTATCCTACTGTAATTTTTGAGTGCAAAAAAATTGAAAAACAAACAAACAATCCCAAAGTAATTCTGAGTGCAGAAAGTGAGGCTTTGACATGTGTTTGCTCAGCAGTGGGTGCAGTTCAGCACAGTTGGTATTCTGCAAGTGGTCTTCATGGCAGGTAGGGTACCATGTTTGTTTTCATCCTCTGCAGGTTGTGTCTGATATTTCACCTTACCAAAAGTCTGCCTTGGAGAATTGTGAAGGCAACCAATTGCATGTAAATGAAACAAATTTTCTCCCTGCATGTTACTTAGAATATCAGTAACAATCTATCCTCAGGAGCTTAAAGCAGATTGGAATAGACTGGAGAGTGACTTTTGTATACAGTCTGCCTGAAGGAGTGAATTCCATCCATTCCGAAAAGAAATCAGACCTGTCACGGTTGAATCCCTGGAAATCCAGCATCTGGACTTCAGAATCCTTTTTTCCTGTTATGTCTCTACAGATTGTTCTTACTGGAGAAGGCACATCATTTCTTCAGAAGTGAACAATCTCCTCAGTGGGAAATAAAACAGATGTCTTACAGGTAGTCTTGAAAATCCTTTGCTACTTCAGATAAGGATGTTTTTTCTTTCAGCATTTCTCTTCTGTTTAGATTATTCATATTACTTAAAAAAATTCTTAGAAATAAATGACCATTGAAACATAATCCTAGGGGAAAAAAATATTAATCTTAACAGTAGTTTCAGTACTTTTTCTGATTTTGTCAGCTTCTCTGAAAATTTTCTTTTTGTAAAGTAAGCAGTCAGAAGATATGTCTGGCTATAAAATAGTTTCTCATTACTTTTGGGTGTGGAGAAGTGTAAAATATCAGCCACAGACTTCACTAATGATTGCACAGTGTATGTAAGCCTGAGGAATACAGAAACAGATGCGTTGATTACTTTGGAACAGGTTGAACTATTTAAGAGAAGGAACATATATCAAAACACACAGCAGTGGCATGGACTTGCAATAAAATAATCAGAACTAGACAACCCTCTTCAAAGACGACTTTTTAAAGATCTTTCCCGTCTGTCGCAAGAGACAAACAATAAAAGCATCATCTTTTTTTTTCCCTTCTGCTTCTTCTTTTCCAGCTCAATCCTTCCAGTCTTTCCAGAAGATGCTCAGTGTGCCTACAAACCTTTCCAGAATGCTTTGTCCTGAATATTGTACCTATAGGCTTCTTTTTCCTACCTTTACCGGCAGACAGCCAGAGTTTCTGGGTGTTAGCATGTTTCCACTCCCTCAGCGAAGAGTAATTTGCAACACTGTTGGATTACTTTCTCCAAGTTAACATACAATAGAGGGCAGTAAAATTGTTCTAGTCACACGGAACATAATAAATATTATTTGAAGACATAACACAAGATATTCAATTAATAAATGTAGCAGAAATGAGATTCAAATGTCCCTTGAAACGATGCTGTAAACCTCTGGCTAAGTACATGTAGGTGTACTGAAGAGACCTTATCTAGGTGACTGGAAGTTAAAAGGCAGTTTTTCTCTAGGCAAAAAACCCCTACACAGCAACATAGGTGTAAATGCCCACCCAAGCAGGTACATCCTGGCAGTGAGGAGCTCTGTGGCCTGTTGCATTACCTGGGACACTGGGTTCCACATCACCCCGAGAGCATTAGCCAGTGCTTGGCTCCTCAGTGTATGGACTTGCTGCTCCTGCTTCCTGCTCTGCTGCCCAGCAAACACCTGACGTCCAACCCCGAGAAATATATCATGCTGAGGAGTGCATGTCTAGACCTCCTGACAGCAGTTGAGCACCAAACATAAGCATTTTACTGTTTCAGAGTAAAAGGCAAAATGCAATCCGTGCAGGAAACAAGCATGGGACACCAAGATAAAAGGAGTCTGGGTGGGCATGAGTGTCTCTGCAAAGAAATCACCTGAAGATTTGCCATGGGCTGCAGAGCTATTGGATGGACTGCTACACCAGAGAGTCAACTGCGGTGCCTGCAAAGATTTAAGCAGGTCTCAGCTAGCTTGGTTAACCACTGAGCTGCAGCATCATAACACTGAGAGGGGGTAATTCAACCAAATGAGGCTGTGGGAGAGGCATACACCCTTCCAGTACAGCTATGCTGCTATGGACACATTCATCCTTTTTTTCTGGAAGTAAAAACATTGTTTAAATTACGAGATAAGGTTGATGAAGACCCACACACTCCTTCTAATTTTGAGTTCAGATCCACAACTTGCAAATCACAAACCAATTTTTTTGGTAGGATATTTGGTCAAAATAGTGAGTCAAAATAATCCTTCCCCTGCCACCTCCTACCCATCCCACAAGTTTTCTGAAAACATATTCCTTATCCAGGTTTAACTCAGTAGGATTCTGACCTAATCTAAAGGAAAACTTATAGAGGAACTTAATCAAATATTAGCATTTGATCCTATTCTCCACTGACTATTTGGCCAGAGCTCTAGTACACTTATCAGGAATTACCAAAGTCCACACACTTATTTCAGCTGTTGGGTGCTTTAAGAAATGTATCTGGAAATATTTTAATACCTCTTCTACACAAACTTTTTCCTGTTTGATAAAAATAAATTAACTCATCTCAAAAAGATTTTTAAATTTCCAAGTGTTACAGATGATTTGAACTGAAAATAAATGAGACCTCATATGCCATATTTGCTCTTTCTGAAAGATAACCAAACATCTTATTTTTCACTCTATTAAAAAATCCCTTGAAAATATCTTGTTGCATTATTCCTTAATGTGTATGATAATTACATACAGAGCACCATCCTCGTCTCCCTAACTGAGAGCAAGGATCACAGTGCTACATTATTTTATGTCCAGATGCATTTTGAATGTAAAAACATATTTTCCTGTTAGAAAGGCTGGGATTTATGCAGATAGCTATCAATACCATTAATAGAATTACCTGCATAAATCATTTTATTTAAACAGGACTACACAATTTATAAAGATTTAATGTAATATTTGGCTCCGTATCTTATTTGCCATATAAAGAACTTATTAAAAAGAGTCTTTACGCAGCTAAGAGAATTTAGAACATCTTGTTTGCTACATAAATCTGATATATCTATTTAAATAACTTTTGTGGTCTCCTCTCCTATTAATGCCATATGACAGCATGTTCAGAAACCATGTTTGAGCAAAAAGCGGTATTTTAAGAGCTTGCTGTTGAGTGACTGGTGACACAGTAAATCCCACCCCAGTGAGAAAGCTCGTGTTTCATCTTGGGTGCTACTCAGCTCCCCACTGCAGGACCAAAATTCTTGGAGGTCTGATTTTTTATTATAGTTGGAAACCCTAAATAGGAGTTTACCACAGCAATTAAAAAAGCTGCCCTATAGATCAGGTCTTTTAGGTGTCATAGTGAGAAAGATGCATTGGTGTCTTCTGCCTGAGGCCACTGATTCATGTGCTGGGGAAGCAAAAGGCAGGCAGGTAGGAGGCAGAGAGAGAGGAAGAGGGCATCCTGAGTCCTGGGATCTTTTTTTTTTTACACCTGCTCCTGCTCCGTCTTTTAATCCAAGCAGCAACAACAAAATTTGAGGCTGCTGTCAATGCAAGAGTAAGACACTCGGCACCCATAATCAATGAAATAGATTTTCATCTCAGAATCATGGAATACCAAGTTGGAAGGGAACCTTAAGGATCATCTTGTCCAACCTTTCTTGGTGAAAGCACAGTCTAGTCAAAATGGTTCAGCATCCTGTACAGCTGAATTTCAAAATTGCTCAAAATGTTTGGGAATCCACCACTTCCCTTGAGTGATGATTCCAATTCCCTTAGTTCCCTTTCCACAGAAAAAGGGTAGATAGATCCATCTGGGTAGATAGATCTCAGCCTGTGCTACACTCCTGGACTACATTTTCCCAGGTGCAAGATCTTGTTGAACTTGGTAAGGTTCTTCTTATCCCACTCTTTCAGCCTGTCCAGGTTTTCCTGCAGGGTGGCTATCCCTTCCAAAGTCTTCTCTTTCCCACTCAGTTTGGTCTCACTGGCAAATGTCATGAGAGTACAATTGATCCTATCTCCCATGTCATTTATGAATGCAGGAAGCAGTATTGAGCCCAGTATCAATCCACTTGTGACAGGCTGCCAGTTTGGAAGGGAGTAATTTACCGGCGTGTCTGGTGTTCTGGGTGAGCCGGTCAGCCGCTTCCCCAACCACTGCACAGACCACTTGCCTAGACCATAACACACCAGTTTCTCCAGGAGGAGGCTGTGGGAACCGTATTGAAAGCTTTGGAGAAATCCAGGTGGATCATGACCACCACTCACCCTACATGAACCGAGCACGTTACTTTGTCAAAGAGGGGGATCAGGTGTGTCAAGCCTGGTTTGCCCTTGGTGAGTCCTACTCATACTTCAATGACAGGTATTTCAAATTGCTGATGGTATCACTATGTTTTTCCCTGTAGATAGACAAATACAGGTGACAGGGGGATTGATTAAATTACCTGTCTTGTGTGCAGTAAGTGCCAAAACTATATAAAACTATATCTTCTTTTTTTTTTTCCCTGGGAAATATATAAATACAGAAAATACTACACAGTTTTTAATTAATTAAAAAAATTAAACCACAGCAATCTGGTAAGTGCCAGTATTGGCCACAAATGAAACATTTTGGCCTTTTTATATGAAATGCAGGCTTGGTCTAAACGCAGTGAGTAAATTTCTTTTTTTAATTTTTAATTTTACCTACTCCTCCCGCTTTGTTCTTCCCTATAGTCAGTTGTCTTCACACAAGGCCTGAGCAATGTAACAGGTCTTTCATGGATCTCGAATCAAGCCCAAAGATACGTGTAGGAATTTTCATGTGGGCAGTCTGCAAATGCTGTTTTACCTCTCCTCTTTTCCCAGATAAATAATTTTATGATAGTACCTAAAGCCTAGGCTTTGAAGTATATCATGCAATGCCATGTTCATTGGACAGGGGTTTAATAGTTGGAAAGTACATGACTGAAAAAAAATCCAGGGAAATCTACTGAATTTCCAGAGGGTTTTAATGTAATTGTGCTTCTTGCTTTGGAAGATTTGGGGAGATACAATTTAATAAGGTCATCTATTTCTCTGCACTATTATCAAAATGCAGCTGTTCTTATATCTCATGTGCCAAACATATTTGATCTTTTTTTGGCACCCCCCAAAAATTGTATAAAATTAACTCAAGATACCTTGTCCATCATTCAATATTCAACTTTACAGAAAATGGCTTCTTAGCCTTAGTGAATAAAACATATGCCTGATAAGCTCAAATCCTGTCACCGGCATAGGTGTTCACAAAGGAAGCATAGCATCTGCTCCCACTCTGTTGCACAACATTCAACCCTATAAGGAGCTGCAAAATGCAGAGCAGGGAGCAAACAGCCTCAGAAAGCAAGGAACACGTAACTAATTACCATCTCTTTTATGTCTCTGACTGTATCTGGCACAACGACACGTTTTTTATTTGGTTTTAGTACAGTGGTTTGTTTCCATTTTGTATTTTCTTTTATTGTGGCCATGGCTCTCCTGGTTTTAAATTGCACACACCTGCAGAAAGCAAAGAAAAATATATTCCTATACCATGTAATCCAGTTCAGACTCTGGTCCTATCAGAAAGTCAAAAAATTGCTTCCTCATTACTGTTAGCCTCCTACTTTTCCCCAGAGAGCAGGGAAAACCTCTCCACATAGCTGCTATTTTGCATTTTTTCTGTATACTGTGAACAGAAGGGACATGAAGAGGCTGGGATGAGAAAGACTTTTATTTTTCCCTGCTCTTCCTCATATCTCTTTGCACCATGCTGCTCTGTAGGAGCAGTCATGCTGCTTTAGGGAGGGCCAAAACTCAGCTCTTTTTTTCTCAGAGACTGTGGCAATACAGGAAGAGCATCCAGACAGGGCAAGACCACAGACTACAGTAGGACATTCTGCAGGGCTCCCAGGGCGAAGCCAAGAGAGGGGCAGCTGGGTGAAGGACCTGGATGTCAGCAGAGGACAGGCCCAGGACCTGCCCTGACCAGTGGAGAAGAGAGGGAGCTTTGTCCATCATGACTTCAGGACTGGCACCAACGTGGGTCTTCATCGACCCAAGCCCAGCGCAATTTTGCATAAATACAACATGGAACCAACACAGGTGTTGCTGACAGTAACCAAGGAAACTGTGTAGAAGAGGCAGGAGTTTAAAACAAGACTGCCCTAACCCAGGTCTGAAGATCTGCTGTAACCACAAAGGTTGTGTCTTGTATCAGCCAATCCCATTTGTGTGTGATCGCATCGCCGCCAGGCTGCTCGACCAGGAGTGCAGCAACACTCTGCTGTCCATCAGAGAGGACAGGACACCCAGGCCAGTCCTCTGCCAGACTTACTCCCTTCGAAAGAGATGCAAAAGAAGCATTTTCCTTCACTTGCCTAAGGACCAACTAAAACAGTTTCAGAATGACAATAACTTATTTAGTGTACATAAAGCCTGAGTATACTAGTCTATCTATCATGGTAAAGCATTATCTGTCCTTCTATCATACAGTGTAAAATCTATGTTACACAGTTGTGTAAAAAGGTACTAGAAACTATACGGAAAAGAAAGAAGAAAGAATTTGTTCCAAGGGTTTTAAAAGGAGGGAAGTGCAATTAAAATAAAGGACTATATGTCCCTTTTTTTTCTTCCTTTTACTGAATGAGTGCAATGTAAAAGCCCTGATACAAACTTTATGCCCATGACATTTTTTTTTCAGATTCAGCTGTCAAAACTCGTGGGATCATAAAAACCCAAAACATGTACCTCTGCAACTATTCACATATAACTTTTTATCCAGTTTGAAATTCATATTCTTAAGTCAAATACACCTGTACACACAGTCATGCACGCAGAACAGATACAATGTTTAACTGTTTGAATTTTCCTTTGTTTCTTTCTATCACAGATACTGTGATGAATTTATTTCTATCCTAGGCATTTAAGTTTGCTACACTTTGGAATTATTTCTGAAAAATAATGCATCTGAGTCATTCTGGAAAGGAAAAAGAAAGAGCAGAAAGCACAGGAGCAGCAGCTGTATTGCTTTGTGAGTCAGACGGAGGCAGTGGACTGGCATTTGCTTGCTGCTCCTCCCTCACCCGAAGGAGGTCCAGCAGTGGGAGCCAAACAGATGGTGCGGTGCTGTTCATTAGCGAGGCTCCCACAGCCACATTTAGCAGTCAGAGAAGGTCAGGAGGGGTGCGTGGCACCCCCAAGAGTGCAGTGAGAAGCATTTTAGCATGACTTGTCTCAGAGACACTACTCTGAGCTGGGCTTGGAGTAAGGATGTACCCGATGTCGGCAAACTGGAGCGGCACAGAGAAAATGATGTTTTCCTGACATTTCTCAAAGGTCATATGGTGCTTTTTTTTGGCAGAAAACAACATTAAAGAAGGGAGTAATGATCAAAAAGAGAAAAGAGGCTGGGAGAAGCCTTCTTTGCACAGTTTATTTTCATCCCTCACAGAAAAGTGCCGTATTGACTGTCTATCAGGCTACTTTGTAAATACAAGAAGTAGGACTGATCTGGCTGTTTGTTCTAATCACAGTAAAATACAGATAACATAATAAATGACATGGGGTATAGTGCTTGTTTATAGACTGAGTTCTGCTGCTATAAATAAATATTGCAGAACTGTAGTCCATGTGTTCAGTTGGCAAGATCTGCTTTTTGGGGAAATTTAAAGAAATTTTCACAGGATTCTCAAGGCAGCCATCTCAACAGACAAAAGGTGACTTGGCTTAAACCTTCTGGCAGGGTATTTCATTTATAAAACCAGCTTTATCCAATACACTTTTGGATGTGTCTTTATTTAGTGTTTTGTACAACATCTGACATGTTTCCTCTTGGCATACTCTCACTGTTGATGGTCTCTGTAATATTCAGTCATTAGGCAAGGGTATTCACATTGTTTTAAATTTTCTCAAGAGTATATTCTCCTTTACTGGACTATGATGAGGCTGGAATATGAGAAGAATTAAGCAAGAAAACATTATATTACTTGGATTTCAGTACATGGTTAACAGGAGCACTGACACCAAGATCCAAAAGATCTGTGCCAATTTCCAAGATTTGGAAAAAGTATATTAATAATTGGGGAAAAAAAACCACTAAACCAGTTCTCTTTCTTGCACTTCCTAAACAGGAGATAGTACTTTCATATTTCACAGCAACATGGGAAAGATAAAGTTTGTTTTAAAGGATGCAGTGCTCCAGAGAGAAGGCTGCAGGTAGGTAGCAGGAATAACTACCTGACCTCTCCTCCTTCAGCGAGTAGTGGGAAATGTATGAATAAGCACAGGAACAGAGGATAAATTAATTTTGTGCTGACGTGGAGTACCTGCAAATCTTATTTCTAAAAGAAGTAAAATCTTCTAGAAGGCAGATGCTATCTTCTGGGAGGTCTGGTTGTTGGGATTTTGTTGGTTTTTGTTTTTAAGGTAAGACTATTAGTCAGGGTGAGATGGGAAGGTGGTAATTTGGACATCTAGTCATTAGCATGTGCCATTTATATTTCTACACCCTAAAATTCAGATTTCCAGGAAAACACTTGTTTCTCACTTCTTGATCTGTGCACAGTTTTTAGACACATATGCTAAACATCTCAAAGTACTATTTAAGTACAGGACATCATACACATTTCTGCAGTAGAGAACAGCATTTCTCAAAGCATCCTTATGTTTTCCTATTATGGTGCTTCAGTCTTTGCTTACATTTGTTACAGAGAGGAAGATGATTTCTTTCTTTAGTCCCTTATGAATGCTTTTTACCACTACACACAGAATTGTTTTATGGAATCTATCAGAGATAAGTGGAAGGAAGAAATATTTTGTTGCTTTAAACATCTGATGCAAGGTCAGAGACTGGATCAGTACAGGGAATGAATTACTTCCCTGGTCTCCAGAATCTGTACCTTCATAAAACCCAGAGAAGGAAATTTGTAGACTGGAGAAGAGATACTACCTGCATTATGCTGGAGAGTAGATACTACCTGCAATATTCTGTAGATTAGAAACATGGAACATTTTCTGAGTGGTACAGTCACTTTAATTCAAAAAGAATGATACAGTAGGCAAACCTAAAAAAAATTACAATGTGACAATGATTCCACTGCAAGAGCCAGACATTCAATTATTTTCAAGCAAAATAATGTGCAACAAGGTCTTATCTTTTAAATGCAAAAATGAGACCTAATGTAGCATTAAATTTCTGGAGTTAAGGATTCAAAAATCATCAATCAATTGCTAATGCGATTGTTACATCAGCCATGTTGCATATTTTGCAACATACATTAGTGCCGCAGACTAACACATTAGGATTTAAGGTAATAAAGAGAGAAAAATAGCAAATCCATAGCATTTACGCAATGAAAACCATCCAAAGAAAGAGAAAAGCTTTTGTGGTGTATATATACTGTGGGGGGTTTTGAACATGGTGCCATGAGCACAGTGCTGTCTACCACTGCAGCAGGCTTGCTCTTGTTCTGTGTGAATGCTGTCCTCAGGCCCTCGGAGAACACAGCTCCCCTGGCTCACCCTAGGATGGATCACTGGGACCATGCAATGGTGTGGTTTTCTCAGTGCTTCAAGGTCATCTCTGTTACCTTAAAGGGTATCTGCAAATGTCTGTTGAAGGCAATTATGAACTTAGTGCTTCGTAAACCTTCTCCAGGCACTGGTACATGACAATTCTCCAAATGGAGGGAAAACAAAGAAGAGTGTGTATGGTAACTGCACCTGCCTATCAGGGCACTGGGTTCTCAGAAAAATTAAATGCATAGTTAGAAATCAGAAGGAAATTTCTCCCGTGTCACTAAAAAGTAATTAACATAACAGGAGCAACAACCCATAAAGTGTGAGCACGTATATTAAAGTTGTAATGAGGACCATTTGTTGCTGGATGCAGAATAATTCCTCATTTCTTCACAGTTTTCCTACTAGAGGTGCAGGAACTGGTGGTTTACACAAATCTGGCTAGACATGAACAAGCTGAAAAGGGGAACTAAAAGCTTAGTGTGCCTGTCAAAGCAAAAGGTTTGTCTTATTCACTTAAGAAGACCAAGAGCAACCTGGTTCTTATGAAGCTCTTCTTCTCCCAGATGTGGAAGGGGTTGGAGAAGAGAAGGAAGGCAATGTATATGGCATAGATGATATAGACAATGATCAGATTTTGAGATATCATGGTTTTTAATTGGAGTGACATGTAATATCAGGGGTCAGCTGCACCCACTGTGAGGGAAAGGAAATAAAAGGGTCTCCTGTCAGCACATTGCAGCACTTGTGCTCCATCTGTTCCACTTACAGGTAGGACTGGTCAATGCTGTACATGCTGCCAGCACTGCACTCTTGTGCTTAACACAGGTTGAAGGGCTTGAGCTATGCAGGCTGACAACAGGACAGGCCCTGCCCTTCCCCATACCCCTGTTTTGTTCTCAACTCCTTTCTATACCACACATGTACCATTTGACTTTTAATGCTGCACTATCGTAAGATTTGGGATTGATTAGACTAATATTTTTAACCCTTTTTCTCTTAAGTTTTGTGGTCATTTATTGATTAGTTCTCTGGAGTTTCCCTGTAAATATGTTTAGGCAGCCGATACGTTTCAACTCATCCTACAGTGAAAATCTGAGACAGATCTGAGCAGCAACAATTTCTATTGATTTGGCATCCATAATTTACCTTATAGAAATTGAATTTTTTAGACAGTTTTGTATTAAAAATGGCCTCATGAAAATATCAGCAAAAGGATTATTTTGTCCTTAAAGTCTTTTTCCTGTCATGTCTCTCCTTTTTACCACAGTGGCAGCCTCTGTGCTTTCTCCATTTTCCACAAATTCTTCCTCTTTTTTCTGCCTCTATCCTCTTTCTTTCAATTCTCCCAGCTGTTTTATTGTGATTATCTGTGAGTTGGCATTTACCAAACAAGGCAAAGGCATATACATAGGCAGCCAGATGCTTTCGATTATTGCTATTTACAAAGGAGACCAGAGCTGTGCATATGACAATTTGGAAACCTCTTTCTGTATACTGAATTCTGTGTATTTCTCCACCACAGTCCCTTTCTATTTTGCTTAAGGACGAGCAGTTGTATTTTCAGACCTTGTCATTCTTCAGTCAACCCCAAGTGAGAGGTGTGCTTGGGAGGAGTAAATTCCCACACAGGGAATCTATGGCTACCTTGGTGTATTTTGATTGTTGAGGACACAAAGGCTTGAATCTCTGTGGTCTGGTGCTTTGTGACAATTTTGCTCTGCACCAGCCTCTGTGAGATTTATACTTCTTTTTTTCTTCTTAACACACAACTTTTTCACAGCAGATTGTGACACCTTCCAGAGGAAACAAAGCAAAGCAGAACAAAACAAAACAAACCAACAAACTATAGAGCAATAGCAACATAATGCTTTCAACATGGACATCAGCCATCACTTCTTTATTTCAAAATGCACATGACGTACAAGTGAAAACATCAGATTCACCTGTAGCATAAGCCACAATAGGAACAGTATGTTTGCTACATCTGAACACACAGCTCAGCTGGAGAAAGATGAAAACTGATTTTTTTTTTCTTAATAAGTTAATAACAGTTATGTTGAAACAGAAGAGAAAGAAGTTACTTGCTTGTACACACACGGGCACATAGGTTTTATGTTGAGTTGTGGTAATGTAAAATAGATTCTTAATTTAAAATATAGGACTTAGATAAAGAGCACTCCAAAAGAAACCACTTTATCATGATCTCTGATCAATGAATGAAATTTATAGGATTAGAAAAGGTCCCTCTGTGTTTGCAAATGAACAATATGCCATGACATGTATACAATTTTTTTCTACCCATCACGTGAAATAATGGTTATTTGCAAGCAGGATGGTTCCTAATTTATTTTTCTAATAATCTAGTCACTGAGTAGCTATAATACTTATTGATTGTGATTCTTCCAGATCAATAACATATTGTCAAAACAATCTTTTAGTTGTTCCATAAAACAAAAGAAAAAATGATAAAGCAGTATTTGCTGTACAGAAATACCACCAAATGCTTCTTAATTATGCAATCATTATGTAATGTTACCAACAAAGACTGGAGTGTAATCCACCTAATTTTAGTCATCCAAAGGACAGATTTCAGTCTATCATCTAAACTCCCTCCTTATCCAGAGGGTAAGATGAAATGAATAATCTTCTGTAGACCACAAAGTCACAAAATCACCAAGGCTGGAAGAGACCTTCAAGGCCATCTAGTCCAAACATCAACCCAGCACCACTGTAATCACCCTGAACCACATCCCTAAGAGCCACATCCAGATGCCTCTTGAGCATTTTCAGACAGGCCGCTCCATCCCCTCCCTGGGGAACTTATTCCAATGCCTAACCAGTCTTTCAGTGAAATAATTGTTTTCTAATATCTAATCTGAACCTCCTCTGGTGCAACTTAAGGCCATTTCCTCCCATCCTTTCACCTTGAGATGTGGCAGAAAAGACTGATCCCACCTCACTACAACCTCCTTTCAGGTTGGTGACAGATGCCAATATCTCTTCAATAAATATAGAAGTCAGGGTTTGACGGTTGCTACCAGCTCACAGTACACCAAATAGCCCAAAAGGATCCTGACAGAGCTATTAACCTGTGTATGAGTAGGTATTTTGTGGAGAGAGATGGAAAGACTTGTTAGGGAGCCCTTCCACTGATGTACTCTAATACACAGTAGTTACAAGAGAAGGAGTTCAATCCAAATTTCTCCCCATGTATCTGGGTTGCTTTACAATCTCAAACATATAAAAATCTTGAACCTGTCTCTCAGAATCCTGACATTCAGTTTAAAAATGTGAGCATTTGAAAAACAATTTTTTCCCTTTGTTGGTTTCTGAACGTTTTTGGGTGCTGTTGTGCCAAGACTTCAAATGTTTTTTAATGAATGTGAGGGTTGTTATTAAAACATTTTTACTTAATATTTTTTAGATCCTTCATTAGGATATTCCTGTGATAGAAGGGTATTTGCATGATGAATCTTGTCTACAGGAACAGGAATTAAAGAAAAACACAAAATATTACAGAGATAACTGCTAAAATAAACTTTTTGCTGTTTTTAGGAATTTGAGCAACTGTACACCAATATTTGAAAGAGGCTGAAGCTATTGCTATGAAGCAGCACAGTTTACTTCTTTCCATGGGTTCTGGGTGCTGAACTCCCTTACCCTATCTCAGTCAATCTTTCCAGTCACTGCCTTCTTGTTTTGGCCAGGACTGTGACAGAAAAACAGTGCACTCAGACTAATGTCTTAAATTTCTCTCACCTTCATATGCACACTACATAGAAAACAGAAAGAATATATCTTCCTCAACAAGGAATAAACAACAGAAATATATTTTGACCAAAACTAATTAGTATTTAATTTTGAGACAGAAAAGAGTGCCTGTTTGTGATTCAAGAAATTCTTGTGTGCTGTCAGAAAAATATTTCAGGTAGGCAGGTTAGCAATGGGGTGTCTTGCAATATCTATAATTTTCATTTTCTTGAGACTCAGGATAATTACACACTTCTGTTCCCTGAGGTTTTGTGAGCAATAGCAAATAAAGAAAACTCAAATGTTTTCTGTCACCTAGACAGGTGTTACTGTAAGCTAACAAAAGAAATACCAAAAAAACCATCCAGAGAATAAACACAAGCCTTGCTCACTAAATAGTCATTTGACATCCCTTTTCGCAGTTTGCCCCTTGAGCAAAGATCTCTGTGATAAGGATAAGCTCACATTGTAAATGCTACTTTATAGCCAGCTATATTGAACTGTGCTAAAGGCAATATTTGTAGTTAACATTACTGTGCAAATTTCTTGCTGTTTTTGAGCTAGCTAGAAAGACAATGCTGCTGATGCTGCTGATGCTGCTGATGTTTCTATCAGAATAAGATATGTTTCCAAACTTCTGCCTATATCTTTCAAAGCTACTAGAATTAGAAATTTTTAAATTATTTTTCTTCATTTTTTGCTGATTTTGCTGTTCTTGAAGACAAAGCTTTTGCTTTACCTATTAAATTGTCTTTATCTGAGGACTTTTCTCACTTTTAATCTTAATCATCTTCTCCATGACCCCAGGAAGAGGAGGTGAGCAAGTGTCTGTGTGGACCTGAGCTGCCCACTGGGGTTAATCCACAACATAATACAGAATACAAGAATGTGCATGAAGATAGAATGACATTAATTTCTGTTGTGATTTACACAAACCAAGGGCATTCTTACAACGAGTGTCACTGAAATTGCCCAATAAAAAAGTGTAAGTCATATGCATATTCAATATTTATGATAATTGCAGATAGGCAAAAGTGAAGTAACCCTCACTTTTGTGGCTGGGATAGTCCAGCTTGGAAAGACATACATTTTCTCTCTGCAGAATACTGATGGCTTTTCTGTGGCATGTTACAATAACTGCCATGTAGAGGATCCTGTTTGAATTATTGTATGTCAAGATTCAATAAAATACTTAATCGCTAACCTCCTTCTGTCTTTTAAGATTTTAAAGTTTCTGTGCAGCTGTTCTTAACACATTTTTCTTCTAGAAATGCTATGGTAAAATTTTCAAAGGGGAAATCTAAAGCCTACTACCAAATCTGTGCAGTCCACATTTTCAGAGATGATCCCATATTTTTACTCACTTGTGGGCACAAACAGTTTAGGCATCTCATAATCCAATTTTGACTTATGAACGCACAGCATGCTTTCAGAAATGTGCTTGCATGTGTAATTAATAGATATGGGGTAATGCTTACAGCTCCTGCCAAAGCATTCAGCAGAGAGCACCCTGGAGAACGAGATGAAAGCAACCAGAGCAGGAGCCAGACAAATTGGAATATGGGGCAGCAACAGCAGGAGCCCAGAGCAGATGAAAGGTTAATGCAACTTTCTTGGGAACAAGATGGGGACTGTATCCCTGGCAGGGCTTAGAACAGGTCCTGAGATTGGCATGAAACAAACTGGTAAGTGTGAACTACCAAGATACAGTTCTATCTCGGGATTTGTGGCAACTCTGTAAACCACGTTTGCTTTTCTATCATGGTTTATGATGTCATTGAAAACCCTTGATGGAAATATAACCTCATATGCAAGATACGATCTATTTAATCTCTATCTTGCATATATAATCAACAAATATTTGTTTACAGCAAGCCTGACTTACATCTAGTCACATTTGAACTCAAGGATCTCCAGAGTGGAGAAACAAAGCAATAATCTACAGCTTTCCAAGCCCACCAGAATACCTTGTCACAGTGATGGAGGGTGGGAGGGAGTGCATTTCTGCTTGTGTGTCAGTGAAAGAAAAGGAAAGTAGACATGTGCAGGGTTAGGTTAAGCATATGGGAAGAATGAAAATACATTTTGAAAGACTTGCAGTCACACAACTTAAAGTCTGTGTGAGATATTTGGCTAAATTCCATGCAACACTGAAATCTGAGGGGAAAGTCTTTAGCCATTAGCTGTGATATAATTTAGTTTGAAAGTTTAATGAGAGAGGGAAAATAGCATTTCGGGGGCAAGGCATTTGCATAGCCCACTTCTTCTGCAGGTGTCTAATTGGTAGTGATACAGGTTTCATTAGGATACGCAGCAGGTTGTGGAGCTATTTAAAATGTCACTGAAGATAAATGCATTTTGTTATCAGCACATGTAACTGCTTGCACTGGATACCAAAGGCAGTATATACTGTATGACAATTAAACGTCATCCACCCTTTCATCCAGCTCTGTAGAAAAACTGGAACACACAAAGAGTTATTAACACCTTGTATGTTGCAGAGAAACTAGCTGAAAAGACACAAGTATGGAAATCTGAAGTTGGGGTGAGTAAAACCAATCTACAAGCTTTAGTAGTGCTGTGTTTGCTGTAGTCCTTGCTGAAGCAAAAAAGGCAGCAAAATCACAATCTGAAGTTAATGGGCTTCTGTACTTTCAAGACACAATGTAAGAAGGTAAAGGGGGTTTATACTAAATCTTGTGTGCAGGAAATTAATTCTTAGATATGTTGTTCTCTTGCAGGAGTGAAGTATTTTTGCATGGAAGATATTAAGGATTGTTGCCTGAAGAGAAAATGGTTTTCGGCTGGGAGTGCGTAAGAAATACAAGTTGGAAACCAGAAGGAAATACTATTTTTGGGCCACTTCTGTCTCTCTACTTGTCTTTAAAATTGAGCATGATAGCAAATACACACCTATAAAGCAAGTGGAGTCAAATGCAGTACGGGTTTTAAACCCACAAACATTAGTGAAAGTAGATGAAAGCAACCAGCCAAAGTGAAATATGCGATAAACAGCACAGAGTTGTCAAGTATCCTAAATAAAGTTAATGCTACACACCTGTAACATTTATGTTATCTTATGATCCATAGCCTTTCGGGTTTTTTGTCTTATACTTGAAATTGTGAACACTTTTACTTGGGACTGTTTTTTTGTCACATATACTGTCTTTTTTGTCTTTTTGTTTGTAGAGCACTTGGCAGAGAAAGACTTGGCCGATGGCTGATGCTCCTAGGCAATCTGCTTCCACAAGGAAGAGGTGTCATTAATAAGAAAGCATCTGGCTACCTTATTATTCATAAGAGTTGGAGTTCTTGGGTATTTTGGAGGGAACTAAAGAGGAACTTGTTTTGTATTTTTGTTCTTCTAACAGTAAGAAGCTTGAAAAGTGTTATCACAGGTGGAAAAAAAAATCTCTGAATTCTCAGCATGCTAAGTGTGAACACTGGGAGGCATTTCCACCAGTCAGAAGGTGACTTCTTTTAAGAATCCTAACAGTTTACTTGCAATTCCAGTAATACAATATAGTGGTTTTTTTGGTTATTCGGTTCTGGCATTTTTTTTTACCTTCCGGAAATGCACAGAAATTTATAATGGAGATACAGGCAGGCACCTCACTGGTACAAAGGATGCCTTAGCACAGAGGTGGAGAACCTGATAGATTTATTGTGTCCACATCTGCTGTCAATAGCCAGGGCTGCTCATGTCTCTCCTAGGCTTCTTGGCTGCCAAGCAATGAAAAACCACCAGAGCTAAATGTGCCATCCCCTTTGAGTTCCCACCAGTCTGAAGATTACATGAGTTTCTTAGGCCACTACTATTAACTTTTCTGCAGGCTTTTCATGCTTTATACCAACTGCCTGCCTGCTGTGACCTGCCACAATCCTATACTGCATTATCTGTCTTTGAAAAACTGCAATTTTCAATTACAGCTAGTGTTTCACAGAAACTGTGAGGGTGTTCTCAATCCCATATTTTGTGTATTAATTAGCCAGTAAATAAATATTTAATGCTCTGTACTTAACTAGGTATTACAGGAACTTTAGATGAGTTTTTTAAGGGAAAAAAAAAGGCTTGCAGCATTTTACTGCCAGACTTGATATATTCTATTTCTGTATAACTCCTTCTTTCCTTCTCCTATGTAATTTTTGAGACTGCTGGCAGATTTTAATCAAATTTAACAGAGACATCTAGATATTAAAATCATACAAATTTCATGAAGAGAGAAAACAGGGAAGAGGAGAAAACAACCTATTACTACATCCACAGAGGGAAGGTTAAAATGTGTCTAAAGCTTTTCTTTGGGCTGGCTTGGTGGTCCACCAGGCAGCACATGTACCTGGAGCAGACAAGCAGCACAAACAGAGCTTGCAACTCAGCACAACCAGCTTTTCTTGCCTAGCCAGGTAGGTAGCAAACGTGACAAGATGCTAAGCAGTGTGTCAGTGCTTTTCTTTTGGGGTTTTGTTTTTGTGTGCTTTTTATTAGTTTGGTTGGTTTTTGTGGGCAAATGAGGTATTATTGCCATTGAGAAGTGAGGGTAAGGATGATTTCGGGAAGACACGAGAGTTATTCCTGGAGGCCACTGAAGGAAAAAATGAGAGTATTGTGGAAAAATAAGTCTTTTGGGCAGAGGGCAGGCACAACAATAACTGTAAAGGAATCAAAATCCCAGGAAGTCAAATCTTATTAATTACTCTGCCTATGTAATAACTTCTTTTGCATTTGCTCATTTATATTCCATCCTTTTTGGATTCTGCATTTGCACATTGTTTTTCTACATCTAAGGTTATATTCTAAACAGTCAAACTAACCCATTCCCCTTTTTAGTATAAAACAAAGCTTTTCCAACTTCATGGAGGACTGAGTGTATGAACATATTTTGCTTGTCCAAGAAATGCAATAAAAAGTGAATATTTATTGTGTTTACAAACTATGGAGAACAACTTTCTCAATGAATACAGTTGTTCTGCAAACCATCCCTGAGCAGGCTGTTAGTTAAATCTCTGTATTTGTGGATTTGTAGTAGTTTATATGCACAGTTTTTAACCTCCTGTAGAATTTATTCATAACTGGTCAGTATGATTATTTTCCATTTACACTGTGAACTTTGATTAATCACCAAAATCAGATGGCATTATTTCTGCTCCCAGAATGAGTGACCTATGCATTATAAACAGGAAAATTGCTTTGTTTGTTAATGAATTATACATGAATATCCACTGTTTTTGATGGCTCTTGTAATAAAGGCAAAACAGAGGCTTTAATAAAGGGCTATGATGCTTTTCACTATGTGAATACTCTATAAATCTATTCTTTCTAGTATTCATGATTCTAGTCCCTTTCTTGGACTATTCACATGAATAAGGTCTTCCTTGTACAAATGTTTGTGAATAAAAACCCTGTGAGTGTGACTGAAATAAATCAGCAGATATAGTCACAGAACACAGGCAAATATCTTGTTACTTGGTGCACCTCCAATTCAAATACAGTGGGAGCTTAATCCTGCTGGCTATTTTAGACAAACTCAAGTTCCTAAAATTAGGGAAGCAGAACCATGGTATAGTCCTTGAATACCGACAGAAACTGAATTTTTCAGAGCTGAAGTTCCACAGGAAGCCCAGCCCTGCATTGCTCATAAGCACACAGCGTGAATATCTTATAGTACACATTGCATTTGAAAAATGTATGGCATGTATGATAGTAATTGTTACAGTAGAACAGATTTCTGTTCCTATTGTCTGCATAAAGCAAGAGATAAACAAGAATCTGAGGGGTATTTTTTTCAAAAAAAAGTACCTATATTAAATTCTGAGAAATAACAGTGGGTGCAGCAGAGTGTACACAAAGGATCAGTTTGAAAAAAATATTATACTTGTCATGAAATATATGCTCTGTGAGACTCAAGAGGAATACTGCTTGGAAAGAGAACAATAAAATAGAATAAAAATGCTTTAAGATGATAATTATCATGCATTAAGCTGAAAAAAACAGGGGACAGAAATATCCATGCTCTTCAAAATGTCAAGTTGAACACCTTGCTGTGAGCCAGACTGCTTAATGTATGTATGGCTTTCAGTTCTGAACTTCTAATGCACAGAGGAGAGCATGACAGGATGTTATAACTTTATAAAGAGCACATGAAAACTGTAGCATTTCATTAACATTAAATCAGTTATTAACATGTCTGAAGAGTTACATTTTTGAAGTCTGATACTTTGTTCAAATGAACACAAGTTAAAATGTCACATGCCTGAGACCGCTGCTGTGCTCAATGTCTTAGTTAAGGATGCAAAGTCAAGGGCCTCTGTGTTCAAGAATATCAAAGAAAGCCTGTTAATTTTTTTCCCTATTCAAATAAATAAACAAATCTTGCTAATCTGTGAAGTATTTTAAAATTGAGTATATTTTGTTCTTTTTGTTTCTGCTCCTGAATTATAGTAAAATGTGGCAAAAACCCTTTTATGATCAAATTTTTTGCCTGAAATGCAGGACTTTTTTTTTTTTGGTCAATATATTTGCTTTAAAAAGGCAGTTTTATTCACTGTGGGCTATGGGTAATTCTCCTTGCTGACTCTGCTGTTGAAAGGCTTAATTGTGGCACTATTATTTGTGATGAGTGACACCTCACTTTGTGAAAATAATCCCCAAAGATAGTAAAAGCAATTAGAATCAGACTCCACAAGCAAGCATGTAAAACACACTCAAACTTTTTGATCCCTAATTCTAAATATAGCACTTATTGAAAGGCTATGGAAGCCCAGATAAGTCTGTATAAGTCTGCCTCTTTCTCTCTCTCTTTTCTTTTCCTGAGGATAGTTTGATAAAAGTAATCAGTTTAATACAATGACCTTGCTTCCAAGAGCTAGGTTAGCGAAGATGATTTTGTTTGCATATGTAAATGTAATTATTTCCTGTCTGAATGCAGATAGCTGCAGACCAAACCTCAATATGTAGAGTGAGCAATGATTCAGGGGTTTAGGTAAGATATCAAAACAGCTGTACATCCTAATTTGTCATACACATTCGTAGAAAAGTCCCCCTATGAACGTGCATACAATCAAGGTTTCTCCTTTGGAACTTGGTTACTGTTCTATTCACTAGGCAACAGAATATAAGGGAAATAGGAGATGCTAAATGCCACCAGGATTTCAGGAAGTTGCAGAGTGTTTTGCTCCTTGAAGAAAAATCTTAATATTACTGGAAATGTAGTTTTCAAAGTCAGAGGGGAGCGTTAATGGGATTTTCTGCGTAACAGGACAGGGAACTTCAGAACCAAGTACAAAGATACTGCCCAGTGACATTCTGTACAGAATTCAAAATAGCATACAACCTTGGTTTAAGCACTTCAAGTGATGATGGCTCCTCCAGCTCTTTAGGGGAGGTTAATTACTTCTATTTCATAAACAAGCCCTTTGAATTTATCTACCTAAAATTTTCAATTACAATTTTTACTGCAACTTTGGTTTCTCCTAAATTAAAAAATTATCTGCTAGGATTTTTCTGGTCATTATACTGGAGTGAACATACTGAATAAATTGAGTTTCCCATACTTCTTGCTCTGTTTTATTAATCACTCTTTTCCCACTATTCTCTTGTTGTTCGCTACCCTTCTGAAAATGTCAACAGCAAAACTGCATCCAGGAGACCAACAGCCATTTACAGCTGCAGTGTTCTATACCCATAGGTTATCTTTATCCTCAGAGCTATAGTATCTGACTGCGACTTTCCTTATTCTCTTGTGCCTCCAAATTTTTTCTAACATCAATGCAATCCAAAATATTCTCTCATCTCACAGGAACTACTTAATCTTTTTTTCTTGGATGGATGACCTTGGATTTTGTATTGTTTGCATTTTTCAGATGAGTCTACTTCACCAAGCAATCCAGACTAATCCATAAAGCTGAATTTGGGAATTTTATTTGTTTGCTTATAATTTGTTTTCAGTCCTGATCAGATCCCAACTTGTGCCCAAATTATACAAGGAACTGGAAGGTCTTCTCTAGAGCATTGATCCCACAAGTGACCCCTTATGGCTTTTAAATAAAACAGACATTTTTTCATACCTTTGTTTGAAGGAAAACTCTTAGGACTGTCGTTTTCTTGAATGTACTCCTATTTGTTATCCTTACAATTTTAAAATATAGAAATAGTTGCTTTATTAACTCAGGGACAGTTTAACAAAATTAAATTTTTGTGAAACCATATCTAAATCCCAAAATCAAAATTTATACAGCCTTTCAGCATCTAAAATAGGAAGCAATGTCCAAAACCACAGAGAAGAAAGCTTGCATAAGTACTTGCCCTTGGCTGTCTGTGGAATAGGTAAACTTCCCTACAAACAAATTCATGGGCACTAAACACTGTCCAGACCCCACTGCCAGAACCACACAATGGAGTTAAAAATGAAAAGCTAATCTTGAGAACTGTGCTAATTCTTTTTACGAAACTAACTTGGGGCATGAGGTGTTTCCAGGCGCTTGCAGCAATGCTCAGGCACAGACTATGATGTTTAGACTCTGCCTTATGGAGGGCAGAGAGGGAAGGGGACAAGAACACTGGTTGCTGTTGAACCAGAGCAGGACAGTGGCTTGCCTGGGGTCTGTCCAGAAAGGCTGTCTCTTCCCAGCTGCCCAAACAGAAAATTAACTTCCCCAAACCATGAGATTTACATATATACACCTGTCTGACAGACAGGCACACATCATGAGGGGGTTTGCTAGCTACCAGTGATCATGTTTTCCAGTTTTTCTATGTGAGCTGCCACTCTGTGTGCACTGAAACGTGCCAGCAATATTATGCAGTAACAGGGGCATGTATATAGATTTTTTTTTTGTGTTCTAAATTAGTGATTTGAAATCAGTAATTTCAGGTGTTAGTTCAAAAATAATGATATGACTGACTGGAATAAATACGGTATATTAACCTTTAATTTACTCCTGGGATAATAGCTTTCTCTAAGACATATCAAAGCAATCCAGCTCTGACTGCTACTATGAGGAAAATGCTTTCTCCAATCTTCCCAGATGGAATATAAAGAGAAACAAATGGGTGATTTTGGGTTTCACCTTGACAAGGATCCAATTTTCCTGTTCTTTTGGAAATGTTTTTTCTTCCCAGAGTTAGAATTAAAGCAAAATCTTTCCAAGCACAGAGATTTAAGAATATTATATGTGTATTCTACATGCATTTGTGTGCATATCCTGGTCTGTATTTGGGATGTGGCACTGCGCAGTGTTTTAAATGTGAATTACATCGTTCCTAAGATTGTGACAAAAATTGTCTGAGGGGGTTTTGGCTCTAAAGTTATCTTTTATATTTTTTTTCTATCTAGCAGTTGACAAGCTTGTTAACTTAAAAGGAGATGCTGCATCTCACTGATTCCAGCTGTACAAATATTTTAACATCATAAATGTGTTCCCTAGTGCTACAGCACATGGTGGTTTCAACTTCTAAGCACATAAGTATAATTCTTCATTCAGCTGGGAGGGGAGGTAAGAGAAAGAATAAAAACATTTCTAGTGGTGAAGAGAAGGCAGGTGAGGCTCAGTCAGGTAAGAAATCAAATGATTCTTTAACTAGGGACCAGCTTGGTGCTTCAGCTAATTTTGTATTCCATTTTTAAGTCCCACTGGGATGCTAAGGTGAGTTAATGGAACCTATTCTTATTTTTAGTGACTGCAAGTATGTTTCATCTAGAGTAATTTATACAATCAGTGGTAATTCTGGTTGAAAAGAATTTAATCCAGAAAGAGATTCTTGCTTTCAAAGTCAGAAACTGCTGCTAGGTGTTCTTAATTTTCAATGAGATGTTAAATGCAGCCTTCATGCACAATTCAGAATGTGAAGAAATAAAAATCTTAAGAAGGTATTACAGGTTCTCTGTAAACTGTGGTAAGGAAGTATGCTGCTCCAGTTTGCAGCATCAGAAAAATACTTATTTTGATACAATATTTTTGTAGCCAAGTGTAAAGGGTTGCTATATAGTTTACAGGGTTGCTATACAACAAGATAGAAATAACGTTTTGTGTGATAAATGTGAAGATTTATAGAGGCAAATCCTTACATTCATCTTTGCATAACACTCAGTTTCCTATTCTCTTTTTCCAGGAATAGCAACTGTACCACCCAATGCCACAATCCTTCCCTCTTTTTGGGAAGTCTGAGGTTTCCACTGACTCAACAGAAGCTCCACACACCCCCAGGAGGCCTCTTAGGCTGTGTTTTCTGCCTACACAAATGAATGAGTTTATGAAATGGAAACCTCTCCTATTGTCACTTTACTAATCTGTACCAACCATAAAAAACTACAAAATCTGTGCTTTTACACAGTTTTCAAATTATTTAAGTTCATATTTTGCATTAAAGTCTCACAGAATTGAAAGCCATTGTTTTAACATTACAACCTGCAGAACACATTGAGGAACCTTACCCCATATGTCTGATATTGTTACACTTTATGAATAAGAACTTGGTCTAGCCGGTTACAGAACAGTCCTTAAATATTGATAAAACACACTTTTTGTGTACTTTAACCCAGGGAAAGCAAAGCTTTCTGGTGCACTATTGAAACACTGGCCTTTTAATACCATATGACTTGTGATAAATTATTGACTACATTTTGCTAAATAATGTATCCTCATCAGCTCAAGAAATTCAGTAAAGCATGGTAGAACCATCTGCCACTAGCTCGAATCTGAAATGTGTGGTTCTGTACATTTAGAAAACCGAGCACTGCTAGTATTTAACTAAACATTTCTAGAGTAATGAATATAGTGCTATTGCAAAATACCTTAAGCTGTAAGAAACTGGATCCACACACGGGAGCAGGGCAGACCACATCTAAGCCTTTGGCTTGCAGGATTATGAACTGGATATCCTTGCCCTCAACCCTGACTCTGGCCATGTTCTGCTGTTCACCTGGAGGGACCTTGGACACGAACCATTACCTCTTGTCTGTCAACAAGACCTTTCACTGGTGCCATGTGGATCTTGCTTGGAGCTGTGCCCAGGTCCTTGAGGGCACTGCTTGTATTGTGGTCAGCCAGATCCCCCCAGCTCATCCTCCCATGCCAGGGCAGCCCTGCTTTTGCTACTCCCTTTTCCAGCCTGTACCAGATGACAGTTCGGACAGCACAGCCTGCCTAAGGGAAAGCCATGGATTGACAGAAGTTCTGAATGTTTTCTATTTTCATGTTTTGAAAGCTTTCAGCTTTGTCTTGATGTTTCTTGCTTGCATTGTACAAGAATGTACAAGACTAAATTACAAGTTTCATAAAATAAAACCTGTCTGCAAGGATACTGCAGTTGCCTACCATTACAGCTGTTTACACACATAGTCTGTTTTACAGGTACTTGCTTCAATCCTTTTTCCTACCTTCTGCTTCTCTTCCCTCCTGAAAATAAGTTCTGCTCTGAAACTTCTGAACTAACTTGCTAGTACTAGATATACAACTAGAGAAGAAAGTTAGCAAAATTATTTTCATTCTCAACCTTTTTTCCTTTAATAACCAAGACCATTCTTCAGCTGTGATGACCAAAATAATATTCTTTTTCTTATGTTGCCACCAAGGAGAGACTGCTCCCAATCTAGGACAGCTTTCCCTATTTTAATGCTTTAATATGTGGTGGTATAACGTAATCAGAAGCCTTTGAGGCTCAGCCTGTTGTCTTTCACTCATTTTAGCTCAAGTGTGACTGAACCAATCAGGATTCTTGAGTCTCAAAACCTCAGCTCCTTTGTTATTAAAGGGTGCCAGCACAGCCTAACATTATTTCAACAGCTTCTTTGCAGTGTTTGTGATTTCTCTAATGGACATTGCATAATACTCTTTGGCATGAGAAAATGTTTTGCCCTTTTGGTCATTCCTGACAGCCATTGTCGAACTTTTTCCATATTCCTTTCTATGTGTTTGTGGGGCATTCTCTTCCTTCTTGGAGCACTCTACCTACCCAGCTAAGCTTGTTTGTTCACATACAGAAACCACTTTCTCCTGAATGGCCTGACAGGTGTGAAGAGGATCACTGGACTCACATTGATATCTTCTACACATTTTGAGAAACCATTTATGTGCAGTGCAGAACCCCACTTTATGTGAGTCCTTTACTGTTTCCTAGAAGGTTGTAGAAGTTCCAGCATGGCCAGCATTGCCTTTTCTTCACTGATTTGCCATTTTCTTCCCTCTGAGGTGCATTAAAACCAATAAAGCACTGCATATTGTAGTCTCTTGTGCTGCACTGTGGGATCTATTTCATATTTTTCTTCCTGTCTTAGTGGTTATTTCCTAGCACTACACTTTTCTATTTGCGAGCTGTACAAGCCCCTTATAACTGTTTCAGTTTGACAATATTTTGGTGCCGCATTGAAATGAAATAAATGGATTTCTCTGTCCAGCTCCCCAGTACTAGGTGCCACTGATGTTTGCAAATATCTGTAAACCTCAACTTTCTCAGGAATTTCTTATCAAATTACTGCATATTGCCACTGGCCTTATAATGTTTTCTTATTCCAAACCACTATGGCTTGGTCATGCTCCTTCTGCACGATACTCCTGCTTTTCAGTGTGGCAGGGGTTACAATGCATCTGCCTCCACAAATCAGCTGGAACGCAATTCTTCACTGATCTAATAGCATAGTTGCAAAACACAGCAGTTGAAAGGATGTCATCCTTTGTAATAGATTAGATGTTTTGGAAGAATGCAATAATAAATATTCTATTGACATAAATGCTAGGGCACCTGATGAAATATTCAAAGATTATTGCATCAGTGTACTACAAGAGTTATATAAATTTCTGTGCAGGTATGTGTATTACAGCACATGGGTGTTACATGTTCCTATACCCATAACTTCCATAGAGATTAGCATAATACATATTGCTTTGGTAGGATAGGGGACATTAAATCAGAACAAAAAAATTGCAGACTAAAGAAAATAGGCAGTGCCATAGGCAGTGTTAGGAAGGCAACTCGTGACTGTAAGCTGCTTATTGCTCTGAGATCTATTTCCTCTCTTCTTTCATTCTGAAAAAAAATATACCGTGCTCTAAAAGCCTGGCTATCCCTGGCCAACTTTGACACTGACTGAGAAGGAGCGCCACTGTTGGTACTGGTCTCACACAGCCCTGCTGGGATAATCAGAATACAAGAAGCTTTGAAGGGATGTCTAGGATTATTTCTCACTCTTTTCCCACCACTGGATAGCAAGTGAATGTTTTCCTTCCAGTCATGCTGATCTTAATGACATCTGTAGTGGACACTGTAGGACTAAACACTCAGTGTTTCTGTCCTGCTGCTAGAGCTCTTGAAGCTTAGCCAGAAGCTCTTGTTCTCCAACAGGGATTGTCACCTTTTAACTTTCACCCATGGTAGCTTGGTCACTCTTGAGTCACTTTAGTGTATCTAAACAGGTTTCTTTGAAATAATGCCTCCTAGAAATTGGTATTACAAATCTTACATCTGATTTTGACTTTTAGAAAACTTTGTATTCTAGAAAACTTTGTATTCTTCTGAAGTGACTGGTGCAGTGCATCCTAGCTAAGAAAAGAATATTAAGAAGCAACATTAGAAAGATAGAATGGCTATAATGAGACAGACAAAATATGCATCTGGACTTGGGTCCTGTCTCTGTCAATGGCCAGAATCAGTTGCCTTGGGAGGCAGATAAGAAGGGGCAAGCATATTGCCTTTAATTCCTAAAATACTCTTACAGCACAGTAGAATATATGTGTTCAATAATCTCTACAGAATTTATTCCCATGATAACAATTTCTTTGCATTTAAGGCAGTGAATATTAGGATAAAATATCTAGAGCTATTGAGGTACTTGAAAAACTAAGAAACAGCTTTGACAAACGTTAGAAATTTCCTAGGTACAGCCTTGTGGCAGCTGTATGGAAAAATAATTTGTTGAGACCCATTTCTAATTCAAAAGTAAGCCAATTTTTTTTTTTAAATGTTATTACTTCAGCCTACATTGATGAAATCTCTTCCACCCAACCTTTTAGTTTCACTAACACTGAACTAACGGAAGATTTCTATAAGAGATAAATAATCTTTGACTTTTTTTATTATGGGATGAATTGCTTCTGGAAAGAAGTTTTGTTTCTCTCTAGTCACTGCAGAGGGAGTCTGCAGGGGTTTACATTTATACTGGGCACCCGATATTGGCAGCAGATCAATTTTCCCTAAAAGACAGCTCATATGAAATTTCTTCTCTCCTGCATGGCAACACTCCTGCGTTTGCCAGCAATTTGATAGTTAGAAAGTTATGTCTAGCCACACCGTCTCACTGACTTCCTAATCTGTCCTTTAAAAGAGGTAGTAATGAACTTCATATTCTCATTTTTTATCCTTATCCCCCATAATCACTACAAACACAGATTTAATTTTTTTTACCGCCACTTTCCTGTTTATGCAAGATGGCTTTATTTTCCTGGAAATAAGGATTACAGGTAGTCTGAGTCTTTCCTGGATCCCTCCTTCTCTGTTCCAATATGTTGCTTTCTTTTGCTATTAATCACCCTCTCTTCCTTGCTGTGAGAGCTTCTACTTTTCTTCATGCATTGTGCACTATGTAATTACGTTAGAGGACCCGTTCTTTATAATTCTGAATTGTTTCTTTATTTATAAGAGCTATTTACAAAAGTGGTAGAATTAGATGAAGAATTCCAGCCCGGTGCACACAGACTGGTGTCCTGCCTCTTCTCCCAGACGTCTTTCTATTTTGCAATTAGTGTTTCTCCACCCAAATTTGAAGCATATTGCTCATGTACACTTCTGACATTGGCTTAGATGCTGGGAATAACAAGCGGAGGAATCTTACAGCTGAGGAATCCATTTTTGAAATACATTTATTGGAGCTCATAAAACTAAACTGATGTCAAAATGGGATTGATTAAGCCACCATAGCTGGATAACTACTTGCACTAGAATATGAAGTCCCTAGGAGGGTGACAGTGCTATTTGGGTACAAATAATTCCATAGGGGCAGGGGAACATTTCTGGTTCAATGACTACCCTGTTTGTCATCATTACAAGAACTCCAGTTTGATCCTTGATTTTCACTGCTACAGACAAGTTAATTTATTATTGCATTTGATAAAACAGACAGTTAAATAATAATAAAAAAAAGCAGCAGCAGATATTCTTTGTTTATATGAATTCTAAATCAGCCAGCAGGAGACATCCGTAACACTATACTGTACTTGAAAAGCTCAAAACAGTTCAGTGGTTCTATTTTCTCTATTTTGAGACATTTGAGATCAGAATAGGAAAAATAAACACTAGTTTTTACTTTGCAGTAAGGGTTCACTGGTATTCACCACAGAACTTGCTATTTCAAACACTTGGAAAGTTGCACTCACATCAGATTGAGAGCTGTAAGTTGAGAAAATTATATTTTGTATATATGGTTAAGAAAAGGGATGACCAGAAACCTGAGGAAGTTCAACAAGGTGAAAGGCAAAGTCCCGCACCTCTGGAAAGACAAACCAAAACACCAGTGCAGGCTGGAGGATGACCATGGGGAAGGAATCTTTGCAGAAGAGGACCTGAGGCCCTGCCATGAACACACTCTCATAGCAAAGAAGGCCAATGGAATCCTGGGCTGCATTAGGCAGGGCACTGCCAGCCATTCAAGGAAGGTGATCCTTTCCCATCTACTCAGCAATGGTGGAGTCACACCTGGAGTTCTGGGCCCTGTTTTGGGCTCCCTTATACAAGACAAGCATGGACATACAGTCACTATGATGATGAAGGGATTGGAGCATCTGTCATATAAAGAGAGACAGAGAGAGCTGGGATTGGTCCGGCTGGATAAGAACAGGCTCAGGCGGAAAAGGGTGCACAAATACCTGCAGGGAAGGTGCAACAGGACTGAGACAGACTTTATTCAGTGGTGCTTAGTTACAAGAGCAGAGGCAATGAGTAAAAGCTGAAATGTTGAGGTTCCCTCTGAACATGAAGAAACACTTTTTACTGTGTTGGTTACTGAGTACTGGCACTGACCATCCAGAGAGTTTGTAGAACCTCCATCCTTGGAGATATTTAAAACCCATTAGGCATGATTCTGGGAAATGTGCTATAGCAGATTCTACTTTAAGCCAGGGGAATGAACTACATGACTTCCCAAAGGTCACTTTCAGACAAAGTTATTCTGTGCTTAGGCCATTCAAACTTTCTGATTATGTAACTTCTGATAAACCCCAAACAATGCCTATCCAAAGGATAACTATCTTTGAAATACAGTAGGAGTGGAGATCAAGTTCATCATCAACATTGACGTCATGCCATCCTGCAACTCCAAACTAACAAACAGCCTTATACTCTCCTTTCCTTAAAAAAACCCAAAAACCCAAAGTGAAACAAAACTGAATATAGCAGGTTTTTTCTCAAGGTACCTTATCTTTCTTGTAGTGATTTTTGCACCGTATTTTTTATTCTCCATGCGATAATTCTCTAGTGTATAATACATAAAAGAGGCTGGGGACAAGGACTTGAATTGGGTCTTCCCCTCTCAAGGGGAGTAAGCTAACCTTTTGACTGAGGAGTTTGATGCTTTTGTGTTCCTTTTTTGACTTGTAAATCTTGCACACTTTGCTGCTCTGTATCCCAGCCTTGGTTTATCTATTTATTTCCCAGCTGTTCTGTACCCCATCTACTAGATAAATTTTCCATGAAAGCAGCAGATGAGGATTTTAAACCCTGAAATCTGATTAGAGACCTTTTACTCAGATTCAACCAGGAAAATATTTTCATTATTAGACTATTTGTAAAAGATAAGGACTATCATCATTACCCAAATACCCTTTTCCAGCAGTTGACTTTTTAAAATGAATGAAGGTCTGTTGGGCATTTACCTAAATTCTGTACACTTTAGCTTGAATAAATTTTTTGGGCCTGAATTAGAAACTTACATTCCAACAGAGTTTTTTTTAAACTTGCTACCATGATTTTTGGTATAAGCTTTTGCTTGGCCTTAGAAAAAACCACATTACTTTGCATTATAAAATTACTTTAAACATTTAGGCTTATTTGTATTGTTTGTTTAATTTTTCTTTTCGAATTGAAGGGTATAATATAAAAAACAACTTCAAAAGAAAAAACTCGAGGTTTTCATTCTCAAAACATAAAACATACACTTTAAAATTTAAGACTTGTTTTTATACTGATACATTTCTGTAAACAAAGTGATATACGAGAAATAGTAGTGCTGCAATTTTGTCTTTTGCTAAAAAAGAAAATGCCTTGGGATTAAATGTTTCAGTCAACATTTCTTTTCCTTTATTCTTTTTTTTGGTCTTTTTTCTTTTCTTCATTTAAGTATTAAAATGCATGCCACAATAAGAGTTAAAAAGGAAAATATGAAATAAAAAAAAAATTGGTCTTCCCAAATAGTCTGAAACTGTCATTAAAAAACAAACAAACAAAAGAAACCAAAACCACCATGACTTCAGTGGAAAAATAAAGAAATTTAGCAAGGCCACATATTAAAATTTTTATCAAAAAACCTTTCAGCTGCTCCCCATAGTTTCTTACTGATATGTGAGGATTTGCTACTTATACAGCAATCTTACTTCAGCAATTTTAGACCGAGGAGAAAGTAGTGAAAAGGAGTCAGTTCCTTTCATCTGAAGCATCATCCTCAGCTGAGGCTCTCCTCATTCCCACCCAAAACTCTAATTGAAATAGCTCTATTGATCACACATATATGACAATAATGGATTTCATGCTCTGGAGAATAAAAGCACTCATTCTTAAGTTTATGCACAGGACAGTCTCATGAAAGTGAATGTTTCTGCTCATGTTTTTTATGTTAGGCACATAACTCCACAGAACAGGTCTGAAGACAGCAGGTCTCTCTCCAGTGTTTTTTAGGCCAAATAGAGGATCTTAAAGCAGAAAACAGCTGGTGAATGCAAAACCTGCTTTCTGGTCTTCCCCAGTTCTAGTCCATGACTTTGAGGTGCAGTTGCATTCAGTCATTGGGCCTGTGTACAGGTAATGGTCTTACAAAGATGTTTCACTCCAAATATTTCAGAATGTTTTTGGTCTCCATGTGATACAGCTTCTATCTTGCAGAAAAACTGAGTTATCATTTTTATGCTTTAGGCAGGTAAGGAGTTCCCTTCCAGTTGACTTGAAAAATCATACAAAAAATGTTTAAAGAGCAACCGCTGTTAGATCAGTTCTACCAATAATTCCAGTGACCTTATATACTTAGCACAGCCAAGAATTTTCTAACACTTCCCCGATCTCTACCTTTTTCGCTCATTTATTGAATTCCAGAAAGAAGTACAAGACATTAATATATCAGCTGTAACAACCAAGACTGAATATTATTGAGCTTTCTTATTAAAAGTGGCATTTTCATTACAATTCCTTTCTTTGTCCTGAAAAATCATGATGTTGTATTGTCTGTTCTGATAGTGTGGCAGCAAGTCCCCAGGAGGTAATACAGTTTAGGAAAAAATTACATATGATGGCTGGCCCAAAAGTAATTTATACATTTGTTTCCTTGTTGGCAGGGTGCATAACAAGAAGTTATGCACCTGAAGCATCAGTGCATTGATTTCTTAGTGACATAATAGACAGAAAGGTTGTTTTGCATAATCTGATCTACAAGGATATGTAAGTCTGTCAGGAATGACAGGAGTTGGATGTTTCTGTTAAATTCAATGGACTGTCATATGAGAGTAAAAACCACTTCAGCAAAAAAAAACAATAGAATAATCAAAGTGAAGTGAATGACATAGTGTAAATTTGGCTTATGCTTGATGTAGAATTACAGATACTATCTCCCTATAAATCCCTCACCCATCTGAAAATTATGTGCTCTGTGCAGACACAAGCTGGTTTTCTTTTACTATAGATGCTCGCTCTTAGCTTTCCTTCTCTGGAAGAAAAAAAAGTCAATAAAATTGTTTAATTTCCCGAATCACCCCTGGACACAATTTCTCTGTTTCATAAGAAAGTACCTTGCTGTCCCTGGCCCCTCCTGTCAGTGAGTGGTCCGTGAGGGAAACTGGGGAAAGGCTGCCCACTGTGTGAGCTGGGGAGGTGTTTCCAATGTCTTAGCTCTGACAGCTCTACGTGAACTGTGCAGTTGTGAATGACATTTTTAACTGCTTTGTTTCTTCATAGACTGAGATACAGGTGCTTAATGCAGAGGCACGGACACCTCTGTTGCCGGGGCTTCTCTCCGTCCTGCATCCCAACCCCAAATCTGCGATGAGCACCACAGTTGCGCAGTGGTGTGCGATGGCCCACAGTAGCAGACACAGTGGCCGCTCAAGGAATAGTCTAACAGCATCCTTCCAGGTTTGACACAGCACTCAGGACTTGAGACAGTATGTATGAGGCCAGTTCACATTGTGGACGAGGCTTGCTTGCAGTTATCTCTAGTTAACTACAAAGACATCCAGCTTCTGGTTCTTCCAATATTCAGACGCGTACTTAAGTTTGACCTTTTATTTGAACGAGCTGCCCTGCTGGAAATCAATTAGATTACTGTTGTGCTGCGAGACATCTATGCCAGCAGGGCCAGTGCGTAAGATGGGCCCTGTTCAACCAGGCACTCAAGCCTGTGTCTGCCTTTTCTCATTCAACAAGTCCCCTTAATGGAACTCAAGTGTGTGCCTAAGTGCTTTCTTAAGCCTGAGCAGTGATAGCTCATATAATTGGGGTCAATGAACAGCAACTGTGTTAGCAGCCACGTAATGAATGACATTTTCTTCATGTCAAACACAGATGAAGTGTTTGAAAGCAAGAATGGTATTAGCCATTCCTATTACATATGCAAAGTGCAAAAATGATACCTTGATATAATTGTGCTCTGGAAAAGAAACTTTTTTCTTTTCCAGTGACACCACTCTGTTATATTTTACCTATATTTATCTAGAAAAATAAAGATGCAGATTTTCTACATGGATATCAAAATAAATGAAAATATGAAAAATATGAAAAATAAATTGAAAAGCACTTCTCAAAGCAGTGGCAAAACATCAACATCCAGAAAGTATGTAAAAATAGTTGAAATTGTACAAAAGTAATTTATCTGATTTTCATCATCAAAAATTGAATTAACAATCAACCTTAGTTATTATTATACTTACTAATGTGATTCAAATAAAAAGCATTTGTTTCGCATTGAAAGGTTGATTAAAACTTCTAAAAAGATACTTCGGAATCTTTTCTTCAAATAAAAAAGTAAAAGAAATTACCTAAAAATATTACTTCAAAAATGATGATTTGATGAAAATAATTTGCTTATTTTGATCCAGCTTTTAATATGTCTGGACCATAGCACACAGTTTTTCACAAATTTATATGAATTAATGAAAACACACCAAATTAGTCAGCTACAATCTCAGTACTAAAGTTAATTTAGTTCAGTTATCGAGACAATTTGAACATAAAGTTATCTCAGATATTTCTAGTTTTGAATTTGCTAGAAATCAAAATATGGATCATCAGGAATGGAAAACAGAGAAGGCTTTTTCTCTCTAAATCCCATGCAGTGACCTGCCATGGGTTATGGTTTGCATAATTTATAAAAACAGCAGAGAAAAAAACATGACAAGTCCACTTTTCAGTTGCAACATTACTCTTTGTGTTAAAAATGCAAAGACCCCAATGGCACTGCAATGAACTCTTCTCATTCCAGCAATACAGATTTTCCATACAAATTAGAAATGATTCTTGAGTATCAGATCATAGAATTATATCAGGGCTTGAGGGCAACCAAAGCTTTTGAAAGACATTCAACCTTTCTTCAAGTGTTAAGGTAGTAATTCAGGTAAAATTTATGCTTCAAAATTTGTTATGTCCTGGTTTGAAAGTGGTTCAGTAAGCACTTCTGCTAGATCCCTCAGTACCCTTGGATGAATCCCATCCAGCCCCATGGGCTTGTGTGTGTGTCTAAGTGGTGTAGCAGATCACTGACCATTTTCCCTTGGATTATGGGATTATTCATTCTGCTCCCCATCCCTTCCTTCTAGCTCAGGGGGCTGGGTACATTCATGTTGACTTTCAATTCTCCTACATTTAACTTCTCTCTTAAAACACAGATGTGCCTGCTTATGATCTTCCAGCCTTTCTGTCTTTTCCCATCTGTGGCTTTAATTTTTTTTTTGCCTCTTACAGAGAGACTCTTGTCTCTGTAAAGCAGGTAGATCTTGTCCTTCAGTTTCCATGATAAGTGATACAGAAGGAGGCAAGAGGAAGTAGATGGAGTAAAATGAGAGCTGTAATGCTAACAGAATTGATTTAAGTATAGCAAGATAACCCCAGCCCCTCAGCTGTGAGGCACTGTCTGTGTCTGTGCATGAGAAGAGGAAAAATCTATCCCTCAAGCACATGGAGAAATGAGTTACTGCTCTTCTGCAAGAGAGGAATTAATAACAACAGCCAAAGAGAGGGAGAATTATTCATTGGCTGAAAGATTTCCCTGAAAATTGATAATTTCTAAAATTTGCTATCTTACTGAGATCCTGTAGAACTCAAAATCCTAAATTTACTCCATAAGCATATTTATTCCAAAACCAAAAATAAATTCATGTTGTAAATGAAAAACTTGACATTCTGCAAGTAACATACAGCATTAAGTAATCTGGTTTCCCTGTAAAGGGAAGCCAGCTTTTTGAGCCTACTCTGAGTCACTGACATTCACTTGCTGAAGTTACTTGCCCTTTCAAAATATACTCTCTCTTAGAGATAGGTTTATAAAGGTTTACATTGATATGAATAATCTGTATGTGAATGATTTGAACAAAAATACTCTGCTGATACTTATAAAGCCCTTTGGGAGATTCATCACAGCCAGGTTCTGATTTCAAGAAACAAATCCAGTGCAATATTAAGACACCTAATTTTGTGTCTCTTGTAGGTGTCTGCTTGTGTGATAAGTATCTACCTTCCCATGATATGAGCCTATAAGGCTCTGCTACAGTCAATGGAGACACAGTCAATGGAGCCTAAGGAGTGTTTTAGAAGACCAGATGAGAGGTAGCTGCTTCTGGAGGAAAAGCCTTGCTCTGATCCCACGGTTGGCTCCACACTGTTAACAATATCACCAGCACAGTTGCCTAACATGGCACACAATACACCTCTGTATAAAAGGTACCTCAATCCTGAAGCCATAATGTTGAACTAAAGGCCTTGTCCAGAGGACAGTAGGGTTTCCCTGACCCAGCTGGGGCTGTGCTGTCAGTGTGCAGCTGCTGCTGCAGGGGTGGGTGCTCCTCTCACAGTCTGTGTCAGAGCTGCCTGGCCAGCACAGGGTAACCAGAGACCACAGGGCATTTCTAAGGCCACATGTAGCCTGCTCAAGATCCAAGAATCCTTTTAGATTTCAATTTGAAGTCCTCCAATTTTCCATGTTTGTCACATCACAGGGTGAAACTAATTTAGAGATTTGTTTTGGGACAGGACTGCAGGTCACCTCACTTTTGGCCTCAGTTCACGCTGCAGAGCAGGCCCAGAAATATTGCAAGGGAGCCCTCTTGGGCAAAAACCCCCAGATGTACTCTAGAAGCATTTCAATGACATCTCACTGTTGCAGGCATTAAAGCCATGGGATCTGACCCTGAACTTTCCATACTGTGCGAGTCAGGTCCTCAGCACCAAAAGATTTGCTCTGAAAATCTCCTACTGGGCTGCACTTGTGGCTAATGGAGTTGTAGTGCCAAGTTAGCACTGAGCTCATTTTGCCGCCCCTGTGTTTACAAAATATGTCCTAGGAAACCTGGATACAGAGTTCTGCATGGGGTATTTCAGGAGTGAGAACAGCTAACTCCAGTGATCATAGTATGGATTTTTAGATCAGATGTCATGCCTGATCAACCATGTGGCATGACTTTAGTTGTTGAGTTATGTAGTGATAACTCTAATGAACAACCTGGCTGACTAAAAGTTGGGTGTTGGAAAGTTTGAATTTTAAACGTTGATCACAAATGAAAGCTGGACTTACTGGGTTAAGTAGTAGAACTGCAACCTAAAAATCTCACATGATGAACAAAGATAGTTAGGTCATATGTTGGAAAAAAAAAGGTGGTATATAAAAACCACCTTATGTTAATCTTATATTCACTCCTATGTTAAGCACTGCTTTCTCTTTGATATCCACCTCCTTCTGTCAGGACTTGAATGTAAAAGCGAGAGTGAGTCCAACCTAAAATTTGCATTTCCATAAAAAGCACCAGGTGTTATGCTATTTGCTGTTCATGCTAGAGGTAAGTTCCTTCTATCTTTCTGAAGTTGTATCACTGAGGGAAAGAGTATGGATCCACAGGGCCTTGGGAAGTTCAGTAGTAAGACGATCATCAGGAGAGAAGAGATCAGGGTTTGGGTATGTTTTCTAAAAGATGTTATTTAATATTTTATTGAGTGGCTTTGAAACACAAAATGCACAAGCAGAACAGAATTAGTGTATTTTTCTTATAAAAGGAATGCATCATTTGCAAAGCTGTAGCTCATGCTCCCTCCTCTACATATTCCCTTTCTTGAGTTCTTCACTGCAGAATCACTCCTTCAAAATGGTGGAGATTTTTTAGCTTGTTGACTAAGGTACCCTCAAGAGACTTTGGTTTTGAATGCTATTACAGGAAGGAAAGAACTGAATCCAGATGACCTACTTTCTATACAAGTAATCTAGACACCAGGCTGCCGCCAGTAAAATATTCAGTTTTTATTAAGTAAGAGATTAGGCTCTTTGGAGAATACAGGCATAAATCATAGAGCTTACGTGGGAAGCAGGATCCTCAAATAATAGCAGTTCTGGACATGCGCAGGGTCACTGAGCACTAAAGAGTTTTTAAGTCAGTGATGTGTCTGATGATACCTTTGTGATCAGATGAACCTGAATAATAGTTATTTTGTTTAGAGCCATAATTTGTACTTTTGTTGCTCAATACATGTTGTAGATCATCACAACCTTCACAAGACCTAAGCTTCAGTTCTTCCTTTATTGCTGCCTATGTTTTTTCTGCTTGCCAAATCTGTTAGCAAATGTGTAAATGTAAGCCTTCCAGTCACTATTTTTAATGTCGATTTTGTTCAGTTGAAGGCAATTTCATTAATATAAAAGGAAATTTTAACTTTTTGATCAAGTTGAAGCTTTTGCCTTCTAGTTGTTTTTATGTCATACAGCACAGATTGAGCTCTGCAGTGTTTTGGATGCAGGAAATGAATAAAAACTACTACTGAATACAGCAGATGTTAAAATGTTGCTGAAAGCTCTGAGAAGAAACATTAATTAACATGTGACTATGTTTCAACAGAGACAATGAAATAAAAGTGTCTTGCAGGACCATCAGACTCATCAATTTTCTGCTCATCACTGGACAAAATTTCAGTCAGTGGCACATTAGAACTTGCATAATTCGAAGAAAACTGTTTTCTGGGCTTTTTCAGTTCAACACAAATTCAGTCAGTCTCATGAAGGATCAGTGTTTCTTAGTTCAATTCTCTTTCCAAACAATCCCTTGATTCTTTCTCCTTCTTTCAAACTCAGTAACGCAGAATTGAATAAATTCACAAATTAATTTTTATGATAATTACTGAACAATAATCACATTTACAATATTGATTATTGCTTTTATAGTTAGAACTATTACATACCTACATATAAAATCTGAATAATAGCACAGCATACATTATACACAGACAGGTGGTGTGATATAAACTGCCTATTTTTTGGATGACCTTTCTGAGTTCACCAGATTTATTTCCCCAAAATTTCACAAGTCTCCCCTCTCTCACCTTTTCATTTTCTTCTCTTATAGTCACGACAGTTACATTCATTTTCTTAATCAAATCCGAGTTCTGCAATTGCTTTCATAACAATAAAAATGCTGTGCTCGTTACTTTCATAGTCTAAATTGGTGAATGTTTTTAATATAGATTAAAAACTGATTAAATCTTATATTTACCTTTTCTGGGATGCCCAAGGACTGGAATACTTCTTTCCTACCACTGTTTTAGATTAATCTTGCTCACAATATAAATATTTTTTCTAAAAGGAGCTATTAAACTTAGGACTTAAACATAGGTTTAATGCCATCAATTACACACACACACACAGAGACAAAACAAACCAGAAACAAGCACGTGATTTGACTTCTACAGAGGAATTTCCAGAGTCTTTAGGATAGTCTGTTTGATAGGTAAAGTGAGAAATTTTGACTGACATTTAAAGCAATAATTTTGCCTCTGAGATGATACTTGAAGCTAAAAAATTATATTCACCAGTAAACTTGGAACCCATGCTCAGTATTCTGAATATCTATGATTTCAGATATTGCCTGTAATCAGGAATCCTGATTATAAGTTGAAGTCCATAAGATCTGTTTTCATTCTCTCTTTGACTTGCTATTTTAAATTTATATCATTATTATTTTGAAAGCAAGAAAGAGATATAAATTGTTCTGCTGAAGAGCAACAGACATCAGTTTTGGTGCTATTTCTATGATCTCAACAATGCTAAAGAGGCCTGCACAGTTCAAGTGATAGCTACCATACTCCCAATGACAAAAGCAATTCCACTCTTAGTGGCCATAAAACTGTGAGGGTAAAAATGTCAGCAAAGCCTCCTAATGTTATTTGAATGTGAAGGTTTATTTTTATATATACTTATGATCCACTAGAAAAAGTATTGATAACAAGAGAAGAAGGAAATAGCAGGTAGGGTGATTATGCTGCCATGGTTACTTCGAGAAAAGAAAGCTCACAGCAAATTTTAATGCAATTCAAAAATGATAAAACCAATAGCATTCAGCCAACACATAGAATGTCTGTTTAGAATATTTTTACAAAAATGTAATGAAGTCAGATTATAACCTTGACTCTGTCTGCCTAAATTTGTGGGCAATATATATGAATCAGAGTAAAGTTGTGGCCCGGTGGGAAATGTCCCTAAAATAAGAAAAAAGGCATATAAGTGTCTTCACTGCCTTTGTATAGGTTAATCCCTGCACAGAAACTCTTTCTAAACCCTGTGTAAGGGTGGTGCTGAAATGGGGACAGCATCTAAGAGACCCCATCACCGAGGTGAGCCAGCTACCCCTGGAGCTGCCTGAATGATCCTGGACATTGCAGTAGTTCAGAGAGGAAAGGCACAGGAACAGTTCTGAAGCTGCCTATTCTATTTTGAAGCTGTAGAGGAAAGGCTGGAGAGGTGAAGGGACAGCACCAAAAAACTCCCAAAAGCAGTCTAGTCTTCAGGAAAAGGGGTTCAGAACTAAGGCTCTCCTTCTTAAAGACAAAACCAAAGAATAATTCTCCCCCTCCAACTTCCTGCTTACACAATGTTAGATTTGCAGAATTACTTCATTAGAGACGGACTCAGGCAAGAGAGGTCCCTTAGTTCTTCCACTGATACTTACAGTTTGAACACGTGTGTTTCTGATAATAGACTGATCCCATCAAGTCTTATAGAAATATCCTCTTCGGAGTTTGAATAAAGTATATTTATATACCCTAACAACAGTGAAATACATTAAAATGTTTCTGTGAAGAGACAAGTGCACCTGTCCACTCATCGTAAAAGAAAATAAAAGCATTTTAGGGTAAGTAGCTCCTTAAGTAACAGAGCTTTTGGCTCATGCATCGTTTCCATAGAAGAGATGCCTACATTACCCTTTGTTAAACTCAAGTAAGTTTCCTAGCAACCCAGTCATTATCTCTGTGGGGTATAAAAAGACACCAGCATTATAAAGAAGTTGTGTCTTTGACAGCATTGTGTTTTTTGACCACAGTTAATTACCAAACCTGCTGGCATCAGTCCGAAGTCCTCTTTTTCAATAAGATAAGTATCAACAAAGTACTTTGTTAATGCATTTTATTTTCTGCTGCAGAATAAAATCAGATTCTGTGTATCTAGTATACTGTACAAAGTACAGAGCATTTTATACAAAAAGATCTTCAAATTAACCTCCTGTTTTGCATGTCCAGTGTCAAGGATAGCCAAACACGACATCACAAAGGTGACTTCTTAAGATTTATTTTATAAGGTAATTAATGGCCTAAATAGAAAACCTTTCTAGAAAAAAAACTCTTCCTCTTTTTTTTTTTTTTTTTTTTAACTTATGGGCTGTTTGTTTTGCTTAACTTGCTGGTTTGTTTTTAAAGCAATTTGTCCATCTCTGTAGTGTCAATAATAGCCAACAATGTCAACTAACTAACTAAGGACTGGCTGCTGGCTCTGGGACTGGATCAGTGAAGAATATAGTTTGCAACTGAAATATTAGGATCATTAATTTATGTTGCCCTGTGTGTATGGTAATGCTATTAATAGATGAAAGAGATCTCAGAGAAACAAAAAGCAAGACACAAATGGACAAGTGGAAAAAGATTCCCCATTATTACTTCAAAACCTGTGTTGAAATTTCTTTCTCTTTGGATAGGAGAGATTCTCGCCTGACAGTTCTCAAGTTTATGGGATATATAAAGGAACAATGGCATTAACTTTTAGATATCCTTTAATTTTATAGTGGATTATTTTTGTTTGATCAAGCACGTTCTTGAATAAAACTAGGCTTCCTCCCCATATAAAATTTCACTAATAGTTCAAAATATCAGGATTTTGCAGTAGTTGCTTTTCCTGCACATTAGAGGTAGGTACAAATCAAACTGAAAGAACATGTCACTGCAGTTTATAGTAAAAAATTATATTCATTTATTGGCAGTTCACCACTTTAGGAAAAAAGAAAAAGAAAAAAAAAAAAGAAAGAAAAGAAAAGGAAAAGAAGAATAGAGAGGTATTTTTTTCAGATATATATAAGGGAAAGCATGAAAAAGAAGCAGCTAATTCAAAACACCCTTTCTTCAGAAGCTATGCTACTCCAGAAAGAAAAGGAAAAAGAAACCCCTGTGATTTGTGAGGAACCTATGACAGCTGTTCCTGTATTATTCCTTCCTTAACAAGCAGAAGAAAGAAGTGATGCAGGTTTGCTGACTCCTGACCTTTCTTAAAAGGTAAATCTCCTACCCGTTTGTATTGGAGTATCTGGACTTGGCCATCTTTGAAGCAGTGGTTTTTTTTGGTTTTTTTTTCTAGGTTGTCTCTATCACCTACAGTGATACAATAAGGATTATTCACCTATAAGGCCGGCAGTCTGTTACAGAGATGTTTATTTTCACCACAATAATTCCTATATTATGCAGGCAACATGACTACAAAACAAAAACTGCAGACACCTCCTATTACCTCATTGAGGTTGTGGACTAACGTTATGGTAATCTATAGCTCCCTTGCATGTGGTTGTTTTATAGCATTTAAAAGAAAGAAAAAGAACCAAGCACATATAGCACTGGTCTGTAGCTTAACACAAACTAAGAACACACTTTTTAACTAAATGACTTCATTAAATTTTAGGAGTCTGTTATTTCTTGTCTGGTTATTACTCTGAATATAATACTATGTTTTCTGTGACTCATGCATAGTGCCTTAGGATAGTTTTCTTTTTGATGTACACTGCATTAGTCACACTTATCTATGAACACAGATTATATATGTTGCAACCTCTACACCTACTGCTGTATTCTAGAAAGAAAATATTAATATATTACTTGGTTCTGTAATTAGCACTAGTACATAAACCCATACAAGTCCAAAATAGCTTTCAGGATTCAGGATTGGATGATTAAAAAAAAATTCTTCTCCTCAAAGTTGTTTCATGGATATTGATAGACACAATTTATTATGGTAATAACAATTCCTCTAGTTCCTGTAATAAGTATGATGTAAAAGAAGAAAAATATGAAAGCTAATGGAGTCTTTTCTGCAAGACACAAAATTAGCAGTCATAAAGAAAGTTAATAGTCTTCGCATGCCAAGAATCGAAAGATCTTTAGTTATCAGCTTTCAGTGAAGAAATTAAAAAACACACCAAATGAAGTGATTTCTGATTGGCTCACAGATCTTGACTGGGTCTTTACTAGTCCAAATTGGCAGGACCCATTTGAATTTGACTTGAATGGATGTATGTTAGGAGGCCAATTGTGAAAAGAGAACTTCCTTGTTAATAGTGCAGGACCAAACTTAAACTGTGAACTGAGGAGAGGATGTCTGTAAAAAGAAATTATGGGGAAGAAAAAGTATGTGTCCTTTAAAAATTGAGCATCGTTACTCTGACCTCTTCACAGTTAAACAAGCTCCTGAACCTGGGGAAGAATAACTCCAGGCACCAGTGCATAGGCAGGAGGATGACTATCTGGAAGGCTTCTTTTCAGAAAAGAGGGACCATGGTGGACATCAAGCTGAATATGAACCAGCACTACACCCTCATGGCAAAGATGGCTGACAGTATTAGGAAGTAACACTATTAGGCTACTTTAGGAAGAGCACTGTCAGCAGGTGAAGGGAGGTGATACTTCCCCTCTGCTCAGCACTGGTGAGGTCACTCCTTGGGTGTGGAGTCCAGTTTTCAATTTCCCTGTACAAGGCAAAAGTGGACATATTGAAGAGATTCCAGAGAAGGGCCACAACGGTGATCAAGAGTGAGCTATCAAATTAGGAGAGGCTGGGAAACTTGGACTCTTCAGCCTAGGGAAGAGAAGGCTCTGGAGTATCTTATTAATGTATATAAATACTTGAAGGGAGGGTGCAAAAAGTCAGGGTCTTTACAGTGGTGCTCAGTGACAGGACCAGAGGCAATGGGTCCACACTAAAACACAGGAGGTTCCTTCTCAGCATCAGGAAACACTTTTTCACTAAGAGGGTGACCAAGCACTGGCACAGGTTGTGCAGGGAGTTTGTGGAGTCTCCATCCCTGGAGATATTCTTAAGGTGTCTAGACAGAGTCATGGGCAATTGGCTGTGGGTGAACCTGTTTGAGCAGGGTGGGTAGATCAGATGACATTTAGAGTCCTCTTTCAACCTTAGCTCCTCTGTGTTTCTGCAATTCTGTTTCATATCCTTTTGCAGAGGCACCATCCTGTACCATTCACTCACCTCCTAAGGAATGCATCTTATGAAGGAGCTGAAATGGAACTACATTTTTTGATCACTGTAAATCCAGCAGGACGTTCTAATAGAGAAATAAGGTTATAAAATGTCAGAGTAGGGAAAGCACAGTCACTAATCCTTGTCTTTCTAACTGTACATAGTAATAACAAGAGAATGCTGGATCTTCTAAAAAGAGGAGAGCAACTTCCCTGGAATTCAAAGTCCCCTCTCCCGCTTGTCTCACAATTATTCTTGTGAGATATTTGGTGGTTGGCTTTGTCTACCTAATCTTAGTGCTGTGAATGTTTCTAAGTCATCCAACTTTGCAGGTAGGTGGATATTTAGGACTTAAAATTAATGGAAGCAGTTTTTCACATGATTGGCAGCTGTCAGTCAGATCTTTTTTTGGGAGCTGAACTGACAAACTTAAAAAATGAAATTGAAAATGAAAGTGAATAAAATTTTATGTGCAAAACAGAAATTAAAATATCATTTGGAATGAATGAAACTTTTTATTTCTCTTGGCTCCTTTTCCACAACTTAAGAATATCCATGTAATATGACAAGAATGGAAAGTATCAGATGCCTTACCAGGTTTTGGAAGTTTCCCCTCCTGCTCTGCTCACAAGGGGAACTTGACACAAGTCCAACCATAAGTCCACACAAAAGGCCAAAGTCCAAAGGACTGCCAGGGTTGTCATGCTACAGGGTCATTCTTAGTGCTTTTCTGCAGTTCATGCAGAAGAATTTTCTAAGAAGCATGGTAGCTTAATTATCTGAAAATGGAATCATGCACCCCAAAATCTTCATAGTCATTACCTCTAAATGTGGGTGACTAGGTCTTCCTGTAGGAGATAACGGACATAGTATCAAATATCCATAAATAAAGGAGAGAGTGGAACCAGGGACTGAGACTTCCTGATCCCTATAACTAGATGTGAGGCAAAGCATTTATTTCTTCTCCGTTTTGTGATTCAAATTAAAGCATTTAAGATTAAAGGTGCGATTTATTTCATAATTTGTAAACATCTGTGTCTACATTGATTTTTCTCCTTAACGCTCATCACCTGACCCAAAGGTGTCCCAAGGTATCAAGTACTTGCTGCAGAACACCTTGAAATACATATAAAACAGCAACTCTTATAACTATGACTGATTCAAAGACTGTTTTTCTAAAGTGTCCTGATGGTGCATTTGATCTAGTCAAGTGGCAGCGCTGCTTTATGCACCCCTGGGAGATTTTTTCTTGCTGTATGCAGTTTGCTGGTAGAAAAACATGGCTATAAAAGAAAATGTGCCTAAATCCTTCCTTTACTTCCATTCAGTCACTCCTGGTAACTTCTCTTTGAGTCACCCTACCTGATTCCTCTCTCATTTACCCTTTAAAAACACTTACAGATATTTAGCATGCCGTTCATGAATCATTATTTAGACAGGCACTCCATATTTAGCTCTTCTCCTTTCCTCATAAATCAGCCCCTTCTCGACCCTCAATCATTTTTATTGCTCTTTCATAACTGCTGATAGTACTCATAAATGAAATGTCTGTAATGGCACTGAGCAAAAAAAAGGGAACAAGAGACCAAAGCTGGAGTTAATAAAATAAAAATAAAGCATAACCTAACTTGGGCATCCTCTTTATTTTGGCAATCAAATAGACATAAATAATAGCACAACATGGCAAATGAATTACCAGAGGCCCAGGCATACCTGCTGACATTTCTTTTTTCCCTTGTAGAGAGAGAAGTAAAAAAATAGATAATGTGAACTTCTATTTCTGTTTCTTCAAATCAATATTCCAAGAGTCTGTGGACATGAGGGGTTGCCAGCCATCAAACTTCAAACATCTCAAAGCAGGACTCGTGTTAAGTCCAACATGTAAGAGCAGTATCTGTTGCCACAGGAAAACTTTCTGAGCACTTTTATCATAACTCTTCTGGAGGATGGGATACTATACAGTAGTTTAGATACTCTAAGAGAATATACAGAAATTATAGTTTTACAGAAGGTATAATTTTAACCAAGACCAGTTAAAGGCTTAGCATGGAAATAATCATGCTTTTGATAGTCTGATGTTTACAACACTGCATCCTAATAGTTTGAGTTTAAAAGGGAACCTCAATTTTGCCTGTGAGGCCAAAGAATGCTGGGATCCTGGAATTTTAAATTTAAAAGGTAAGAAGCAAGCTTTAGGCAGTGTTTTAATTTGAATTTCTGAATGATTTGTTATAGAAGAGGTGAAAACTTTATGGAAGTTCAAATAAACTGCCTTTGGCCAGTGAGCTGCTCTCTCTGTGCTGTAACTGTATATACATGACAAATTTCTAAATGTATGGAAAACAGGATGTGTGAAGATGAATCCAGTCCCATCTATTTTTAGAATATTTTACTGTGCATTTGAAAAATAAACAAAATTAGACAAGTAAAATTTAGAAAAGCAATTAGTTTCTACAGGAACTCAGGAAAAATGTTGAAAATAGCAATTCTCAGTATGTGTTTAGTTATAGCATCTTAATGCTCAAATAGCTTTACAGCCTTTCTCATGGATCCTTTATCAAGCTTATCTTAAAATATAATTTTAATTGCCTGTAGCTGGACTGTTTTAGGTTTGTTTTGCTCTTAAACAAACATCAAGATGTTAGCCCTTAAGATTAATTCTAAATTAAAAAAAAATAATAAAAGTGTTAAAAAGTTTTGACACTGTAGGTATGTAAAAGCACAGAACACTTAGAGTTCTAAATGTGATAGTGATAATAAAAAAAAACAAACAAAAAACTACCCAGACATAAATAACAGAAATAAACCAACAAGAAACAACTGGTAATCCTCTCTATATGGGCTAGAGCCTATATATCAAACCAGGTCATGCCTTGTCTGCAGATGAAGATTTAAACATAAATTTTTTCAAGCAGGAGAACACCAAATGCAGAAAAGAAAGCTTAAAACACTGTGGAAAAGTTATTTTAATAATAACAAAATATCCACTCACTTATATTTGGGAGATTTAGGAAAACATTACGGGTCATTATTATTAGGCTGTGAATTCATAGAGGCGTTTATTATTTTACAGAGAACTCAATTCCTCCTTTATGCACACACTCTCCTCTCTGTTTTCCTCAATGATTTAGAGAAAAGGAAAGAAAATGTGTAGAAGTCTCTCAGACTAAAATCCTCTTTATTTAGCTGAGAAATGGGCCCAAAATAAGGTATCATGATGTAAAAGGATCATAAACCTGCCCTAAGCTCTTCCACCAGAAATTTTTCAAACTTTTATTTGTCATCTGACCTAACAGAACACTTTCCTAATTTGAAGACTCTAAACCTGTTTAATGAAACATTTATGATTCAGTGCTTTAACTTAAAACAGTAAAAGAAATAATCTAGAATAAGTATTAAAAGCTGAAGCTTTAATCATTACCTATGATGGAGTAACTCCATTCATCAATCATTCTCTTTCAAAGTCCATGAATAAAGGAGTATCTATACACTGCAATGAATAATTGGCATCTGATAAGATATTTTAAAAAGATGATAGTCTTGGCACCCAGAAAATCTCTTTTAAATATTGGGATATTTAAAAGAAGAAAACAAAACATATGTTACTTTTGCTAGAGGTCTCAGAACCATGAGACCAATAGAAAAGATTTTCCTTACACAGCTGTAGAAGTAGCAAATACCATATGAAGAAACAAAAAGAGTTTCTGTAAGACATGCAAGGCAATCCTTTTCTCATCCCAGAACCGGGAATGACACAACGGGTGCATTGTAAACAGTTGTTCTAAGCAACATTTCCCCAAAAAGTTGTGGGCTGGCAGAGATGCCCATGGCAGAGCAAAGATGAAGAGCTGCAATCATGAAAATCTGTGGAGAAAGTTCGAGACTTTTGGCAACATAAAGGGAAACATAAGTGGGGGCAGAGTAAAAATTGCTGCTAAGCAATTGGTCTATTGCCTCTATGTAAAAATAGGACAAACCCAGCAGATTTGAGTAGAAGATTCTCCTTTAATATAATAAATAACTTTTAACTGCAAAGCTAAGCTATGCAGTCATGAATTGGAAAATAAACTTGCTTACTTTATTTCCTGCGCTATAGTTGCATTTGAAAAGCCCTGTTTTGGGGGCCAAAATGATGCTTGTCAATTGTCTAGGCAATGATTCGATGGCACAGGACAAAAATATGTCAGGGACATAAACAATGCCAGGATATGGACTTGAGGCAGTGATTCAGTCCCTGTCTGAGTTCTTTTAGGTCTAGTAATAGAGACATGGGCTGCATACCAGGACCAAAACTAGTTACATCTTTGAATAAGTAATACATGAAAGAAATTCAGTACTCACTGCCGCAAAGTAAAGCATGCAAAGAAAAAAATAAATCTCGACTTATATAAACTCATTGATGACTGAATTAGGCGTTACTAGTCAGAAAAGAGACTTTGGAATGACTGCAGACCTAAAAAAGTCAATAACAATGGAAAGACAGACAGCAAATTTGAATTATTTTCTAATACACAAAGTAGGAAACCAAACAAAAGAGGACAAATTAGAAAACATAATTATGCCACTGTACAAATACATGACGCATGGAAATCTCAATTACTGTGTGCACACATCAGGCCACTTATCTCAGACATGAGGTTATGATGCTATTCAGAGAACACATAAAGTGACAAGGATGGCTGGTAGCATGGAATAGCTTTCTATAGCTCAGGAGGTTTCTAATACCGTGAGTCACAGAGGCATGAAGAGATACCAGGAAAATAACATCCTCCTCTCACCCTCTTTCTTACATTTTTTCTGTATTCAACTGAATAATTTGAATTCTCATAGTCATTTCTTGCAAGCTCTGCAAACCTCTGATCATCCCAGGAGCTTCTGTTTACACCTTTTATTTCTGAATATTTGGTTCTTGGATGCAAACACTGGGACTATACCCTGTATTTTGTACGAAAATTCAGGCATGCCTTATAAAACAGCTTCAATACCTCCCTACTTCTAGTGGAAAAACCTTACCTGACATAACCCAGTGCAACATCTGTCTTTTTTATGATCCCATTACATTCTTCTTAATAGTCATTCCATGGTCAAATAATGAAAGCTACTGAATCAAGGAGTGCAGAAGATGTTTTATGACTTTGGAAATCAATCTATTTTCATTTAGGTATATGTTAAAGAGTCTAACAGTCAGCCATCAATTAAAAACAAACAAACAAATAAACAATACCCACTGAAAACAATGCAGAAAAAATATGAAATGTGAATAATTGGAAACAGATTAAAATAAAAATGGAGAAGAAGCTTTAAGTATGTTTTCTCTTCCGTTTTCTTTATTTTTTGCATGACTAATGATTTCATCCACTGTATTTGTGTTTTAACATAAAACATCACTAACATACTGATTGCTAGAGTCCACATTCTAATTTTAATTAAAATCAAATATATCTGGTGGTGTACATTTTGTTTCAGAGGAATAATTGCACATTTATGCTGTTTTAAATGAGAAAATAATTTAGCTCACTACATTTTTACACACTTCACTGCCTTGGTACTGAGAATGTCTTACCGGATTGGTTGGACATTTTCCTCAGAAGAAACAGACGTGATTATTTTTATTTGGCAGTTAAACACCTGGTCACTAAATATTTAAAATTCTGAAATGAAATGCCTCTCAAAAAGCTGTGGAGCAATAATATGCAAATACTTACTTATACTCAATTGGCATATAACAAGGTACGAACAACGTGTGTGCATTGTAATGAAGTGATGCAAATGACCTCAGAAACTGGAAGACACTGCCAAAAGTTTGAATTGTATCCAAAATAAGAATGTCTGTTTTCCCTACAATCTGCTGAATGCAGAACGCATTAGTATCTCAGCACTGCACAGCTGTGTTTTTCTATCAAAGAAGGATAATGCCTGCTTTCAGACTTGGAGAAAAAAAATCCTTCCTAATTGAGTTGGGTACCTTTATCTGCATTCAAGCTGCTGCTTATTTATTTTTAAATAACTGAATTCTGGCAACATTTTATCCTGAATAAAACACACAAGTTAAAAAAGAGTTAGACATTGCATGTCAGCCCTCTGCAATGAAAACACAGTATCTACTTAAGATGGATCTTGACTTTTTTTTATGTTTCCTCATCACTAATCAACCAAAATTTCTTGGTGATCTTACTTATGGCCTCAGGCCCTTTTGTCCCTAATGTCTGATATAGTCTTACAGGGCAATCATAACATACAGCTATAGTCCTGCCTTTACCTGCCTTGGTATAATTTCCAGATCCATGCTTCTTCAAGGGCAGGCTCCTCTTTTAGAAGGGAAGACTCTCATCTTGCTGAGAAGCTGTCCATCACTTTTTTCTCCAGACTTTTCTCATGCAAACAACTCCAGAAGATCTGGATTGCTTGGCAAGACAGTATCAAGGACAGGGCTTCTCAAGTGAATGCTTCAAGATAAATCTAAGTCATGAATCGTGCCTGAACAACTCCATGGCCCCAGACATGAAGTGTTTGTGATTTCTTTGTGGAGCATCTCTTCTTCCTTTATTCTTTCCTGGTGTCACAATGAGGACATCCACCTCACTGCATTTGGCACGTGACAGTGCTGTTGAGCTGCCTAGAATAAACGTGTTTGCTGTTTGCTGGGCAAGAGTTCAGTGAAGTAAAATATATAAAAAAAATATATGTAAAAGCCTGATGAAAGTGATCTTCAATACAATTTGATCCATGAATGGTATCTGTACCAGCAGAAAACGTTCTTCTTTTGCAGTAGAGCTATACTACTCCAAATGCCTCTTGTCCACAAAGAGGCCTAAGGTTGCTGTAGTAAAAATATTTCCAAGGTACTCTGTTATTCTGAAGTCAAAAGCAATTTCATTTTTCAGTCATACTCCACTAAAACACAGGAGAACCTGTACTTACATAGTTAAAGATAGTACTGGTGCACAGTCCCAGCTGGAATAAGTCCATAAGTATGTGCTTAAGTCTCTCTTTACTCAGGAGTTTGATAGAAGCGAGGCACATGCTTGAAGAATATTAACAGTTTATTTTTAATGTTTGTCTTAAAAACTTTGTTAGTCTGTATTCAGGTTTGTGTTTGAAAGAAATCACACTTAAGTAGTATGTTAGAAGAAGGTAGATCATTAGATAATAGAAATAAGTCATTGCAGTTCCACCATCCTTATTATAGTGAAGAATCTATCACCTGTACCAAGATATTTTGTACATTTTATTGTTACCTCTCCCTAATGATAGAATCACTTGCTTTTCAGAGAGCTGATTAGTTTAGTTATATTTTCTGACAAAATATTTTTCTAATGTTTACGCTTACTATTGTATTCTAGCAAAACCAAATGTTTATTTCATACCTTTACTTTCTATCTGATATATTTCAGTGAAGTACATATGTGGTCTGATTGCCATGTGTCAAATGCTGCTTCTTTTGCATTTTTCTATTAAGATGTGGAAACCATATTTAATAATCTTTTATCAGTTTTGTATAGGAAGAATAAAGTTTTGTTCACACAAGATATTTGTGGGTTATTAACTTAAGCTTTTTTCATAAAGTGAATTAGTTAAAATCCATTGTGTATGCACAACTCAGTTTAAAAGTGGTTTGTTTCAGTTTAGCTTAAACAGATGTCAATTTATGCTACATTGAAAAATGCCTCATTTAAACTGCAATAAAAGTAGCTGCACAACTTCATTTAGAGCTTTAGTTAAATTAGTTGGATTTATTGCATTTGATTGAACCAAGATAACAGTGTCAGAGAACGAAGGATGAAATTTTAAGCTAACATGCAGCATGTCATTTGACAAATTTTTCAATTTCAGCAGCAGATATCTACCAGTAATTATCTAATTATCTTGCTAACTTGGGCAGTAACTAACAAAGCCCAAGTCTGAAAATGGTTACTGTGCAAAGCAATTGCACTGTGCATGTGAGACCTAACAGCATGTTACAAAGATCTACCAAATACTTCATATCCAGTTGAAATACTGGATTCAAACAATCATCAAATGCTACGAGGGGTTTTAAATAAAAAACTGAGTGTTATGCAGATCCTCTTTATGACAAGGAATTGATTTGGGAGAAACACCTTTGTTTACTGAATCATTTTTCATTGGTCTCAGTGAGCTCCCATTGAAAAGAGCGAGCACTACTACGAGTCTTCTAAGGATTTTCTAAAGTCATATAGCCATAGCCCAAGTGATAAAAACTCACTACAGATGTGACTCGTTATTGCTTAAACTGCATTTTTAACCAGATTGAAAGCTTGCTGAAAGTATGGTGAGAATTCGGCTGAGCAAAACAATTAGCAAAGAAAGTCAGCTGCTTACGAACAGGAGAAAAGAGGAGCCCTTGACCTTAACTTCAGCTTCGGGCTCCCTGGAATCTGGGCTCCAGTGGAATCTGCCACCAGCTTTCATTCAGGTTCTTGATGACAAAAATGAATTCAAGTACAGGCTGAGGCAGCACCTTGTTATTACTCCAATGTATTTGCAGAGATATAAACTTTTGCAGAGATACATCAAATGCCAGAATCAAACTGCATCAAATTTTAGCTTAAACAGGCAGAATAAATAAACATTCACAGAAGTTATAATTATTCAGACTCTATGAGTGGATACATGGTCAATTGCCACAGTTCTTCATACTGTTTTTCCCAAGCAGTCTTTTGAAATGATCAAATAAATACCTGTAGCTACCATTTTTTCAACTACTGAAGCCTGGTAATTCAGATGTCATTCAAAACAAATTTGTGACTGGACTAAATGCTTTTTTTTTTTTTTTATTTATATCTGCAGTTTGAAAACACATCGCTTTTCATAAAATGAAACTTTTCATCCCAAAGAAATGACAGAAAGCACAAATTCTCTGTTTAATATTTCACTAATATATATTTTCTTTCAGCTGAATAGGGCTGCTATGAGTATTAACCCTTTTACAAAGCAATTCTTTGCCTACTTAAGTTATAAACTAAGCACCATAGTACTTTGTTTTCCCACTACATACAGTTAAACAACTACAGAAAGTTTGAACATATGCAGTCATTTGCATATATCTGCATACATTCATATGCATAAATACACATAACACAGAAGGTGAAACCCAAAGAATGTGAGTAAGAAACTGAAATTCTCTTCAAGGGCTGTGGTAGCTTTGAAGGTAACTCACTGAGCTGTGAGGTAAACCAAGTACCACATAAATGTATATACTTTTTTTCTTCTTAAAAAGAAAAAACACTGTCTTGCAAGCAGATTGCAATTAATATACTACCTTGTCAGCTTGCAAGGTCTAAACTAAGCACAGGGTTCTTTTTTGTTCTCCACCTAGTTTGTGATCCTTTTTTCAGAAGGAGGGATTCTGCTATTTGGAAATTCCATTTACAAGCATTTTCATATCAAAATAGATATCTTCACATGAAAGTCAGAAGAACCTTTTTTTGAAATATGTCCTTTTTAAGTTTTTCAAAGAATTCTTTTCAGAAAAGGCAAGCACCTCATCAGCTCCCACACACACAAATCTTCAAATGCTGTTTTTGAAGAATTGCATTTAAAAGTATGTTCAGTCACATACCAAGTATGAGAAGCCGGGAAAAAAGTCTTTGAATTTGAACTACAGCTCATCATAATCTGGTTAAAATTATCTTCAACACCACCTGTCATTATTAATGCAGGAAGAGAGGCAGAAAAATAACTTCAGCCCAGCTACATTACTGCAAATAAGGTCCCTCTGCTTTTCACTGTTCCATCATATAATAATAGCAGTTATATTTATGGTGGATTTAGGATTTTTCCTGTAGTAGATGAATGTGTAACTGCTTTTATTAAAAATATTTTCCTTTGAAGGTGTTCTACCATTTTAGCAGACTTTATACCTAATTTTTAATGCAGAATCCTCAGTCTTTGATATACTCCATTGCTAGATAAATTATTTTTTTCAATTAATTAAATTCTTATTTTATATCTATACTTATGTATATATATATAGAGAAAGAGATACATACAAATATACACTCTATCTAGCTTTTTATGGTAAGTGGTACAGCTGTGAAGATTCTGATTTAAGGCATAATGGCTATAAGAGCCATTTTATAATAGTCATGGTAAAATATTCATTATCTGCATCCTTGAAGGAACACATTAAAAACATAAAACCTACAGGGAAAGAATTTCTAAAAGAGAAAGTAAGGATGTTTTATAAAAGCAAATGAAAAGGTAAAACTTAAGACACAAAATGCTTGCTGTTTTCATGGGTAGTGCTCAAATCACAGGAAGGGGATTCAAAGTAAACAATGAGTATGTCTACATCAGCCATTAGGTAGTGGTGTGGTGCACCAACCCAGGGCCTGTGGTGCGATTTATTCTTGGCTTGCTCTCTGCTATCCATGAATTTGAGTGACTTTGCATGGACCTGAAGAGTATTATTGTAAGAAGGCTCATCATTAAGATTTTAAACAAAACCAAAAACCGAAAAAAAAAAAAAAAAAAAAAAAAAAAAAAAAAAAAAAAAAAAAAATAATATCAAAAAAAAAAAATAAANGAAGTTATCTGCAGAAAAAGACATCATTAAGAAATTGTAATTCGTGTCCGGACTAGAAGAACAGAAAGAGTATAATATCTGGGAATTTAAATTCAAAAGCATGACAATACATGCCAAAAACAGAGTGTGAGGAAGTACTTTGTAAATGCATTACACTCTGAAAAAAACCTTTTTTTTCAGATTCATTAGAAGAGCTTAACCAGACAAACACCTTCAGTGCCTATAGATGTCAGTGTGTTGTATGAGCACTCAGAGAAGACAAGATCACAGCAGAAAAACAAAACTAATTTTTTCTTTCTAATGATGATTACTACAAGGATTTTTTTTTCTTTCCTTTTTTTTTTACTTTTTTTTTCTTTAAGGCATGACTATAAAATGTCAGACTGGAAAGCCAATAGAATAGGTTTTAGAATAAAGAAAGTAAATCCATACATGATAAACTAGAAACAACTCAACTCAACAACAACTTTATTACATTTGCTGAAGAATGAGCACAAGCAGTATATGTGAATGTTTGACACTTCTAAACTTTTCCTAATTTCTACAATAGAAAAAAAAATCAGGACAGTCAGAACTGGAACACAAATAGACAACAGAGTTGCAAGACACTGCAATGCTGAATAACTGAGAAATGAAATGACAGATTAAATTCAGTGTTGATAAAACCTGACAGTAACTTTTAATCTGTGTATTTCTAGTTCTTCTGGTCTAGAAAGAGGACTTGGGGGATAGTTTTTCAAATCTCAGCACTCAGAGGTGCTTAAAAGCCAAAATGAAGTGCTAGAATGTATTAGAATAGAGAACAACCCAAAATGTCACTATGTCACTTTAAAGGCATAGCCTTACTATGGATAATATGCACAGTTCTCCTTAGCTGATCTCCAAGTATATGAAGCTGAAAGAAGCTTGAAAAAAATGCAGAAAATGGGATGAGGTTGATCAAACAAGTGGAATGGCTTCCATAAGAGAAGATGCTATAACTGTGGTAGGAGAGGTTGATAGGCTTCTCTACATAGATAGTGACTCTACAGCCTGGAGAAAATGGGGCTAGAAAGTTGTATGCAGTGAGAGATAGGATGAAGGAGGGAATAGGAAATTATTTTTTCCTTGTTTTTTCTACTACGGATGCTAAATGAATTTGAAACCAAAAAAACCCCAAAATTAAGTACTTTCTTTTTACTCCACACTGTTAATCTGTGGAATTCATTGCTATTAGGTTCTTTGAATGCCAGAATTTTCAATGGACTAGAAAAGCTACCACAGAAACTTATGGAAGAAATGTTTGTTATAGGCTACCAAACAAAACAGAATGGAAGCAAATTCTTGTTCAGACCATTCTTAAAAGAGTAATTAGCTGAATCCATGAGGATACACAGGGAGAAATAAGTCTGCTCGTTCTGCTGTAATAGGCATTGCCTAACCCCAGACACAGACAAAATGTGCATTTGCTGAGATTTTTTTCATTCTTATATCTTACAAGAGGTAGCTAAAAATAAAGAAGATGAATACCGTCTCCAAATATAGGTGATAAGAAACTCAGATTTGGGAGATAGATTCTGCTCTACCCACTCAACTCTAATCGACTTGGTCTATTGGAAGGTATCACATGCACTGGTACAAGTGGTTGGGGTAGGCTTACTAGTAAGAAGCATTTCTCTCAAAGGCCATTAGCAACTGCTTCAGATCAAATCAAATATTGACATTTCTCTGAATGAAACTTCCATTTTTCCCATGGTCACTGCTGTGACTGACACATTCTTCTTTCTTCCTGCTTCGCATGCACTAAGAATTTTCATGCTAAACTTATACAGCAGCAGAGATTCTGATTAATTTTAATTTTAATTATTAAAATCCATATTTATAAAACTCCCATTCCATGATCTGGGATCTTTAAAGGATTTAACCATCAAGAAAATTACAACACACTTTTTTTCTCTATGATAGGGAATGTTTTATTGTGAGATCCCTTGCAGCAAGCCCTACACCCCGAAAGGATCAAAGTATTAAAAAAAAAATATATTTCAGGAATCTAAATGGCAAGGGATATAAAGTAAATATGTGACGTGGCTCACATCTTATGTCAGGTTCTAAAAGTAGTCCCACTTATCCATGGAGGATCAAATCCAGAAACACGAGGCAAGCAGTAAGAATAGCACGTGACTTCAACCTCACGAGCCATGGGACTGGTAACTAAACACAGGAAACATGGCAATGCAGAGACTGAAAAGCTGTCTTGCAGGAAATGAGTTGATGGACAGTTAGGGCTAAGTACAAACACCTTGAATTTCCCCTAAGGTTAACCGGTATTTGTTGGAATAGAAACAGCACCACTGAAGTATATGACTGACATTCCAGAGTCTGTGAAGGAGAGCAATCCAGTTTATGTCACCTGTTGCTACTATGGGAATAACTCATTGTGGTAATGAGTTTCTTAAATTGCTGAAGCAAGGTCAGCTCATGAGGAAGGAATCAACAGGATTCAAGTTCCTGATCCGGCATTCTTTTTGGCTATTTTTCATCTTTAAGGTCTTGCAAAAACCTGTCAAATTTTGTGACTAAGGAAACTACTTTGAAGGGATATTCTTTTATCAGTACTTTGGTTTTAACTAACAATTTGCAGATATAAACTACAGCAGATATAAACTACAAATGTGAAACAGTTTGTTTTGGCTTTATATCTGATATATGAATTTGCATTAGTAGGATAGACATTTTCCTGCTGTTCTTGAAAAGCTTTGTGTAAGGATGGATAGAGTTAACTGCAATGATGCAAACAATTTTAAGCAGTAAAAGAAAGAAACTATCAACAACCTAAGAAATGCTAGAGAGACCTTTCTTAATCATAAGCTAATAAATTCTAAATAATCATATTTAATTAAATAAACATATATCAGAGAATGCTGAGTTACTCACAATCTTATTCCATAAAGATTACGTACTGAAATCACATGGTACTGTTAACTGATGCCATTTGAAACAAAAACTCCTTCCAACCAAAGCCCTGAACAATTATTGACTTTTTTAACATCATATTGCAAACTTAAAACACAGTTCATATTCTAATAATTTAATAAATATCTCCCAAAATGTTCACGTCTCCTCTGCAGTGATGCCAAAATAGTACTCAGAGAGGCTAAAACATAGAGAAAAAGCTGAGTTCTTTACTGCTAAAGGGATGTTATCTTGTAAAATCACCAGGGATTTCCCCCCCAGTTTTTGAAAGCTTTTCAGTAGAAACAAGACAGTAACATAGCAGAATATAGTGGTTTTGTTGATCTTCTCAGGCTGAGGATATTTTGTCAAATGCTACTACCACAAGTCACATTTCAAATCAGTTTCACGTAAGTTAGAAGGCGGTTTTTGTTCACTTTCATATTTTTTGAGGCATAAGGAATAAAATCTATATTTTGTTTTTTAACTGACTGAGAGACAGAAAGGATTCTGAATTAATTTAACTTCATGAATTTGAAATAGTGTCAACTCAATTTAAGAACTGTTGGAAGAAATCATTATTTTACACTTAAGCTTCAGTGAATCTGCTACTATGCATACATGAGTGGCAGAGCAGAGGTTTTCTCTGTTCCTGAGAGTATATCCAAATCATTCTTTGTGAAATGTTGTAAATTGCAGGCCTTATTTCATATTAAGGAGTAAAAAGATTTATTATAACGTTTTGCTGAATCTCACTTAAACATGTGTCAAATTCCTGACAAGCCTCCACTTTTGGGTAACTCTTTTAGTCTGTTTGAGCATTTTCCACATGCCTGATATTTACAGGTCCTGGCCTGCCATGAATAATATATTTAATAATGTTATTACAACAAGATTTTTATGGCAATACTATCTTCATTGTAATGAAGGCAGACCAGGAAAAATCTAACTTTTGAAATAACATCCCTGAATTATCTATTTGAAATGGAGAAGTTCCTACTCAAGTTGCTGGGAAGACCTACTCACAAACACCAAGCGACTATGTCTGTAGGAGGTGTGACTGAAATGTGGGAGACCCAGATTAAGTACTCAGCTCTGAGTCAGGAAAAAAGCTCCATGTAAATGCCTCCCCCCTAGCAGTCATCTGTGCCTCAGGAGCATCTCAGGGGTGATGTCTCTGGCTTTGATCAGTTAATCTGTCCACAAGCTGTGAAATGCTATAAAATTGAAGGTTTAATAAACAGTGCTGTCTTCTCACAAAAAAAAAAAAAAAAACAGACAAAAAAAAAACCCCACCAAAAAACAAAATCCAAAGAACTCTAAAAAACCAAATCAAAAAGCCTGAACACTAACAAACACACAAAGTTTGAAATCCTGAACAAATTTTTAATTTTTTCTTTATTGCCATGAAAAAGGACTGTTGTCTGTCACAATTGGGATGACATATCAGTATCAATTTGGACCAGGAGAGACCAGAGTGTGTTGAAATCCATGGTATTTTCGAGGTTCAGCTTCATCTTCAAATGAGGCTAAATGTGATGCACTGTTTTACACAAACTGGATGAACTCAAGATATAAGATATACCAATAAGGTAGAGTTATATTTGGAAAGTTTAGCCTTGTTGCAGATTTTGCCTAATCTGATTGCTAATGTGTTTTATAAACCAAGGTATTTATGGGAAGAAATGTACATGACATATATTTCTTCCCACAAGCCATCTAATATAACCCAGATGAAGCAAAAAAGAAGAAATCAGTTCCTTACTTCAGAGCCCTTCTTAATTACAAATGACAAAAAACTTTTTATTGTGCTCCTCTCCACCAGGGCTTCTGTGAAGGTTTCAATTCACCTGAATAGTAACACTTTTAATCAATGCAGTGAAGATAGTGGATTCATATCATCACTCCACTAGTTGTTTTTCTTTTCTGACAAGCTTCAGTCACTTCATTTTCTCACATTTCTGGCTCAACAGCTCAGAATGAAACTGGGCTGATGTTGCAGTAGGAATTGTTCAAGGCTTTCTCTATAAATTTCTTTTACTTATATTCTGCAGGCTTCATATTTATAAGCATCCATGGTTATTTTTCTCCCTGCTTTTCTGAAGCCATAGGATTAATACACAGGATTTTGCTTTTGAGGCTTCAAGGCAAGCATATTAAAGTGACTGCTACACAGTAAATATAACATCAATTTCCACTGGATTTTCAGATGTTTACAATTTAAACTAGCAGGAAGGTGCCTCTCAGAAAACTGAAAATTCTATATTGCAATTCAAATTCCTACTGTTCTCCTTTAATAGGTCATTTTTCAATATCATATCAAAGGCCTGAAGGCCACTTTTTATTTACCATAGCAAGAACACACATAGATACCTCAATCATTCCTCATTCTTTTAGGACTCCACTGCAGATGTCAATCAAATTGCAAAACCAGAGTATTTACTTGTCAGAAATCAGCATTTGGCCTAGCTATGGAAAGGAAGCATAATATATTGAACAAGGATGTGATAATGATTGCTACTATTAATTGTTTTGCTGTCTTGTAATTTTTTTATTACAGGTTAGGTCATTATTGTACATTTCAACAGAATGAGCTACCCAAAATGAAGCACTGATGTGACAGATCTCTCAATGAGGAGTCAACATGATCCTGGAAAAGATGCATTTTGTTCTGGCACTGTGCAAGTTATCTCCAGTTAAAACTTCCCAGCATCCTAGGCATATTTTACACAAAACACTTCTAGTTCTGTGTAGAGAAGTTAATATGCATTTAGCATGTGTGTTTTTAGAAGGAAAATAAGATTAAGTTATACAGCTGCATTCTACATATCCTGATGATATTCAGGTGACAAATGGCAGAGATATGTGATGAATTCCATCTGCCTTCCAGTTTATGTGTTGATCTTTTTTTATAGCACCCACCACACTAAGTGTGAATTACACATACAGCTCTGAACACTCCACCTGCACTCTGCCCACTACTACATTTCTTCCAAGATTACTTGTAACATATCACACCTCTAAACAGTGTGAAATGTTTGCCATTTTTATTTCTAAAACCCTTCTTCTAAGGAGTTGTTTCTCTCTTCACTGAAAAGTTGCAGTTGTTTAAGAGGCAACACAGGCTACACAGAAAGTGAGATCAGGGAGGAGCTTTAGCTTTTATACCTTGCTATTCTGTATGCCAAAACAGAAGCTACATAAATTCCTGTAAGGAGAGTGATTTTGCTTCCAGTGGACAACCATCATTTCACTTTGTGCGGCCTGAGGATACTGTCATTTTTTTCTCTCCAATAGCTGTCTCTGCAGTGTCATTTGAAGTGCCTAATGGCTACATAGCACTGTCTGGCACGTGCTGTCCAATAACTCCTAGTAAACAGCATGCTAGTGTCAAGGACTCCCATGGAAAACTGTACCTACATTACTATATAGCTTTTCAGCTATTATCATTCACATTACTCTCATTCATGCAAAACAGTTTATTATTAATCTGAAAAAATACTACTGCATTTAAAGTACAGAGGCCTGAAGAACTCAGGTGCTGCTTTGCTGCCTGTGTGTTGCAGGAGTTCTTGGCTGTTTAGATCAACCATCATTGTATATTTCATATACTGACACCTGCAGAGCTTTGTTTGGCCACCTGCTTGGTGTGCCAGGCATTAGAGTTACATACACATCTCACACCCAAATTTAGCACTGTGAAAACACAGCTTTCACTTGGTAGATGGTATTTATCAGGTCTACACATCTGTTTTACTTAGGGACAGGAAGATCTATGATAGAAGTTCACCTGTAAAGTGTAAACATTCTTTTTAACACCTTATTTAAGCCTGTTTACTTTGTTTAGTAATAAACTTGGGTTTAATACTATTTAAGCTCATTCTTATGCAGAGATGAGACACTGAGTTTTGTTGTTTTAGGGATCCAGACTAGACTCTCCTGCACTGTCTAAATGTCTCCATTCTAGAGAATGGCATTTGGCAGTTGGTCACTTATTCATGTGTGATGCTGATGGGAAAGAAGTGATGCCGTAAGTATGCAGGGGATTGCTGCATCTACCTCCTGTCAACATCTTCCCTAAATGGCAAGGACAGTTTGCTTTTATAGCTCCTCACCGGAAAGAAGAGGCAGTTGGCAGAAATGCAGCCATTCTAAAAGAGAAGTAGTTCAGACAGGGCAGGGAAGCACAAAAGAAGATGCTCTCTCCATCCTTTACCGGTACAGAGATTTAATTCCCCATTAATACTCTAGATATTTGCAATGGCAATTTGGGATCTCAAAATGGCATCTGTGGCCAAATGTCAGTACTTAAACCACGTGTACTCTGAAGTTCTTCTAACAATCTGTCATTAAGTATAACCTGACACAATATATGTCGTGTCAATATGAGATGAAGACTGTGCTACTGCAAAAGCCTTTTACCTTGAAAAAGCCTTTAATAGCATTTGGACAACTAAATATTCATTATAGGTCTGAGGTCTCAGTTTCCAGATAGTGCAAACAAATTCTTTCCATCCATACCACACTCAACAGTAAGAGCATCTGGTGTCTCTTTTTATGACATAGAGCAGTTTCAGAAGCTTCAGAGGAGAACATGTGCACACACATATCCAGTCATTCTCTGGTGCATTCTTCCAGCTTTCAACACTTAGTAGGTTACAGACAGATCTGCTCTTGTGCATCCAGAGCCTCTGACACACAGCTGTGGAACATGGAAACTGCATAAGAATGCAGAGCATTTTTACAGTCCAGGTCAAGCAACAACTCTCCCATGGGGTGGTGTAAGGATTTAAAGCATGTCTCAAATGCCTGTCTCAAAGCACTGTCAAGGTCACAGAATGAGCTATAAGATAAGTCACCACAGCAGAAACTTGAGATAAGCACAGATGGCAACATCAGGAAGGTTCTAATTCCTGCCCTAATGGAGGTGAATATTTGGTTAGCACACTGGACAAAAATTCCCAGTGTGCAGACTCTGAGAGAGGAAACAAGTGCTTATGCCCATGTGAGCCCATGTTGCAGGAACATCTGCAACCATCCCATGGATACCCAGAACTTGAATTGTACAAAGGTAGTTCCGGCAGAAGAATGACTCTGGGACCCCCACCACTGAGAAGACCAGGGTGAAGGAGGACCAGCATCATGCCACGGGATCCATGGGAGGTAACTATCTTCTGCTTGATCTCTCCATCTCTCTCTCTCTCCCTCCCCCACCCCTACAGACCCCTTTTTTTTTTCCTATTTCTTTCTACCTCTACCTCACATTTGCTGTTAAATAAAATCCATACTATTGACTTCAGCATATGATCTTGTCTGCACCTTAATTCAGGTAGAGGCATCTTTTAATAATTGGATCGTAACAGGTGGGGCCAACTGTCAGTGACTTGACAGTCTGTCATCCTTTACAATCCTTAACTCACTGGGGTCTCCTTACTTAGACACTGATCCCACATCCTACCCTTCCCCACCCCTTCCCACACAAATGCAGTCCCATATCAGAATACCATGAGAGAGTCCCATTGAAGCTATATGCGTTTTCTTTTCATCCTGTCAGGGGGTTATGGCACAGAAGCCTGAGATATGATTTTATAAAAACCCTTCAAATACCACAGAATTACACTGCTATGAAAATCAGTATGAGAGAAGAAAAAATGTCCATTTTTATATGTATATCTCAAAGCAATCTCATCTAAAAAGTTACTAACAATTTATAGTGGCAAGATTACTTGGCCTAAATTTTATCTCTTATTCTGACTTTTTCTATTCATTTCTCATCTTAAAGTGCACATAATTTTCAATTAAAATGATATAAACCAAATAATTTACATTTATTTCCTATGGATAACTGCAGTGCAGTCAACATTGAGATGAAACAGCTGAAAAAACTTTCAAACTATTTTCAGCAGTAAAAAGATTCTTGCAAACACTTCTTAACAGGAAAAAGCTACATGGCCAATTTTGACAGCCAAACAGCTGCTCTAGAAAGATATGTCAAGTTTTTTAATGAGAGAAAAAAGATACCTGTTAATTACAATTATCGAATTATTTTGTATCAGAATTGTCTCAGATGTGTAAATATGGCAACTATTTGCTTCTGAAAATAAGAACTGGCAGTAAAAAGAGGTCTGTTTTCTATTCAGATTACTTGCTAAAATGCCCATCTGTGTTACATTTTAATTTACAAAACAGCATATCTACTTATATATTCACATACAGTGTTTTAAATTAAAGATTACTTGGCAAGTCCATCTAATTTTATAAAGGTATAATTTAAATTTTATGGATTCGTGAATTAATATTTTTAAACTTTAGAGGTTGTGGCTATGACAAATTTTAAAAGCAATTAATGAATTAAGAAGCAAACATTCTTTTTCGTGATAGAGAAGAAGCAATATTACTTGGGAGGCAAATTATAAAATGTTTTTCTTAATCTGGGGGACCTCAAACTCTAATTTTCAGAGAAACCAATTTTTTTAACGTTACTTTAGCATTATGTAGTAGGCAGAATGAAGCCTCTGAATTTCCAATGCCAAAATTCAACAATTCACCTAGAAAATTAATTTCTTTAGGATAAAATACTGTTACAGAATTGTCCGCATTGTTTATAACTCGGAGCATTTTCATTCTTTTTTTTTCCCTCTTTCCTCAAGAAGTAGTCCTGGAAAAAAGTTAAGCTGAATTTGCCTCTGCTAATTGGATTTTCTTGAAATCTGATGTGGCTGAAAATCAGTTCATTTAGTTATTTAATCCATGTGGTTTTACTCAAATCAACACCTCAAAACAGTGTTTATATATGATAACATATATGCTAGATATCACATGAAGGTTTTTTCATAATTGTAATTTTAAAGATGTCATCAGCAGTTTACAGGAAAGAACTGATGATTTAATTACTTCTTTTTTAATTTCTGTGAATAATATTCCACTTTCTGTAGCCAGTTACAAAAGTTTCTATCTAATTCATTTTACTCTGCTACCTGAGTTGGGAATTGAGGATAGCAGATATTTATTGTCAAAGTAAAACTATTCATAAGGGTCTAAAAAAGGAATAATATATTTTTTCAGAAAATAATATTTAAAGTGCCACAAATAAATACATTACTAGTAGTTGGTTTATAGTAAGCTTTTGCCCATTTGGAAAATATAATTTACACAAAGAAAAATCACTGTTATAAGAATACACTAAAATTAATGGAATTACTTTTTCTATAAGGAAAATGGAGGAGAGATATTTCTGTCTAGATATCTCTTAAAAAAATACCATTTGAACTGAATAGTACTGAAGCCTGGCTGAGTTTTATTTGTCCATCTGAAGCAGCCCAGTAAAAGAATGCCAGATGCTCATGTTACTTCACTCCTAAATTGAATTTTAGATTTGAATGAGATATATACCTATTGCATAGTTTGTTTTTGAAGCATAGTCTGTTGTCTAGGAGACCTAAACAACATTCATTTTTCCTTTCAGCACATAAGAAATTAGTCAGATCCAGTATGCTTGACATGTTGAAAGATCACAGATAGGCCCCTTGCGACTCTTTCAGGGAAGATGCTGTATAAATGTATTGCACTGTTACTGCACTGAAGAGACTGCTTAAATTCTCCATTGCTCATAGGTCAAAACCAGCACATTTTGAGACACAGATCTTATGTCTCCAGTGAAAGAGTAAAATACTGATTCTTCATTATATAAATTTCTTCAGCTACTGCACTATGTTGCATTCACGTGCTTTGAGGGAGATTATTCCTTTCTCATTCCATAAATTTACAAAACAGTACAATCTGGCACAAATAATGCTTATCAAAATATGTGGCTACATTCAGCACATCTGCACCTATTTTTACTTTTCTTAGGGATTGAGTATAAGCTTCTGGTGTTTTAACAAGTGTCCTTACAGAGGCTCAAAGAGGTGATGCTGCTGTAATGGAAATGGATTGTTGGTGAGAACAGCATCTGCAAGTGAATACTGTGTTTAACCCCAAGAAGAAATGATAACTTCGCAATATATCTAATGTAATACACTTTGAGATATCTTCTAAGTGTCATGTCTCCTAACTGAACTGCCTAGAATGCCTAACTTGAAGAATGAAATATGTGACAGATACTGATTCAGAATTTATAATTTTTATTTTTTTTAAATGAGATCCTTATGCTGTTTATCACTGAGCTGAGGCACATCACCTTTGAGGATGAAGGGAATAAAGTGATTGTCCATCCTGTCTTAGTCCTGATACTCTGCTGAACACAGACTGAGAATTGCCAATTAAACCTAATTGTGATAAATTATGTTCTCTTTATTAAGGATAATGGGGGACTACTGTCTAACAGGTAATAACCCTAAAACACTCTTCTAATTGTGGTTAAAACCTCAGGTTAGATTTAAATGACCATAGATGTGACATGCCAGTGCTCCATCTACTAGATCATTATTACAGTATTCTCATATGCATACACAATTAATTTTGGCACAGTGTTAGACATTATTTGCCATAAGTATGGCTGACTAGACTTTCTACTACACTGTGAGTTTTCATCTGAGTTTTCATTTGAACTCTATCTGAATCTATGCTAAGAAAGACAGAGAGGTAGGAAATGCTTTTTCATCTCTGCATTACATCCTCCTTTTCTTGCCTTAAGACAGACCCTGTAGCAAACAGCATTCTGAAATATGCAAGAATTTTGAAAACATCCAAGTATAAACTTTCCTCCATATGAGAGAAAAACCTAGCCAAGAAAGACCAATCATTCCTGGACTGATCAAAGCACAGACATGGCAAAAAAATGCCCCAAATCCTTCTAATTGGAAAAATAATTTCCTTTAGGCAAAAATATACATTAAATGCACCCATAAAATTGTTCCTTGGAAACATTTCCCAATTTTCAATCAAACCCAGTGTTTCTAAAAGCCGTATGTCCAGTCTTTCACTGTGAAAATCAACATTCCTCTATGAATTTCAGAAAACAGATTGTTTATGTCAAAATTATCCATTGAGATAAAAATGATACTACAATAACCAGGTATTCAGTAGCTCCAAAAATATGTCACCAGCACTTTAATATGTAGGAGCCAAACTTCAGAGACCTTTTCTTCAATATTTTCATCCAAAGTGTTAACTGGTTTTCCCAAAGTCAAGCAGCAGCAAAATGGTAAAAAGAATAGAGAGCTTTGTTCCCTTAGATTGCATATGTGTTAATGAAAAGAATTTGTCTACATAAAGGAAGATACATTATTGTATTGATAATTTGTGGAAAACCGTAAACGAAAGTGTTCTAATTTTGAACAAAACTGGATCATATTTCAATGATTATACATATGTAGAGGGAACTTGAAAAATCCCAATAAAACCACTACACAGAACAATTCCAGTTGCATTGAGGTTATGATTTTAACTAGCTTTTTCACTGACAGTTTTGCTGGCATATTTTAAAGGCCTTCTCTATCGCTTCACAGCTGGGCTACATCTATTTTTCATGCATCACTACAAACTTCTACACTGTGCTCCTAAATGGCAGATTTCCAACCCTTAAGCAATTTGAAACATACACACCTGAAGTTCTCAAACACCATAAGGCCATTTAGGAAGTACAGTGATTTGCTAAAAATTGAAAGAATAAATTAAAAAAAACCCTTTCGCTATAAATACCTTTACATTATGCAAAAGGCTGGATGCAATTCCAGAAATAAGCAAATTACCAAATAAATAGCATAAATATTTTATTTTCTCTAACAATCTGTTCTATAAAAACAGCTTTTAATATCTTTGAACAATTATTTCTTCATTCTACTATGCATTCCCCCTTCCTTTCTTACTGGATAACAAACCTCCAATGTTTTCTCCAAAGCATTTTGCATCACAAAACCCATGTTCTATCTCTACTAATATATCTCTCAGCTTATTTTACCACCCAGATGAATATTTTCTGATAAAATGCTTTATCCTAAATATGCATCAGAATATTCATCATTTGAAGTATTAGACTCAGTGACATAAAATAAATTTATATTTCTATTATGCCCTTAATATTTGTGTGAAAGTCCTATAAGTTTATGTATGCATTGAGTGTGGAATATGATTGGGATTGAGAGATGAGTTTATCAAAGATTCATATATCTTTGCTGACAGATTTTTTTTTTGTTGTTTACTCCAAATTTAAAAGGTATTTTCAGTTAACTAAAATTCAGTTTCAGGTTTCAGCGCTTAAAAGTCAGGAACAGTACATAATAACATTCTGATTTTCCTCCTCTGATATGGATAGCATAATTTAATGATTCAGATCCTTTTTTCTGTGACCTACTTTTAAGAGAAGTTCCAGTCTCTTAAGCTCAGGGCATGTTTTTGAGTTTGTGATTTGAAATTAAATTTAAAGAACAGGAACTTAATACTAGTGGTTTAGAATGAGTCAAGTACAAGCAGATGCTATCACAGTTTCTTTAAATCTACTTTCTACTAATGTTTATAATTCCTGAGTTACAGAGCAATGGCACACAAAGAATATTTATAACCTGCTTATATTTCAGATAAAAGGATTAATGTGTTACCTTTTTCTCTCCAGTTTCTCTCCAAAAGGCACTGTCCTTATTATGAGACTGGTGCTTCTTAATTACCCACAATGCCTTAGCCATTGTCTAAAATCTGATTCATGGTGCCTGATGAGCTTAGGCACTCGTGGAGACCCATCCTCTCCACAGCAGTCCTAAGAAATGCGGGACGAAAAGACTTCTCATCAACCAAGCAAGGAAAGGATATTACCTATGGAAAGGAATGAAGATGAGAGAGCCAGAGTCTTCTGCAGGATCAAGTGAAAGACGAAGAGGCAATGGACCTGAATTACAACGTTCAACAATGGGAAGTGACGGATTCTGTACATGGGATGGGGCAACCCTGGATGTACGGACAGACTGGGCAGTGAGATGCTGGAAAGCAGTGCCACACAAAGGGACCTGGGGGACCTGGTCAATGCAAAGTTGAATATGAGTCAGCGGTGTCCTGGCAGCCAGGAGGGCCAACCGTGTCCTGGGGTGCCTCAGGAACAGCACCGTCCTGGACATCCTGCTACAGCTGACCCTGCCTGCATGGGGAGGGTGAGTGTGGTGTGTGGGATGTGTGGACTAGATGACTTCCAGAGTTCCCTACCAACTTCACCTCTTCTAAGATACTGTGATTCTACGAGTTGAAGTCACCCAGTTCTAAAAAACAGGATGATCCTGATTCTGATTTCAAGAGCACTGAAGAAAATCTTGGAATTCTGATGCCTTTCCCTGAAGTCAAATCAAAACAGGGAAATAGGTTTCTCAGAAAAAGATTCACAGCCCCATACAAGCTTGGGCATTTGTAGAGGTCTTAATTTCCAACTGGGAAATCAAAACAATTTTCTCCCTTAAAGAAAAGAACAAAATTAATTATTCCAGCCCATTGGGAAGTAGGTAACAAGAATCAAGAAAATAAAAAAGGATGAGCTTTATTTGAGCTTCTTGTGGGGGAAAAAAATAACTCTTGGGTCTCCTCTGAGCAGTCAAGCCCGTTTTATAGGACTGTTGAAATAGTCTGTAAGTACTGGGATGAAAATTCATAACATTTCAGTCAATCACCTGCTACGTGAGTCAGAGAATAGTAAGCTGAGCAACCAGACCACCTACGCTGAGAGCTTAAATCACTCTAAAAGGAAAAAGCCTAAACCCTCAAAATTTAAAACAGTCTAACAACACGCACTTCACTGAGGTTTGTTTTTTTCTTATATAAGGGACAGAGCAAGATACAGATCATAAAAAGATAAGCAAAATCTGACATTACACTGAAGATTTAATACTCAATTTTGTCCACTGCCAATGTAATCAGAGAAATAAAATTCCAACTACTACAAGCCAGGCATATTAAACAAGCAGGGTTTATCTTCCCAAAAAGCACTGAATTAATTGTCTTGTCAAGTATTAGTAGTCAAGTTTTATCCTTTAATGAGGAAAGTGTCATGAATTAGGAAAAGTGAAACATCTAGAATAATAATCATAAAGTTAAAGAAAATGAATGAATGACTTACCGTAAAAGATATGTACAATTTTTTCTAAAAGTATGATGATTTGAGATAGAAAAGCAAAGTTAAAGAAAGAGAAACTAGTAAAGGTAGTAAAGCATAGTAAAGTCACTATGAAAATAAAAATACAAAAGCAAAAGACATCTCACAGAGAAACTGCATATTTAGTACAATGACACAAATTATCTGCTGCAAAGTCAGCAGATAAATATGAGTAGAAAGTGCTCAGAATTAACTCAGTGTAAGTAAGAGTGTAATTCTACCTTACTCATTTCTTCACAGTGTAGCATAATAAAGTCTAAACAGAATATAAAGAGACCATCAAAAGCTCAGAAAAAGGTGGAGGAACTTCACAAAATGCCATAACACAGTCAGAAATACACAAAGGCAATTAAAAATATACCATGATTTTGGAAACATTTTATGTTACAAATATACTCACTTGCTATGATAAAAATGCTCCATGAGAAGCATTGGCAGACTTAGGCAAGCTTGCTTTAGACAGAAATAAAAATATCTTTATTTTTAGTTGATTTGAAATGCAGCTGACATTTTCTACTGCAAATCATGAACATGAAATGTAAAAGTTGAATTAGGAAACAAAATTTTCAACTGAAAAAAAAGATTCTTAGTGCTCTTATTCTATTTCCAGATAAACAAACTATTAATAATGTAGTATTTATGAAAGAAGTGAAAATCTGTATCCTTCACAGCTCTGGTAATATACACTATGCACAGCAAGATTTCTAAGAAAGAATAGACATACCTACTAAAGAACCCATGACCCCATTGACAAAGACCAAAAGGGTTTTTTTTTAAATAGTTAAAAGCTACAAACAAGAACAGTTGTGAGTGTTTCAGGTAAGACCTTCAATAGACTTGATAGTTTATATTAGTGTGGCCAAGCATGGGCAGAAGCACTATGGTACTGTTGAAATCAAAGTGATTAAGACAGCCTAAAAATGATTCTCAAAAGAGTAGTTTTGTTAGGGTTAAAGACTTATTTCTAGACACAAGTGGGAAGGAAATCAGTCATGCTAAATACCAACCAGTCAGTGAAGAATTAAAAGATGTGGCCAGCACCTGTCATTTTGTGGAACAAGGGGGACTCTCACTCCCTCTTTTTTTTTTTAATGCATATTTTGGCCAAACCAAAATAATGGTATATAATGTGCATCAATGATTTCTGGATATATCTGTATGTTCAGGCAGACAAAGAATTCTTGCATGTCAGTGAATTTTGCAGCTTGTTGGAACTGGATTGCTACAAATTCTATGTGACAATCAAACCATTAGTTCTTGTTGCCAACAGAAGTGACAGATTTCCATTTACAAAAGAAGTTTGACATGAATTTGGTCTCTTGTCAGATTTTTCTCAACATCTTGCAAAAGGGAGCTGGATGCAAATTCATCAAATGAAATGTTTGCCACTGGCAAACATCAGATTGAAGAAATTAAGATATTTCATACAAAACTGCCAATTTCTATTAAGAGTTTTGAAGATAGGAAAGGAGATAGTGCTCCTCTGTTCCCTGTGGGCATCCATTCTTGGTCCCCACTTTCTGACTTATAGAGGCATACCTTCAATCTCTTAAGTCTAAATGATCAAGACTTCTATGGTGTATAACAGGTTATGCTTGAAGGATAAAGAGTATTACTATTTCAAAAGAGAATATTGCTGCCAAATCACTTTCTAGTATGGCTGGAGGTTTAGGGTTGACTTTTCCAAGACAGAAGGAAAATCTGACATATTCCCCATGGCAGGTGACTGCCATATCACCCTGTAACCCAGTGCTACTGTGCTGACTGAAGAGCCAATGTTCCTGTGGACGCTGGCTCTCTGCCTGAACCAGTGAGAACTGCCCAGGGTGGCACATGCTTCATATCAGCAGATGACATCAAGGCTGTAGTGAGACATGTTGCCTTCTCTCCTGTACATCATCAGTATTGCAGCAGTTATCCTCCTTGCTTCTCCCCTTGATGGTGTCTGGATCATGCTCTGAGAAGCCTACTGACAGGAATTGCATAGGACTGCCAGGCATTTCACATCTTTTCCCCAAGCAGACTACTGATGTGCATTGAGTCAGCCTGAACATTTGAATGAGGAGAAATTCTTGTGGACAAGAAAGAAGACATGGTGGAACCATGCAATGGGGACAGTGGGGACATAGCCCACAGGGTACTGTGGGCTATGGGTTTGGAGACAGGAGGGGACAGAGGCAGTGCTGTTACGTCTGCACCTATTATACCTGCATCTCTGAAACTACCTAACGCAAACTGGAATAGCTGGAATTGTCCCTTGCTTCCTGCTGATGATCAGCATCCTTTATTTTATCTCCAGAAATATGTTAGCCTAAGCAGCAAATGTAGCTGAGAGATATGGACTCCACTTTGGGCCCTGGCTCTTATTTATTAGGCTTTGTAGTGTGTATGGCATTGCAATGTTCAAGTGAATTACACCTCACAGACAGGTATTTCATAGTGGTTTGCACCATCCAGTTATTGCCAGAACTGTGTCCGAGGAGTGGTGTATAGGTATAATAGGAATTCAATAAATCTACTCTGTGTAATTTCCTTACTGTTTGTTTATCAGGTGATATGGAAAAGACAGGACAAAAGTTATCCTTTCCCTGGAGTTTTCTCTGCCATACGCATGATGGCACCCTTACAGAAATCAACCATGTCAAGACATGCCTTTGCCTTAAATGTTTATCTGTTGTTAGTTGTGGCCTCATTTTTTTATTTTCTTATGGATTAAAAGAAAGTAACTTTCATAGGCTTCTTTTAAGTTAAGAGAATAAACACAGTATCATTAGATAGTTAACATTCAAGGCTTCTGCTGGAACCAGGATGGTACTCTCTAAGGACTTCAACTTTATTACAAACATTTCAGTCTTTCTTCACTGTTGATTCTATTCTAATTCTTGAACACTATTGAAAAACCTAGATTATTAAGGCTCAAATAAATAAAGCATCAGCATACCTACTGTGGTTCTTATCTAGCTGGACCATGTATTGGGTCCAATTTTCTTCTTTATATATAATCCATTATGATTTTACTTCAAGAAATTTAGAAGTTGACACATTACACCTTGAATTGCTGTAGAGAAACAGCACTCTATTACTGGAACACAGAGAATACAATAAAGAAATCTGAGAAGTGATTCAACTACTAGAAAGTAAATTATTTGATCCCTGAGCAAGACACTTGCTCTTTCTCACCCTGTAAAGGACTTTGATGTGAGAAAAGTGGAGTGACGCAATCTGTTGACAGATTCACCTATTATTAGCTGTACAATTGCATAGAGATTGAAAATGGCTCCGCAGCTGCATTCTTACAAGCCCAGTTTTACAGCAGAATTTATATAATTAATCCATGAATAGCTGTGACAGCAATTAATACCTTCTAGTAAGTTCTTATCTTTTTTTCATAGGCTCTCTACCTGTAACAGCTCTTAAAGTTTTACTAGAAAATAAAATGGAGATAATGTCATATAATCATGCACATATTCACCTGAAATACTGTAACTGAACAATTCACAAGATATTTTTTTCTTCCTGAAGATAACTTTAATACATAATATTTGTACAGAAGAGATGATTCAAGTACAGAAGGCAGAGTATTGTCGGCACTGCCTTCAAATCCTTTGGTTCTCCACAGACTTTGCTTAAAACCCCACATATTTGGGTTTTTTTTGTCCCTGAGAGTACAAAATCAGAGGCAAAGAATAAGACTCTCATACAACAGGATGTTAAAAAACTACTAGAGTCAGTGCCAGAAATCGTGGGCAGGCACTCAGGCAGGCAATGTGGAAATGCCCATGTGATACTCCCTATCTATACATTCATCCTGCCTGATTATCTCAGTTCTGGTTTTCGTCTGCTGTTAGTCTTGCCAGCTTTCATAGTGATTCTGTGACACAAATATCTTTCAAATGTGAACTGTGGACTAAAACTGAAAATTCATTTTGTCTTGTGTTGCAGATTTCAAATCTCATTTGAGATCCAGAATCTCAAAAAGGACACAGTTCATTTGAGAAATATGACAAAAACTAAAGGTGTACCAGCTACCATCAGAGCTTTTTAAAGAATATTTCAGAACGCTCTTCAAGTTCAAATGCTGATTCAGAACTTTTCAGAACAATGTATCAGATTTGTCTGATAGTTACAGTTAGGCAAGATGGGAAAATACTACACTAGCATTCTCAGTGAAGATGGACACTTCTTTAGGGAAGTGGAAAACAGGATAAAATTAGACAAAATCCTGGCTCAAAAGAGAAATTTTTGCCACCTCAAATTTTGGAAGTCTTCATATATCTATGATTTGTAGTTCATGCTTCATAGCTGAGGCTATGAGAAACACAAATCAATTTGAAATTTGAATGAAATTCAAAGAGAAATCACTCATGAACAATAACCTCAATTCAAGTTATAATTAAAGATTCTTCCTGGACTGTCTGCTAGCTGAGAAACCTGACATGCATGGTTTTCTCTTTCCATTTCCCCTTCTCTTTTCACCTTTCCCCTTCCTATTCTTTCCTCCTTCTTTTTCCATTTTTGCCTTCTTTCCTCATCCCCTTCTCCATTTCCTTGCCCTGCCTTTCAGCCATAATATTCACATACAGATATACAGGATGTTCCAGAATGTGAAAAATCCCCTGATATTCTGAAAAAATGCAGTTCTTCTGATGCCATGATGATTTTTTGCCTTTTCTTTTATACCCCTTTTATATACCTTCTTATAACTTTTGTATTCTTAGTGTTTTTTAGCCCACATTCTTGGACTTGTTTGTCAAGCTAGGAGACTAAACATCTCAGAAGCTCCATAGTTAGGTATCAGTGTGCCCCAGACCCCAAGGTCCTCTCCAGAACACATTTTGTAAACTAAGATAGAACCATCCAGGGGAAGGTTCCCTGGGGAGGGGGGCTCACTTGAGCCTCTCATTGGGGAATCTTTGATAGATATGCTAATTAGTAAGACCTATAATGTGATACCAGATCTTTTGTGGGTGTGCATTGCGGTGCATGTTTCGGCACATTCCACCTGGACGTGGTGCACCTAAAGACCCTTAAAATAAATATAGAGGGAAAATCACTTTTTCCCTTCTAACTGTGTTTGATTCTTGATTTTAAGACCAGGAAAAGGCATCACTTCCAGTTCATGCTCCATGCTTCAGTTGCTGGAGAGAGCAGGGAACAGTTGCAGTGGGATAATACTCATGGAGTCTTGGTATCCTAGTTTGCTATTCTTTTTATGGTCAGTTATGTGAACATAAAGAAGACAAAAACTGAAGTGATGCAGGGATCGCTATGAGTTCCTGCTCCTTGCATAGGGAATTTTAAGGCTCTGCCATAGGATCACTATCTCCCTTGTTCAGCTAAATGAAGAATCAAAAGGAGTGGAAAAATATGTGGTGATATGTTTGTTAGGATTCCTCAAGACTAGATTAATGAGTATTTCCCTATGTTCCCTAGAGTTTGAGGACAGATGACTGATATGAAACATGATGACCCTATGACTGTAGTTGTCCTGTACTTTCCTTACTCTGCCTACACAGAGTTTGATCTATTTATGACACACTTTGCCTTTCAGCCCTCTCCAGCTCTAGGAGAGAGGAATACAAATCAGAAAATGTTTCTTTGTGTTTATTATTCCTCGATGAAAAATGGTCTATGAAATGACAAACCTGTTAATCTGATCCGACTTTGAATTTTTTTTTCTATTTTTGAAAGTGTATTTACTGAGATTCTCAAAGCTTAAGGGAAAAAGATTAAAGATAGAACTGGTACACAGCTTTCAGTCATTTAAGCAAATGAAAGCAGAGCAGTATTTGAAACAAGAAATGGTACCTATTAGTAATGACAGGAATGGCTCAAGCACATTGGAAAATAACTTAGGCAAAACAAAACAGCTAGCAGTGGTTTAAAAATTCATGTAAGAAACCATGATTTTAATATTAGCAATATCTTATCTGTACTTTTCCATACATGTAGAAAGGTTTAATGCTGTTCTAAATCTTCATAGCAAGATAAAAAGAAATCAAATATAGTCTGCCATCATTAACTCTTCTGGCACTAGGTTAGTCATACCTGCAATGCCTGGATAGCCTTGGTCTTCTTAGATTGTAAAATGAAACACCATCTCAGCCAGACCCAATACATAATGAAAGACATATTTGATAATAATTTGAATTTTTTTTTGTGTGTGTGTGGACTCTTCAACTTTTATTTTCAGTGTGCATATGATGGAAGGAGTTTCTGTAACTGAACAGATATTTAAACAATATTTTGTCTAAGCTATGGACACAAGCAAAGACTTGGAGTCTCTCACGTTTCTGTAGATAACTAAGGCATAGAGATATAGTTCTGTTGACCGATACAGGTGTAGTAGTATTTGATTCACAACATAGACTTGCACATAGAATCAGGTAAACAAGACATATCAGTGAGAGTGAGAACATCACAACCTTGTTTCTAAGTATCATATTAAATTCTCCTTTGGGAGTATATCTCTATCTTAAAAAGCAGCCTGGCAATAACATCTGTAAGCTTTGGGCACCACAATACAAGAAAAGACATTAGAGAACACCCAAAAGAGAGCCACTAGCATGGGGAAGGGTCTGGAGTGGAAGCCGTATAAGGAGTGGCTGAGGTCACTTGGTCTGTTCAGCCTGGAGAAGGGGAGACTGAGGGGAGACCTCACTGCAGTTACAACTTCCTTGTGAGGGGAAGAGGAGGGGCAGGCACTGATCTCTTCTGTCTGGAGTCCAGTGACAGGACCCGAGAGAATGGCCTGAAGTTGCATCAGGGGAGGTTTAGGTTGGGTATCAGGAAAAGGCTCTTCACCCAGAGGATGGTTGGCCACTGGAACAGGCTCCCCAGGGAAGTGGTCACAGCACCAGCCTGACAGAGTTCAAGAAGTGTTTGGACAATACTCTCAAGCAGATGGTGTGATTCTTGGGAATGGTGCTGTGCAGAGCTAAGAGTTGGATTCAATGATCCTGATTGGTACCTTCCAACTCAGGCTATTCTATGATTCTATAATTCTAATATCTCACCCTTGTAGCACAACAGTCCAGCCTAAGAGAATGTTTAATGCTGACATCTAAGGACGAAATCCATTACTGATAATAAAGATTAAAGAAAATCTAATATTTTAGCATGTATCAGTAAAGCAAATCTGGATTTCTGTTAAGAAATCTGGCTGTGCAAACATCCTCATAAAAAATGCAGGTAGCATCCATAGTAGCTTTTTGTACACACACCAACAGTTGCCAGGAAAGTTCGGTGCAAGAGATACCTGGGATAATATAGAAGTCATTTATGCTGATCTATTTTAACATGAGCACATACAGAGCAAGTACTTCAGCTCTGACCTGAATCTTTTTCTGCGTGGAACTGGAACATAGATATTTCTAACAATTTGTAATTGTGGCAGATGAAAGTCCTCTTTCCTCTGGGCATGCACAGGTGGCTCTGAGGCTGTGTTTATATCACAGTCTTGTGGGACAAATAGTGACAAATGCATTGTATACAAAATCCCAGAAGACTGAGGATTTTTTTATTAGGCAAGGGCTATAAATAAGGCATGTGGTGCAAAACAGACTGCTGAATGAAACAAATGCACACTCACAAAATAAATCACAAAAACCTTAGCGGTTTACAAATGGACATTTTCAACTGTATCCAAACAGAGAGATGGAGATGGAGAGCTTTTTTTATACAAATGAAAGAACAGCTTTACTACTTTCTACAGGCACTTATGGGAAGAAGCTACTATCAAATATTCATGGTAGCCTCTTGTCTACACAAGTCTGGTTGATGGAGTAATAGTGTCGACTCACCTGGCACAAAAACTCAACCATTTTCTCTTTCCCCATCCAGTAAATCTGTGGCTGTCAGTGATAGGAGTTGATGGGAAATGATAGCCTTATTGAGCTGCCTCATGAACTGTAACTCATTTGTTCTGAAGACCCAGACTGACAGCCTCTGCATTTCTGCCTTCCAGAGAAATTGAGTATAAATCACTTTATCATTTTTCCCCATGACAGTTTATCAGAATTCTGGAGTTTTATATGAAGTCATAGAGGCTGGTGGTAGAAATAAGACTTACAATCGATCTTGTTGTTGGAGGGCATTGCATCTTGCAAGGTTTAACATTGCCATGAAAAATTGCAATTTGACTTCCACTAACTAGACGCATGCGTACCACATGACATGTGACAGAGAAGGAAAGCTAATCACGCTCACTTTTACTGGGCAAATAATGTAAGCTTATGACTCATGTGAACTTAAAATTTACAATCACTTTCAGTTCTTAGTAAGTTAATTCCTCATTTTGACTTATAAATGTTCTAATATATTCCCTAACCAACAAAATAATAAAATCCTTCTCTACACAATACTACTTCACTGGAAAAGAAACCTTCTCTTCTTGTTCACTTTCATTCTTATTACGGTACAAAACAGAAGAATAGGATGGGTATACTAAAGGTAAATGTAGATTGCTGCTCTAATCTAGAAACTTTTTTAAAGAATTTATTATTTAGAAAAAATGAAAGACAATCACCATGGATAAGAATTACATAAAGTCAAAGATATTAGCACAAGAAAACCATTCAAGTTAATAATTTCTCTTCTTTCAAAAATCCTCTGTGAGTTTATATGTACTATGTAAATATTATTCATTAATTCTAGCACTAAAGAACTTGCTGTACTTAAGCAAATAGCCATCTCTCTTAAAAAGGTAAAAGACATCAAGCTAGGCCCACAGACTCTCTACATGAAGTAACAAAGGACAAAGACACTTAGAAACATATATAAGCATATACAATACAATGACTTATACTTATGACTTTGGTCATTGTAATTTCAAGGAAACTTGGGGATTTGATGACCAAAGGAACACAAATCATAATCATAAATCATCTCTAGGAACACGAGTTATTATTTGGAGTCAGATTTTTCTGTTTGATTATGTTAAACTAAAGCTTGTTTCCTTGCACCCCTGGAAGCAGAGCAGATGATGACCTAAGCTGAAATAGCTGAATTTTGGTTTCTTTTGGGCTCTAGGATGAATGAATTCCTCCAACTGATTATGTTTAGCTTTAGAAGTAATACATAATATTTTATTTTCTTGATCCCTGTGGGTGCGTAGGTAGTCAAGAAAGTAAACTGTTCTATATAAGTGACAGGACAGGAGGTAATTTCTACAGGTGGGTGATGTAATGAAGCTGTGTGATCTAACATGTTCCCTGTTCACTGTATTTATTTTGTCAAAATGCAGCTCTTCCTGCTTGCCAGCTACACCTACTGTGGAAAAATTCACAGTAGAACGCATGTTATATCAAATAATAAACTGAAGTCACCACAGTAAAGGACAAAGCTCAAAACTGAAATCATTTAGTCATTAATGTTTAAGCCACAGTGGAATGCATTCCTAAGCTGAGCTTAAAATTGGTTCATCAAGACAAAAAACTTCATGCAACACCAATCCATTCCCCTTAGAAGGCATGTTAATATCAGTAAGTTGCAAGGGAAAAGGTATTTGAATTTGATGGACTTGTCAGTGTCAGGTTAACGGTTGGACTCAATGGTCTTAATGATGACCTAAATGATTCTATGATCACAGGTAATGAGCATGTGTCTTAATTATTATAAATGGTTCAATATTGACATCAGCTGCCTGTTTTCTACTCCCTTAGCAATGACTGCTGTCATTCTTAACACTCACCTGTGCAGCAGAAGCCTCCCCCACCTTTCTTTACTAAACTCTACCAAATGTTATTTCATCTGCTTTTGTATCAGGTTGCATCTATCATTAGACAATGGACACTTGCTTGCCCCATTAACTCTACTAATGACACAGAATTTTGCATGGACCAGTAGAGGTAGAAAAAATGTGCACAGTATTCAGCAAAGCATCTGAGATTAACCTAAATTCAACGTAAACTGAAAAAAAAAAAAAAAAAGGAGATCCCTGAGAGATCAAAATTAGGGCCATAAATAGAATATCATGAAATGTTTCAAAAGTTTGTTATTAAATCCAATGCCAAAGACATTGAGAAGGCAATTTATATCCATGACATGAACCTAAACCAAGAGTGGGTGGAATTTGAACACAATCGGATCCTCAATGGTGGTATTTGTAGGAGAAGAAGAAGAGTGTATAAAAAAGTGTTGAGTGTTTGGGGGTGGGGGGTGTTTTTTGTTTGTTTTACATTGTGAAAATCAAACCACAGGGAACCATAGCAGTCAAATGCTTTAATTTTCTGATCTTATTGAAGCGCAAATTGTCAAAATAATCCTGATAGAATTAATAATAATCCTTCTCCTCTTAGATAAATTAATGCATAAAGTTCACAGCCTCATGCAGACTTGTCATGGGTTAGCACAGTTTGAGTTTTTGAGGAAAGACTCCTTCAGCCTCGGAAGTGATTTTTTTGCAAAGAGGTGCTTACAGTTTCCTCTAGACCTGACCTAACCAATCAACTGGCTAGTTGGAATATTGACAACTTCTTTAAGCCACTTAAGAAGCTTGGTACGCCTCTGTGATACACATTTAAGAACAAACAGAGCCCGGGAAACTCTCTCTGACTTCCGGCCTTCGGACAGGTGACTGGGGGAGGCCCGGGGCACGGCCCAGCGGGGCCGGGCCCTGCTCGGCCCGGCCGGGCCAGCCAGGAGCCCACCCTGGAGCGGCCCTGTTCCATCTGCGGCCCGGCCCGGCCCCCCCAGCCATGCTCCGGCCCCAGCCCTGCTCCGGGCGGGCCAGGCCCCCTCAGCTGCTCCGGGCGGGCCATGCCCCCCCTCACCCACTGCTGCTGCCCGGCAAGGAGAGATAAGCGAATTCCAGCTGCAAGGCCGGGTGAGATTAACTCTTTTAGTGCTGTAAGATTTCTCCAGAACAGATGAAGC
>VXAD01006098.1:388957-408538 GCA_013399195.1 Dicrurus megarhynchus
AGCAGTTGTGGGGAAAGCTGCAAGTTGAGGGAAGGGACTTTCACAGGCAAGGAGAAACCATTCCGGGCGGCCTTGCTGTGACACTGAGCCACAAGAGAACTGTTTAACTGTTTTCGTGTGGAGATGTCTCCATAGCATGAGCAAGAGACTCCTCTCCCTAAGTGGACTGAGAGGTTATTACAGAGATGGTTAAACTGACTGAGGAAAAACCTTGAGGGTTGTTTTTTCACGTTGGTGGTGGGAGGAGGGAAGAAGGTGGGGGGAGGAGAAGTGTTCTGAGGGTTTAGTCTAACTTTTTTTTTCCTGCCTTTTAGTTCTGTTAATAAACTTCTTTATGCTTTTAAGGTTTAAGTTTTGTGCCTGCTTTGCTTTTCTCCTGGTTCTTATCTCACAGAGGGAAAATAAGTAAGTAATGGGCATTTTGAACCAAACCACTACACTAAAATTGGTGTTTCTTCCTGGTTACAACACAGAAACAATTTCAGAAAGTCAACAGAACAAATATTTATAAGACATAATATTGTGGGGCATAAAAAAGGACTTACAAACTGAAATGGATTTTCTTCTCTGGTCGTAAAAATCCAGGCTATCCAGAGCAAATACTGTGCAAATGCAAATTTAGTGCATTTACGCAGGTGTACCTTTTAAAAAATATTGTAAGGCTCTTATGAAAAATTATTACAGTTTTGAATTCTGTTTCTGCCTTTAACTTCTGCAAATATGCTGACATTGTACACTACCCTTAGGTTAAAAAAAGTCAAGTAAGTAAATGTTCAGAAAATACACTGCCCTGCAAATGTCATAAGGCTATTGCTGTTTTCATGTGGAGAGTTTTAAAGGCTGTTGAGATGAAAAGGAATTATAGCCAAGTCACTTAAGTGTCATGAATTTTCCACTGTGCTTCAGGCATGTTTTTGGGAGCATGTGTGTGCCTTGCTAATAGCTTGACCTTCATGGATTATTAAGACAAAATTTTATGCAATGAAAATTCTGATAAATTTGAGCTAAACAGCATACTTTGAAATTGCTATGTTTAAATATGCTAATTGCAGCCGTTTTGTAAAGCAAAATATTATCATAATTGCAGAGAGGATTGAGATGCTGGCTATCACACAATGGTATACAAGCAAGTCTGTCTTAGCATTTTATGGGAGTGTTTTCTTCCTCTGGGTAGCTTATATTCCTTTCTGTATTTATTTATGTATTGGAGAACACACAAGAGAAACAAAAAGCATCTTTCTTCAGACACTTGTCTGCTCCCATCCTAAAATGAGTCAGAAAGATAACATTTCGTAGCATATTAATCAGACTGATTTTCCTTTCATCTACATTCCAGATAGAAATATGTATATTCTAAGCAAAGCTTCACTGCTGCTGAAATGATAACCCTGGAACACAACAAAGCTACTGAAAAAAGGAGGCAGGTAAATGGTATCAAGGCAGACTCATTTTTGTTGCTCTAGATGAGTTGCAGGTGTTCCATGAGGGCTGTGGGTTGTGATCAATGAAAAGGATTGTAACATTTCTGAGCCAAAGCACTGCAATTCAACTATATGAGAAAGGCACTCTGATATGGAGGGAGACAAGAATCACAAAATGACTTCTGTGAAAGAAAAAATAGATCTTTCAAAAAAAGAAAAATTAAGAGAGATTTTGGATAGATTAAAAGACTGAAAAGCAAAAACTGTCAGAAAAGATGGGAATTTCTGGAGCTCAAAAAACCAGAGGAGGCAGGTGGTACAAATCCTTGTCTTTATGTATATGCAGTTTGGTCAGTAACACTGCACTTGTAGCATATTTTATTTCTTCAGTTTTGTTAATTCTTTTTTTTGTTGGTGCATTTTATCTTTGCTGCAGAATCCAAGAATCCATATTTGCAGGACACCAAATGAGAAACATGTTTGAACAACTGACTCCAGCATTGCCTAACAAAGTGTTCTGTTATGATATATCACATGCAAAATTGAAGAGACTTTTTTTGCCTCTTTTTCTGTATTTGAGAGTATAATGATTAGAAGATTTAAAATGAATGTGAAATCCCCTTGACCTGTTTTAGACTGTCCCATCACTCAGATAAATACAACCTCTCATCAACTATAATGTGTGTTGAAACACAAGTGTCTCAGCCTTGATGGCTGAAATTTCAGGTGGATCTAATAGCAATACCTCCTTGTAAGTTCATAGTTGGAAACTATTCCAGTTGGGAGCTATTCCAGTTTGTAAAATGATAAGGTATTCACAGAGCTACAAAGTGGGAATAACTGCTATGACCCTGGGATTAGGCTTCCCATATTATTCTAGGGTGTATCTATTCTTATCTCTCCTTTGCCTTTGGAGTGGAATCACTCCTGTGGGCTTCACTGTTAGTTCAGTTGTTTCAGAGGGGAGATTTAAGGGTTTTTATCTGATATTGAGACCTGTATTTCTCCCATGACTCTTTCAGGTCTGAAGCCTTTGATTTAATATATTTAATAAGTATGCATTTGCATATATATCTATGTGTGTGTGTGTGTGCTCTTCTTTCCATATTCTCCAAAAGGTATGGAAATTCTCCCACAAATAAAGTTGTTTCGTTTTTTTATTTTCATTTGGTAGGACTGTGTTTGTTTTTTTTTTTTTCCTTTAGCTGGTTTGATTTTTTTTTTTTCCTATAATCAATGGCCAACCAAATAATGAGTTACAGTGTTCTTATACATCCCTCTGCTGTGTACACAAATTTTAGATATTAGAACTGGCATGTGTCAATAACTGAGATATATTGTCTATGCACTGCAAATATAGTTCCATATCTAGTCCTGGATTTGGACTCACTTAACCTAATTATATCCATCAAATATTATGTTTTCTTGGAAGCAGATCTAAACAAAATGTAGTTCATTTGCTTGTGGGTGCTGGTAATGATGGGAATGCCTCACCATCTGTGTCTCTTCAGGTTGTGATCTCGTCAGATCTCATAAGGTAAGCGGATTCTGGCCTGCATAATAATTGGTTGGGAACTTTCCAAAGAAAATCCCAGGTGCTAAGGAAAGTAGCACTGATGATTCAATATTTGGCACTCTTTCCTCTGTTCAGTAGCAGACCACTGTCTCAGCATAATATTGAGAAACCATTTGGTAACTCAGTGTGCCAGCTTCAAGGGGAGACACAATCAGTGCAGACAAGACTTGCAGTTAGAAAATATCTAGGGTATTTCTTGCAATATGAGCAGAAAAAATAGCATTTTTGGATATAAACCAAAGATTTACTTGTGCAGTAAACCACTAAACTGGCTAGGAGGATTTGGTACATGCCATTGCAAAGTCTGTTCTAGAGCACTGAATGAACACCATTAACACACAAACTTCCATGAAATATCTGGGGACAATTAATGAAAACTACTCTGGACTATTGCTGGCATTAGTTCCTAGTTACTACTGTTGGCATTCTTCCTAGAAAGATGGGCCAGAATTTTTAGATGTAGTGTAATTGGATTATTAGGCACCCTTAAAATAAGTAATTTAGATAAAAGGAACAGTTCCCATCAGATCAAGGAGTAGCCAGGGAGCTGAAATGCCTGATTTGTCTTCCTGTTCTATTAATACTGTGCCTGTGGCAAACCATTTGCAAAGAAAACTGGACTGCCTTGTCAGAATGCAGTTTGCATAACTATTTTCAATCTATGCATGTGATGTTTCAGTGGGTACCTTTGCATACATTATTTTCTGACATACAATGAGCTTTAATTAATAGTTACTATATTGCTTGCAAATAAAAGTTTATCAGGGAAAAAAAGGTGTCCTTATTATGGCTAAGTACTATACATACTCTTCTTTTCTTATAAAAAGGGCTGACTATTCTGCCCTTGTATAAGAAAAGAAATATTCATATTTCTATACGACAAGAAAAATTAGTGTTTATAAAGGCAGCCTTCAAGAGGACATTGCTATTACTCTATGCAGATATTGGAAAACCACAGAATCAGTTAGGTTGGAAAGATCTCCAAGATCATCGAGTCCAGCCTTTGACTGACAGCACCTCCATGCCAACCAAACCACAACACCACACCCAGTCATTTCTTGGGAAACTTCTAGGAATGGTGACTCCACCACCTCCCTTGGCCAGCCCATTCCAATGTCGTGTGTGTAATATTCAAATGCATATCAAATGCATATCCAGTGCAAAATGTGTAACAAATAAGTTATGTCACAAACAGAAATAACATGATTCTGTTTTAGACCGCAAAGTGCACTTTGTGCACTTAATGTAACAATGGCCCTGATATAAAAGTTGTGTATAACCATTTAATCACATTCTCTGTAGCATTACCTTCACAAAAGGACAATAAATAACAGCTTCCCTTTCCAAATGCCTGAATATTAGTCTTCATAATTCAATAACATGAATTGCAATATGGTAGAGTTGGCCATTTTTTTTTTCTTGAGATCTACACAAACTTACGTGGAACTGAAAATTTTGAATGCAATTGTGGATTATAATGTATCCTGGATTTGACATTTAGTAGACCATTTACTTGCTAGCAGCACAGCGAGCACAACTCTTAGGGACAGACTGAAAACGAAGAGTACATGTTTTCTGTAAGAAAAGGTGACCCATAGAAAAGATAGGTATTTAAGACATGAATTATCATTAGCCTCATAAGTCCACCACTTCTCTGGATTTCATTTTCTTAAGAGAAAATTACATGCATGTATTATAGAAATAGTTGTTCAGGGGGAAGCAAATTAAACATAATTTTAGCCTTTCCATACTTTCTGATTCTTACGCTGAGTATACTCTAAGCCATGCAACTAACAGCTACCCGATGTGTTTCTCTAATCACCTTGTCCTAAGGCAGAGAAAAATGAGAGATAAATGGGCAGTGGTGTATCATTTTTTGGCAGTATTATTGCTTTTATATTTGAAAATTATTGTTATATGTGCATTTCCTCAAAATAGATGTTGCTCTGTATTTATATAAAGAAAGAACAAAGTGAGAAATACCACTGTAGAAAGAGTTGCTGAGGTTTGTGACTGTTCCCCAAGAAGCTCATTCTAATCCTTCCATTTTTTTCTTGTTTGTTAAAAATAGCAGTATTCTGGTCTCTCAGAAAAAGAAATAAATATTAATGTTTGTCATCTTATTAAAATCAAAGGAAAAAAGGCAGAGAAAAAAAGGCACTTTCCTTGGTACCACAACTATTTGGAACTATAACATTTTCAAGTCATTAAGTTGCATATGCAACATGGAATTTCATATTTGAGCAATTACATCTCAAAAGCTGAATAATGGGAAGACACCCCATAAAAGAGGAGTCCTGCCCTGACACGACTGTCCTTTCTCTTTGCCCCTGCTTTCCAGTGAACATAGAAAATTAAAGGCAGCTAAAGTCCTCTCAATTCTACACAAGACTCAGTAAAAGTAACGAGTCTCCATCCATCCCTGTAAATTTTCTTCAGAAACTGAATCCCAGAAGAGCTCAGGAACAAAGACCTCTCACCAAAAATGAGCACTGAGGGTGTTTCTCCTGCTTTCCTTGCACTTGCCCTTTTTACCTCCTGAAAGTGAAAATTGAATCCGTGACACAAAAATGTGGTGAAATATGATAAACCACATTCCAACAGCCTGAAACTGATCCCAAATAATAAAATGTGGGAAGAAATATAAGGAAAAAATTCCTTAAATTTGTATCAGTGGTAAAACTACCTGTTCATCTACCATTTTCCTCAACAATTTGCAATCTGTCCTTTTTTTTATTTCATAATGTTTTTACTCTCCTCTTCCCTCAAAACTGTCTGTTATGTTTTCCTATCCTTAGATATGAAGGCAAGGGACATGATTAGTCTTCGTCTTTCCTCTGAAATTGTTAAGCAGATATTACTGAAATCTGAATAAGGGAAAAAAACAAGTTATATTAACTAATTAGGTTTCAATTCCTTCACACCTATTATGTCATAGTGCTGTCAAATCTCTAAAATAATTTCTAAACACTGGATTTCTACAGAAAGGAAAGTAGGGAGGAAAAGCACTCCTAATTTTTATTAATAAAAAAGCAAACATGCAAATCTTTTTGCTCTTCAAAAACTATAACTATAAAAACTGGACTAATTATTTTAAAATATATGAGCACGGTAGTTTATGGAAATTAGTCCACTTTTAGGCCTTCTTTTTAATCTTTTGTGGGCAATTTTTATACCATTAGTTTTGTTAATGAAGCTTTTTATCAGTTTTTCCAACCACCACTAATGAAAATAAATGAGACTTAAGAAATACTAGTCTACTTAAGAGAAACTAGTCTTACAGAAAAGAATGGAAAATATACAAGAGTCTTCTGTCTCTTTTCTGCATTGACATAAAATACTTGACCCATGGTGAATTTTCTGTTGCACTGGGGGAAGTTGGTTGGGAGGGGCTGATTGCTTGGGGCTGGGTTGGGCATCAGTCATCGGGTGGTGAGAAATTGCTTTGTGCATCACTTGTGTTTTGGGGGGGTTATTGTTCTCTCCCTCTCTCCTTTTCATCATCATCATTATTATTATTATCATTAGTAATAGGAGTAATGGTAGTAACACATTCAATTATTAAACTGTCTTTACCTCAACCAATGAATTTTACCTTTTTTCTGATTCTCCTCCTCATTCTGCTGGGGAAAATGAATAAGTGGCTGCACGGTACTTAGCTGCCTGCTGGGGTTACACCATGATAGTCCTACCTGCCTTACCCTCATTTTATACCCTGGAAATGACATTTCATGATGTAGAATAACTCTTTGGACAGTCTGGGTCAGCTGCCCTGGCTATTCACGGGGAAACTGAAAAGCCCTCAATTTAGAATACAGGCTACACAGCAACAACCACAACACCAGTGTGTTATTAACATTATTCTCATGTTAAATCCAAACTACAGACTGTGCCAGCTCTTAAGAAGAAAATTAGCTCTATCCTAGCCAACACCAGGAAAATAACCCCCAAAGTTTGCAGCACAATCAAATGAAAAAATAGTAAAAGAAAGCTGAGTAAAACTAAGGTAAAAAAAAAAAAAAGCCTCCCAAAATTCATCGATCACCTCATCACCATATGAACACATGGTTCTTTGATGCTATTTGCAGACAAATCTCTATCATCATCATAAGATTATAATTAAAAGATAATATGTTAATAGTACTGATATAAAAGCAGATTTTTATGGCACGCAGTTTCCATGGAGAACAGAGAGGTAGAGTTTCAGGTGATGAATGCAGGATGAGACTGTGTTTGCCTTTCCAGGTTAAATAGTTGTCTTCAAAACATGAAACTGTCCATTGAAATGCAAAGCACACTTACAGGAAGTCAGACACCACACTGAGGTCTACTACTAAGGATTCACAACAGCCTCTGGCCACAAATAAGCACTACTAAGTACAGACTAATTCTAGATGGAAGTAGGCAAACATAACCTATAAACAGAGTAACTGCAAGTAGGTCTCAGCTAAAGGTGGGAGTTAATTAGAACTTTTCTAAAGACTGACCAGTATAATACACTTACTTTTAAAAAGGTGAAATTCAAGAACTTTTAGGCATTTTCTAATTTAGAAACTGAATTTCTCCATCACATGTGTTATGATGTTTTATAATGAATAGGCTAAAGAAAATTTGTGTCTCAGATTCAGGACACTGAGCAGGATTCTTTAATCACAAATTTTAATACCTTGGAAGGAGAATCATAATGCTTCAAACTTACCAGTCTTCATTAATCTTCAAGTTACTTTGGCCCAGATCATAGATAACACTTAGGCTTTTCACAGATACTAATATAACACACAGATAACACCTATGTTCTTTACAGATCACGGATAAGTCACATGTAAGTCAATGCTGTTCAAGACCAGACAATTATATTCATACAGAAAATATGACAGGTAAGTAGAAAAAATACTAAATTAATATTTAGTGAAATCACTTTTTAAAAAAAGACCTCAAACCTATTTTGAGGAATTTGCAAACCAATTGCAGTACCATTTTTGAAAGCACAATATCTGAGCCTTTCCCAGGTCATAGAATCAAACACAAATATATTGCCTCCAGAATAAGTGGGAGGTTTTCTATTTTTTTTTTTTTTTCTTCTTGGAAGCAATCTTACATAAACATCCAAAAAAAGTAATCTGCTTGATTCCTAATAGCAATAGGCATTAGAAATTTCCTAAGACAAAATCTCCTTCAGAGAATTCTGGATCAGAAATGTTTCATAGACTCCTTGCAGTGCAATGTGAACTACATAAGAAAATATAAGCTATTCCATATTATTTCATATAACTGCAAAGAAAAGTTTTAATTGGCAGCATTTTTGTCTGCAAAAAAATCTTGATTAGGCTTTGTACATGTACTTGTGCATGAACATTTGTTAGCAGCTGCTCAAGGTGACATCTGCTATGAATCCTCAACTGTGGCATGATATGCAGATCATATTTTACTTTCTCCAAAATTTATTTATGCTTCTTATATATTTTAATACACTTTTTATAAATATGTATAATCAAAGAGATTTTGTTTACACTTTTTTTCTTCCACACAGCAACCAGGGTTATTGCACCATATTTTCAATCCCTCTAGAGTTTTGCTGATGCTTGATGGATTGCAGTGCCACCTCAAAATAAAAGGACTTCCAAGATACTATTTTTTGCTGGCACACTTCAAAAACACTAAGTCCTCCAATTATTTTCCAAAATCAATATGGCAACAAAATGTGTGTCTGATTAGCCAGTAAAATAACACTACAAATCATAGCTACTTCTTTTGTATAAGCCAACCTCATTTATTGCACAAGAGAAGACTGGGGTTTTAAAGTGGAAAAATTAAGCTTTATTTCCTAAAAGTGCACCTCTGAAAGGGCAAGAGCAGTCTTGAAAATATTAGATTTTCTTCCCAAAGTGTTCTTTTTCTGATTGTGCTACTTTTCTAGGTTTTATTCTTTGTTATGACTTCAAAGGGAACCTTTTGATGTATTAGTCTGAAAAAAAATTGGAGATAGTCCAAATGCATACTAAATACTTAAAGACATCAGAAAGGTTTTTGGTAATGCCATGCCACTCTTGTCACTATTCTACAGAAGCAAAAGCAACATACTGTGTTAATGCCATTTCAGAATAAAGATGTCTACAGCTCAGCTGCTGTAAAAATCATAATGATATCACAGCATTTAAAAGAGCATTGCCTGTTGACACTGCTTTAGCCTGGTTGAGCATCTGACCCTGAGATTATAACTACATAAAGATCATGAGATTGAGAACTATAGATCCATAGTTGACAAATATTCTATTTTCTAAATACAAATAATTCTGTCTGAACCATCATAATTGAAAGCAACACATGCTGTGCAGTGATCTTGATCCATCTTCATGGTGTCTCTGGGACATGAATTCTGTGATGTCCTGCCATAAAAGACAAGGCAGTGATACTGAACTATGACAAAGGCTTTGCAAACATACCACTGAAAGAGATTATCTGCGATATGGAACAACTTAATGGAGCAGAGAAGAGTTTAAGGAGGTTGTAACCTTTCCAGTAGCATCATTAGTATGCACTCTGTCATGAGAAAAGTAAGTGATATCCAGCCTTTGCATACATATTTCAGGTATTCTGCCCTGTGTTGGACAGGGTGTTCCATGGCCTGCAATCCAAGTCCTTTTTAAGGACATAGTACACAAAACTGTACATTCCATTCTGTATGGAGATCTTAGGCTATATTTGTAAAACATAATGGAAAGGAAAAAGAGCTATGATTGTCTATTGTAGCATATTTTGTAAAGGGTAGATGAGATAACCCAAATAATTATAGTCTGCTTAGATGAACTTCCATCCTCGAGAAAGTCGCAGAAAAGCTGACGCAACAAAAAAGTACTAAAGAAATAAAGGATGGTGCCATAATTAGTACCAATCAGCACAGTTTTATGGAAAACAGATTTCATCAGAACTTTTGATGAGGCGAAAAGTTCAGTTCATAGAGGAAAGTGTGTTGATATAATATGACTTCCATAAGGGCAGTTGTCTGCACAACACTCAGATTAAAAATTAGCACTACGCAAAATTCCCTGTAGCACATAATAATCCTTTGAAAAACTTGTTCACTGGCTAATCTCAGAAAACAGCTGTTAATTGGAAACCATGAAGCAAAAAGAAATTTTTAGTCAGCTTGTGCAAAGATCTTGATCTATATAATATTCATTATTCCAGAATTTACACATTCATGTTAGCAAAACTTTGCAGTTGATAAAAAAAATGGTGGAATGATGAATACTCATAAGGAGTAGACATTGTTACAAATATACCTACATTACAGAGTAAAGCAGATTTTCAAAATAATACATTTTAATATCTTAGAATGAGGAAGAAGGAACACACATAACAGATTTTCTGATGGATGCCTGAATTTTGGAATCATAGAATCATAAATCATTGAATGGTTGGAGTTGGAAGGGACCTTAAAGATCACCCAGTTCCAGTAACTCTGCCATGGGCAGTGACACCCTCTACTAGACTGCTTCCACAGATTGCTCAGAGCTCCATCCACCCTGACCTTGAACACTTCCAGGGACGAGGCATCCACAACCTCTCTGGGCAACATGTTCCAGTGTCTCATCACCCTCACAGAAAATAATTTCTTCCTAAAATTGAATTTAACCTGTGCTCTTTCAGTTTGAAACCATTCCCCATTTTCCTGTCACTACATGCTCTTGCAAATAGTCTATCCCATTTTTCTTGTAGGCTCCCCTCAAGAACTGGATGGCTGCTATGTAGTCATCCCAAAGCCATCTCTTTTCCAGGCTGAACAAACCCAATTCTCTCAGCTTTTCCTCATAGGAGAGGTGCCCCATCCCTCTAATCAACTCCTGTGGACTCGCTCCAACAGGTTCATGTTCTTCCTGTGCCAGGGACCCCAGAGCTGGATGCAGCACTGGAGGTGGGGTCTCACCAGAGCAGATGGGGCAGAAACCACGCTGCTTTGGATGCAGCCCAGGACAGCAGTGGTTTTCTGGGCTGTGAGCACACATTGCTGGGTCATGTCTAGCTTCTCATCCATCAGTACCCCCAAGGTCTTCTCAGCAGGGCCACTCTCCATCTGTTCATCCCCTAGCCTGTGTTAATACCCAGGGTTGCCTCAACCCAGGTGCAGCACCTTGCACCTGGTCTTGTTAAACTATGAGATTCCCATGGACCCACTTCTTGAGAGTGTCCAGGTCCCTCTGGATGGCATCCTGTCCTTCAGGTGTGTCAACAACACTGCTCTGCTGGTGTCATCTGCAAATTTGTTGAGGTTGCACTCAATCCCTTCATCTATGTCCTTGATAAAAATATTAATTAGCACTGGTCCCAATACAGGCCCCTGAGGGACACCACTTGTCAGTGACGTCTGTTAGGAATCTGAGCCATCAATCACTACCCCCTGGATGCAACATCCAAACATTTTCTTATCCATCTAACAGTCCACCCATGGAATCCATCTTTCTCCAATACAGAGAGAAGGAAAATCATTCTCAGGAAAGACTTTGCGATCTGTGAACTAGAATTCCCAGAATCAAATCATGAAGAAGAAAATAGAAATCCCTGAATATATATGTAGGATGTGTATGTTTGAACTGGAATTTTTATTTACCCTGTTCCTTACATTGCTGAGACCATTATGGGGAAATGGCTCTCATGTCTCACTTTCAAATGGAAATGGAAAAAAGCAAAAAGGGTTCTGTGAAGAGCTTAAAAAGTTATTCTGGATCTGGGAAGTCTGAATTACCATGAGAAATTTAAGTATTTTAATCTATATAACTTGGTCATTTAATAGCAGTAATTTTATAGCTGAAACTTGGTAAAGATGATACAGGACAAGTGGTACAAGGAGGAAGACAATATAAATATGAACAGAAAATTTCTGACAAGACACTGACTTTAGCAGACAAAGGTATAACAAGATGCACAGGATGAAAGTAGAAGCTAAATAAATTCAGATGAGATAGGAGCACTGTTTTAACCCCAGAGGCACCTACTCAGTAAAACAGAGAACAATGGATTTTCCATCACTTTAAATCTTTTTAGACTACAATGAGTTTCTTTCTATAAGATAAGAGAAGCTCCATCAGAATGTGAAAAATTACTCAGTGAAATTCAAAGGACTGTTATTCAAAAGATCAAACTAGAGGATCATAACAGGCTCTCACAGTCTTAAAATGGATTACTTACATCTCCGCTTACAAGTATGTAATTTTAAACAGAAGAGTACATAGCAAGCGTAAAAGCAAAATTGCCATAACATTTCAAGAAATACTTTTGACCCTTTTACTATTTCTCCACAAAATATGGGTCTGTTTTCTTCCTCAGTAGGAGTTACCATTCAAATGACTTTTTCTGACAGACAATATATCTGATGATGAAAAGCAGGGCCAAATGAAAAGATTTTCCCATTAAAAAAGCACCAAAAATTCATAAATATAATATTTTTGTTAGGACAAGTCACATTTTTTTTAAACTGAGTTGCTTAAATATATTATCTTTACAGTAACAACAAAAATTTGTTTCCCTCTCATTTAAAATAACTTTATAGCTCTTATTGTGCAGCATCTAAGATCTCTTGTAATACATTTCAACTCCCTTTTTTCATTAACTTCCTTTCTTTCCACATATTAAATTTTCAAAAGCAGGTGACTGCTTGCAGTATTGTTACACTTATTACATTATAATTACTGAGAACATTCTCAATTCAAATTTACGCCTGAAACCTTTGAAAAGCATAAGAAGAAAAAAGTATTTTTTAATGAACTTTCTTAATAATCACAATTTTTATCCTCAACAGTAAAAACTTTACCTCATATTCTTACAAAAACTTCATTGTTTTCTATGGTCCTCAAGGTAAAAAGAGAACACTAATGTATGTCAACAAAAAGACATGCTACAACAGATCGGTACATATCTACGACAACTCTCAAGATGTGATCCTAGAACTACAAAAGACTAAATACATGGCTTCAATTTTAATTTTTCTAATTTTTTTCTAAATAAAAGAATAAAGGAACACAAAATTCAGTATAGAATCTGAAGAGAAACAGTGCCTTCTTTTATCATGCCACTACCCAGCAAAGATTTGTTGAGGTAATTTATGTCCTTTACAGCTCCCAATTGTCAGTAAATGTGTCTACAGACTGGTGTCTAATAATGTTCACAGAATTTTAAAAGTATAATTCACTAAATAATGCCAATGATTAGACAAGGAAAATACATAAACCCCCTCTACCTGTTCATCTATTTGTACCAACAGTGTAATGAGGCAAAAACAAAAGAACATACCCCAGTTTTGTCAATAAATCAGGAATACCCCAAAATATCAGACCTGTTGAAGACAAATATTATTTGTATTTTTGTTTTTCTGCAGAGAATATTTTATACACCAGTTTTTATTTTCTTGAGCCTGCCCCCTACATTCTTCTTGTGCTAGTATGTGAACTGCACAAGTCACCCCATGCACAACCCTCATCATTCTCACACAAACAAACAACCCATATCCAGAATCCTAAATCCATTATTTGAACTATCTAGAAATGTGTTTTAAGCAAAGAGATAAAATGTGTAAACTTCTTTATTACATGGCTTGTTTAAGAAGACTTTGACTAATTCCACCAGACATTTCCCCCACTCTTGAGGCTGATGATTAAGCTCTACTTTTGGCTGCGAGATACCACCCTATGTTAAAAAAAATTTTTGCAATTTTAGAAGCAGAAATCTGAAAGTAAAAATTCACATAATATTTCATCTACATGAAAATATATTCAATGGACTTTCCAATACTGTGCATTTTTATTGCCACAAGTGTTATTTATTTCTAAAGTGCTAAAACCTTACATTCCACGAAAAAGACAAATTTTGGTGTTAACCACCAAATCAGTTCTCTGACAATATTTCGATATTTTTAGTGTTTCACCATTAGTGTACAATAATTTTATTCTTCTGTTTTGCATATGTCGAAAAGATTTTTAGCACCCCAACAAATTACTAACAATTACCACTAAGAAGCAGATAGTTTTTCCAGTTACTGCAGCATTTAAATGTTATAGCCTAAATCAGGAGAGGAGGCATGGTTTTATCTTCTGCCATCATAAATGCATTGCATATTGGAAAGCCTAAATAAAGCCATGAAATGACCTATTATAAGCCAAGCACTGTAAATGCAGTTTTTGATGGCTTTTTGTACATGATGGCTTAAAAAAATTACAATATTTTACCATTAAATTCAAGAACTAATTAGTCAACACTGCTACTTTTTTTCTAATAGTAAAAATGACATGTTCTTCAGAAAAACACAGTAGTGTGACTTATTAGGGTTCTCTTCTCTTAGCTTAATACTTATTTTAAATGCATTGCATATCATTTAAGCTGTGCAATTAATGTCAAGGTACTGAAGACAGAAAAGACTCCTAATTCAATGTTTTCAGAATTCTACCTTCAACAATTTTGGGGGTTTTTTTTAACATTTCCATGAAATCATAAAAATAAATAGAGATTCCTCCTAAACCAGCCCAATGTGCATATATAGTCTCAGTGCTTTGTACACACTAAGTCATTAGAGACAAAACCTGCAAAAGGAACTGGTGAAGGGAAGGTATCTCAATATTGAAAGGAAAATATATCAAGACTCCCAGCAATCATTTCACATCCAAACTGATGCTCTCTATCACTCTGGCCTATCATTCCTTCATCTTCTCTACTAGATCACACATCAGCAAGGTGGCTCCATTTCCTTAGCCTGCAATCCTACGATGTTGAGGGCAGAGCTGCATAAACCACATTTTAAAAGGAAGGGAAGTAAAATACAATTGTGCAAATCCCCCATCCTCCAGCACTTTCAATACTGAGATCATGAATGGCAATAACCTGTATAACAACTACCAAGACAAGAAATCTTCAAGTGAGACAAGCATGGCTCAATCTGTTGGCATCAACTCGCTGGACACTATCTTACAATGGTTCTTCAAAGTAAACATAATTATGCTCAAAGCACAGCTTTTTTAGAGGTAATGCATTCAGTCTCTAGTAGGGAAATGGACTGAAAGCAGTATTTCCAACATGGGGAGCTAATCTGTCACAGATGGAGCACTCAGCTCTAGCATGAAGCTCTCAATTTAAAATCATCCACGTGATACCATCTGGTAGTAGAAGTATCTAGCATTAGATGGGTTAATGGGTTCTTTTTTTTCCTGGTGTTCCACTGCAGCCTTCTGATTGTTCATTAGGACATAACTATGGATAGTACATGACAGAATAGGAAAAACAAAGTAAAATATAGAAGTCAATAAATTAACATTGTTCGTAAGAATTTTGATTACATTCTGTGCTTGAAAATCAAGAAATCAGAAAATAATTTCACTTTATTCTTTTAATATCATCCTTTAAAACTCATATTGTTTGGATTAAATGTTAGAATAGGTTATTTGCCTTGTTATTCTATGTAGACTGAAGAAATTCCAAGCAACAGAATTTTTTAAGCATAAATTTGACATATCTGGAAGGGAGTTTAAGCAGCTTTTAATCATCAAATCAGTTTCTTATTTTATGCATGCAGTACTTATTACATTATTTTCATTAAGGTAAGAAAAATATCTGAATGCTCTCAACAGCATTTTTGAATGTGCATAGATTTGGGTAAGAAATGCAGAATGCTTTTACAATTGCCTTTCTCGAAATTAAAGGATGTTCTTTCAATGACAGGTTTTAATGAAACTGTAATGTTTAAAGAAATTATAGGAATCCACAAAAAATAGATATGTTTCACTTGGAACATTATACCCTTTGCATTTATTAGGATATGCATTTATTAACATTTTATGGTGACTGTAATGCTGATCATTACAAATGCTTCATCTGGCTTAAAACATTAAGTTGCCTAAAATTGCCTTCCTTTCCTGAGAACATGCAATACTTGTTATTAACTCCGTTAAGATTTAACTGAAAAGATTAGTGTGAACTAGTGAAAGAAAAATCCCCACAACAATTAAACAAGTTCACAACAGAGTAGCTGCATGATAATAATAAAATTAAAATTAAAAAAAATTAACTTCATGTGGTTGTTGCTCCTGTGTTAGCTGTTCCTACAGAAAAAGTATTATTACTGTTGATTCAACAAGGCTCTGAATTGTTTAGCGTGCATGCAGAAATGCTCACTCCTTTAGTGAAGCTTCACTGTGCTAATCCCCTTGGAATGAAGCATTTATCACCTACCAAACAAGTGTAAAATATTTCAGTCCAGAAGGATTATCACCACTGTCGTCCTCTCTGCTTTACTGGAGCAGAAGAGGAGACGGAGGGTAGGCAGTCAGTGTGATTCATCAGTTACAAACAAAATCCAATTACTAGAAAATTCCTAAATAATTTGGTCCGGTTGTCTTTATCCCTCAGTTTTTTTAGGATAGATTTTTTAAATTGCTATTTTAAGAGGACAATATTTACAAGCAACAAATCAAAACACATCCTATTTCCTGAAAATCAAAACACATGGGAACCATAGCCTAAGCTGAAACTATAGCCCTGATATTGTAAGTGTAAAAAAGATACTCCAGGAAAATATTCCTTACTCCAAGAAGTTGTGACAGTCATTCAACCATCATGAAACCAATTTAGCATCCCCATTTCTTCTTAATTTCGTACATTACTCCTGTTACAAATGAACAGAACTCACAGCATTGGGTAATACTGGAGTTTGCTGTGGTTTGTCAGTAGTATGACATCACTTGCCTGGTGCTCTCTTCCTTTCCTAGCAAGTTTTAACATTGGTTTCTCAGTGTTGAATTGATGACTTCAAAGAACTACTCACATGATAGATCCACTTCATAAGTGGCAACAGGTAATTTAGAGGTATTTATCACCAGGGCAAACTTGTCCTATCAGCAACTTTGCAAAATACAAGGACTGAGAAATTGTTCTGCAATTCTGCCTAGACTCTTAGCTTTGGCAAGCCTGAAGGTCTCAAAATACTCAAGCCTGAAGTTCTTGATATACTCAAGCATTTCTGTCACCTTATTTTATTCATCATTTTTGCTTAACCAGTGCTTAATATTCTGCTGGAGAAAAGGTTAGCACAAATCTTGCTAGGATCCTCTGTCCAGTTTTTCCCTTCCGGAAATTCTCTCTTTGTTTCCTATTTTTTGTATCCTATCTGATTATTGATTATCAAATAATATTTTAATTTAAAAAATAAGTAAAAAAGGAAATAAGCAGAATTTTACTTGGAGAACATTACAGCAAAATCCCCAGCTTTCTGTCTATAACATTTGCACCACTGAAATGACATTACTTTCTATGTGTTTTTTCCCGTGGAAAACCCTCGAGTCTCCTGGAGGAGTAGCTGTAGGTGGAGGCCACACCGGGCTGAAAAATAATCAATTTTCTGATAGATTTCCCTCTACTGATGGTTCTGATGAATTGTCTAATACTTAAGTGTTTGTGATTGCTAAAGGTCCCATCATATTTTTGTAGAGAGGCATTGGCCTCTGTATTAAGGAAGATGCCCAGAAGGATTTAAACATATTCTGCATATCTAAATTCTTTTTCTGATGATACCCCACTTCTTCTTTAATCTAAAAATGATTGTTCATACCTCTGCCCTCAGTTACTACTATGGTTCAGCTACAGATGATGTGATTTCTATATCTGTTTTTCACAAATTTATTTCCAATACTTCAAAATACAAAGTTAACATAACTCAGACTTTTTCCCTCTGAGATTTCTATAAAAAAAAGTCAGCTGTTCTTCACTTCAGACCATAGAAATGACTGCTAAACTTTCTTTACCCAAACTGATGTTCCATAGTATTTATCAGGGAAAATCACCTTTTCCATAGGAAAATATGACATCTTAAAAAATAACAATCAGAAACTTCCACCGAATCAGTTTTCATTTAAATTGATTGCTGTTGATCTTCATGATTTAAGACAGAGTATTTTTGTAGGAACTTAGAATATTGTACAAATGTTTAGCTTGCATAATCCCTAAAGTAAATATAATTTAATAACTTTATGCAATTGTCACTGAAATTCTAAAAGAATCTTGTTCAGTTTATCATCCTTTTTTTTTCTCATTTCCTCTGTGCCACAAAAAAAGAAATGCAACATAGATATAAAGATTCATTTAACCCAGCAGACTGCATTGTGAACCAGTTTTTATCTTTACTTAAGTGGATAAGTATACTGTTTCCAGAAAAATATTGTTCATATCACTTCTATAACATCAAACACAAGTGTAACAAAAAAAAAAGGTGCTGTTTCACCTGCATGTTCTTAATACAAAACAGACTGAAATGTTGGTCTGTTCTCTGTGTCTGTTTTCCAGATCTGATCACCCAAAACTTTTGCCCAGGCAAAAGCTTCCCTGGCAAAAGATTGAAGACCATTACAAGGACCCTGCCACCCATTTACTGCCAATATTGTTTCATGACTGTCATGCTTGTAAACCCAATATGCCAAATAGACTCACCTAATCCAATTATAATAATCAAATCAGTAAAAACAAAAATATTTTGGACCATACTGTCAGTCATTCGGTGAACAGTTTCCAAAAAAAAGATTTTTTCCCATAAAGTTCAACAAATAATTGGAATATACAAGTATGATAATCAAAGCACAAGATCACAAACATTAGCACAAGAAATATTAACTATATTGTTGGCTAGTTGTTCCATGAACAGTAGGCTGAAGATGTACTGAGGAAGGGAAAAATTCATACATGAGAAAACTTAATGGGACCTGTTTCTATGATCAAGGCTTCAAGTAATTCTACAATGTGAACAAGACCAGACATGGTGAACCAGCAGAGTGGGGTGTCTCCACTAATACCATGAGGTGCTTGAGGAATATTAATTTAACTTCACTGTGGTGATGTCTTTCTCATGCAGGCAGCTGCAAGCATCTTTGTTTTACAGTAGCAAGAACTGACAGCAAAAGCTGAGGTAAAAGCTGTGATTTGCAGGAAATCTGAGTCAGAGCTGAAAAGTGGACGTAAATCTCCCAAGGTTCAGTAAAGTGATTTGAACTACAAAGTAATGTTCCTGTTCCACAGTTAAATAACTGGCTTATTCGGTGAGCAGATGATATTTAAGAGATTAATAAATGTTTGCTTCTTCATGTACATATTCAGATGCCCTAAGATTTGTACATCTTTTATATTCCAATTACATGGAAATATGAAAGCAAAAAACCAAAACAGAACTCATACTATTACTCATATGTCTATCTGTGTTTTGTGATGATAAGTACATCTTTTTCATTAAATCTAAATTAACAACATTTTGGTGAGGATGGAAATTATCTACGCATACCTTACATGGTGTCACTTTAGACACTGAATGCTTTCACTATGCATGCTCCATAACATGATTTCCATATCAATGAAACTAAACTCTTCTATTATGAAATTATTTTTGATGTGCAGCATTCTCAAGACATCTGCATGCTTTTTAGGGATGAAACTTGACACTTTGAGAAGCCCTTGAAGAGTCTATGTCAGTGCCTGGCCTCAATGTAGTAAATAGAACAAAAAAAACCCCCATGTATTGACTTCAACAGGGACATGATCTCACCTGAAGTTTCTGACTAAAAA
>VXAD01006098.1:408560-487449 GCA_013399195.1 Dicrurus megarhynchus
AAGGGAAAAAAAGCAGAACTAATTAAAAAAAAAGAAAAAGCTGATAGAGCAAGTGTAGAGTATCAGAAAGACAGCCATTGTTTTTACAGTTTTAGAAAAGCAAATTGGTAATTGATCCTGAGGTTCTGTAACAAAATTGTTAATCCATCAATCCCTGTGCACCTATGAAATAGTAAAATAACTATGAGTTTTTGAGAGCAATTAATACTAAAATCACCTTCTGTGATTCACACTAAAGTCACCTTCTGTGATGAGTTGGCTGTGGTGGCTTTGAATAGGCAGAAGAGTAGATAGGACATAATTTATTCCAGTTTATGACATTGGGCTGTGTGATGTCCCTTATATACTAAGTGCATAGTGCATGTAAATCACCAGAACAACTTCCATAGCTGGTTTAAAAACCGTTCACAAAAAAGTATTCACCAGTGTTTGGGTGTTAAACTGAGAAAAGGTTTGAAGGGGAAGGTGGGTGTCTACTCCATATTCAACTCAATTAGTATTTTCATTAATGACTTGGGTGATAGAATTTAACACTCTTTATATTGTGCAGAAAAAGGAGAGCAAATGCTGCAGAGAGCAGATTTGCAGTCCAAATAATCTCAGCAAACTGAAGAACAACAAGGTAAATTAAATAAAGGAAAGAGCAAAGTGCTTCTTGTAGGCAGGAGAAATCAGACAGAATGAGAATAAGTAACATTTGGAAAGGTAGTAAAATATGGCAAAGAGAATTGCAGGAGATTGTAATAGTGACTCAGAAATGAAAACCAGCATGGTAGCATTGGAAAAAAAAAATCTCATTCAGTAACACTTAATGGTAGTTTTATAATAAAATACTAAAGGTCCTATAGGTCAGCTTCACTTGGTGCTGGTGAAGTCTAAACTGAAATAGTATTTTTTTTTTTTTTAATATTTCATATTAAAAAGACGGCAGAGTATATGGGAAGAATCCAGAGGACTACAATAAGAATAAAAGATGTAGAAAACATGAGCAATAAGAAAATGTGAAAGAAAAATATCCACCTTGTCAACAGAAGAGAAGAAAAATTAAGAATCAACATGATAAATATCTTTTAGTGTATAGATGGTGTAATAAAGGGAATGTTTGTCCTGTTTATTCAGGAAAAGTCCAAGATAGTCAGTAAAATCATTTCGGTTGGATACTAGGAAGGACTACATGCATGCAAAAACAGGTTACTTAGTAATTATACACAATTAATTTTATTAGTTTATAAGAAAACAGTTAACCAAGTGTTAAAGAAAGGTTAAATATCATTATACATTTCTATGTCCAAGAAATATTACAAATATTATAAGCAGATGTCTTCCATCTTCATGTTTCTATAATTCTATTTTGGGCAATTTAACATCACCTTAATAGAGGAGAAAGAGAGACAGGACACTCTGGGCTCATAGGTGTTTTTTCTAAACATATCAACAAAACATGAATAAGCCATTTGGTTATCTGTTTGGTTTTTTCTTTCTTTTTCATTCTAATGATGAAGTGAATAATCCCAAAGGAGTTTATATTTAACATAGTTCCATGTGACTTTCCCTGTACAAAAATACAGGAGTTCCACATTTCTGCAGTTTGATATTTAATTCTAAAAAAGTAAAATAAAATATTTAGCTGGTCAAAGACTTACATATTCAAAAGTTTGCCTCTTTCTCCATTTTACCTGACCTAAAATGTACCATGTATCCCATCACAAAGGAAATACTACAGAAAAGAAACAGCCATTAATAAAACTTTAGCCTTAAATTTTTCAGTAGGCTGAATATATATCCCTTCCTCAGTATTGGAAATCTTCATATCAGATATTTTGCTTTGAATTTTTCATGCAGTCTTTCCATGTTTCTTGTTGTGTGTCTTCTATAGTACCAATCAATACAGAGCCACAAATTCTTGACATTGCTCTTTGCTTTGAAGCATGCACTTTACTTCATTTGCCTTTTTAAGGATTTCAGTTTTTGAAATTCAACTATTCCATGTTCTGAACTGAAAGCTTATTATTCATTTGCATGTCAGTATGATGTTTTTTATTAGGTTTTCAAAACCGACTCCCATTGTTTCATAGACATGGTAGGCAGGTCTTTAATTTATTTCACGTGTAGCATCACTGCCTTACTCTGAAACAAAATTATAATCAATGAAGGAGGAGAATAAAATAAACTATGTAAGTCCAACTGAAAACAAGAAGCATTTTTTCATTATGTCTATAAATGAAAACTCCACCATTGCCATTCTTTCTCCTTTTCTTGAGGACAAATCAATAAATGCAGGATTTTCAAGGAAGGATAAGGATTTTTGTGTTAGAACTCAAACCTCATTTTCAGAAATTACTAACAAACTAAACACTCAAATTCCTATTTAAATGCAATTTAGTCTCCATGCCACCAGATTTTTAAATATATTAAGAGCTCAGAGTTAAAGGAAGGTACCCCGTTAGTGCCTAAGTACCATGAATTCAGTGGGTGATAAGCACTTAGGGTTGGATTCAGCTCATTTAACTTCAGCTGTCTGGAAGTCAGGTATCTCCTCTGAGCTATGTTGGCAGTCTAGGCAGAGAAGCAGGGATCTCCAAAGAATGTTTCAGCCCAGAACCACCTGCATCAGGCAGGCATCCAGGAAAACAGGGGAAGCGTAAAAAGAAGGAGTAAGAGAGACTGAAGAATTACTCATGGGAAAGGGGCATGTCATATGTGCATGGGAGGATAGCAGCACACCAGGACATGTCCTGCTGTGAATGAAAGATTATTTGACTATTTGGAAATAATTCTTAGTCTTAGGATTACCAAAGACCTAAGCTATGAAAATATATGTGAAAAAACACTCTACCAGTTTGCCACGTACTCTTCTAGTATTTTGCACTGCCTCTGTGAGATGGTACTTGACACTTACCAACTTTGAAACCATGATTCTTTATGAAAGGAAACAAAGGAGAACTGTCTTATACAGCACACAGTGATATCAGTGTAAAAGAAGATATTATTTTTTACAAATTCTTTTTAACAGAGACATTACTGTGCTTGTGGAAAAAATGAAAATATTGCCTAAAGCTAAACAGAATGTGTAAAGGAATCAAAGAAATTTTCCATGTAAGCTTTTTTAATAAACTTTAGTCTTCAGTGACTTTTCATGTAGCAGCAACTATTCTCTGCAGAATCTATCATTAATGCTACATGCTGTGACACAGACAAACATCCTTTAATGGCAAGTTACAGAACGAGTGCTACACTCATCTTCACTTTGAGACCAGAATGAGAATAAATGCTATTATCTACTGCAGATGTTTTGCCAGAAATTTAACATCAAAATTAAGTCTCCAGTCTGCTAAAACCTCCTGCTTTCACTATGCAGAGACATTTCTTGAAGGAATCCCTATTACTTTAGATTTGTACTTTACACTATTTCCAAGTGTGAAAACCCAAGAGTCTGGCAATTATCATTATATTCTCATTCCTGTAGCAGGTTGTATATACTAATGAAGAGAAAAAACCATAATTATATAGTATCATAGTCTGTTGTTACTAAGCTCTCCTGTAGCCTTTTCTTCCAAACAGCTGTCTGAGCTCCTGACTTTTTCCTTTATTAAAAATTAAAACCACAGAATTCAGGAAGGCAAACAAAACAGCCAGCAGTTGTAGTTTTAGGAAACATCTCATGCTTTTAACCCCATCGTTGTTTGTCAACTATGAGAAATGCACAGTTAGAAGCTCCAAAGATTTCTGATTCTATGCAAATTATGCTACGTTATATATCCCTGTGCTGAGTTGGAACTAGTTTTGTGATTGAAATACTTTAAAGGAAGTGGAAAACACTGATTTAATATGTATGTATAGATGTACATATGTGTTTTTCAATAAAAGCAAGTGGTTAGTTCCCTAGGCTAAAAGAGAAGCTTTTCCAGTGGAGGAATCTCTTTCAGTATTGCCATTGGCAGTGTTTCTTACATGGCCCTTTGAACACCTAGGATTAAGTGCAACTGGGTAGATGATAATACTCACAGATAATGTTTGTACAACTCTCAATATCAATTTTTACAAAATTCTCATGTGAATACTTGTGCAAGTAGTTTTTATACTGTATTTTACTTAGCTTATACCAGCAATACATTTAACAATGTTTTGTTACAATTTATGTTATGATGTCATACGCAGCGTATGAAAGAAGAAATACGCCTACATAAACTTCACATTGGCATTCCAGTGAGGAAAAAAATATGTCTTTAAGTCAAACTTTAAGATAAATATGTTCCAACTGCTTAACTTCTCCACCTAATGCAAATCAATCTCCATCACTGCAGCTGCAGGACAAATGTCTTGTACTTGTGATTTAAGAGCATTAGCGGGACACAGTGAATCAAGTGCATTTGGTTACAATGGGCAGTCAAGAACAACAACAATTAGTGTATTTTGTAAATGACAATCAAAGAGAAATACCTAAATGAACATGCACTCAAACACAATGTTTCCCTGTGCTCCCAAATAAAAACACCCCTGGACAGTTTAGCCAAATCAGACTAGAATACCTTTGGATGTGCTAAGCATCAAAGGAATGTGCCAGAGGTGAGCAAAGACAAGATTTAAAAAAGTGTTCAGCTTTAATAAGCTGAGGGAGGAAAAGAGAGGAGTGACAAATATAAAATTGCCAAGAAAAGAGAGAAAGAGAGGAAATGCTTTGTGCATCTGATTGGAAGTCATGGAAGGGCCCCTTCTAGGAGGGTCCCCTATAAAAAGAGAGCCCTTCGCTTTTAAGATATGGTCAAAAGATTGACAAATATAACCCCTTTTATCTTTCCGTTTGAGTAGCGAGGTATATCTCAAATTATCCGTAGAGGAGATTCAAGCACTCTGATCTTATTCTCCCTCTGCATTGCAAACAACAGTTTTTCTATAAAAAGATTCATTGGCAGTTTAAAGATACCAGTGAGATACTTAGACACAGCACATTACTGATCACCTCATTATTGCTGAATTACCCAACTGTTGTAGGGTGGAAGAAAAATAGTCTGAGTTACACTGTGGCCTGCTGAAGAACAGGCTTTTAGCATGAAACCCAATTGTTGAACACAATAAACCACACTTCAGTTCAATTCTTAAGGTTACTCAATCAATCAGATCCTACCCCCAAAGCATGGAATCCAATTTGTACACAAACAGGTATTTGTGGTAGTCTGATAAGTGGGATGTGGCACCATACTACATACTGAATAGATAGGATGCCCCTTAAAATTACTATCATTGAAGTAGCAGCAGCAAGTTTTGAAAACATCACTAGAGTAAACTTATCCTCTGGGGATAAATTCACTGAGGTAATCATTGAATTTAATGGGTTATTAGAGAAGGACATCAAATATTTTTCGTAGCTAGTGCTTCATTCTGAGCATACAGAATCAACAAAATAAAACCAGCTGTGAGTGTGCTGTCAAATGCAATCTGGCAGCACTGAAGTCAATGAGAGAGGAGATTTTTTCTGTTTATTATGGACAATTAATGAAAAATCATCATCTAATCCTACACTGTTATTGAAGCTGACGTTAGTTAATTCGCTTATCCGTATACCACAGATCCCTGCCTTTCAGTACCAGTTTTGGAAACATTCTTGCCATTGGAATGAGAAAGGAAGAAAATGACATGAAAAAAATTACTAATATTTAAAATAATTCTACAGTTTTGAGTTAGCAGTTTTACAGGAGGAAAAATTAATTTCTGTTTTGTCTTGAATAGTTACATTGCAACATGCTTCTTGAAATACCTGTTTAAATGTTTAAGGAAATTTATCTAGTGAATGTAAATTCTCCTGCAGTGCAGAAAGCATAGCATGACTCTGTGACTAGGGCAGACATTCACTTTGAAATATTTGTGACAGTTTAAACACATTACTGTCTCCTTAGCTTTCTATTAGTGCCTTTTGTAGGAGCTACTCACCTGCTTCAGTGCAAAGTTGTGTCTATGTAAGAACATGGCTGCTCAAAGTGCCTTAAGACACACCTGTGTATTTTAGCCCAGAGATAGATCATGAGTGTTCAAGTGGCAGACCATGGGAGTGGGAGCCTCCAGCAGAAGGGCAACTGCAAATATGGAGTGCTACAAGATGATGAACCACTGTAAGAGGTGATCAGTCATCACAGCCATTTTCAGTGCACGGCCTGTGAGCCCGTTGCTACCATTGCAGTGGTGAGACAGGTGTTTGGGGTTTCAATATTAAACAGGATCAAAAAAGGAGAGTACTTCACAGCTCATATTGCTTTCCCAGGTTCAATAAATGCTTATTCATACGTAAAAAGATGCTGAAGGCAATACAGAATTTCTATTTCCTACTGGATTAACACTGGCATAATTCTTAGTGACATAAGGATCCGAACAATTTCCTTCAGAAATTCCAAGTAATACAAAGCTCCTCAGAAAATGTATGGGTTTAGCGCTGCCTTGAAATTTCTGGTAGACCCCTGTTACACAAGATGGAGTTTATTTTATAGATTCTAATTAGAAGATCAATTATATACTTATATTTAGAGGGAAAGTAGACATGGGGAAAGTATATTCTAGCCACTGCATCCATATTTAGAACAAAAAATTGCTAGGGACAATGTTAAAGTATTGCATCTGTACCCTAAAAGAATAAATAATGAAACACAAGGCTGACACCACGAGAAAGTGAAAGTTAAAAAGCAGAGCATATTTTTGTATGCTTTTATACTTCCACAAAAGATGAGTGGTTGCTCTGGCAGACTCCCCTACCTTCAACGATAGTAAATCCCCTTCAGCCATTGTCCATAGCTGATTCATACAGCCATAGTAAAGGTACTGTATATGAGAGGCATAGACAACGCCCAGACAAGCTGTCATAGCAAATGTGCATTCTACAGCTCTGATCTTCTGAGCATCTGCCTGACTAGAAATAAATTTAGCTTCTGATATTTCATTTTAAGCATCTACAGTTCTTCCCCCAGTGCCTTAAACAACTGGTGAAATGCTATCAATGGTGCACTACAGCATACAGAAGTGCTTTCCTTACCGAAGTGGACCATGATATGCTGCAAAAGTAGGGCTTTGTGTCACTCGACTATCAATCCTCACAGAGATGAGAAACATGGGGAAAATAGGACAAGAACGTTGTGAAAATCCAGACTTCATGAAGAATTCCAAAGACATAACACTGTTTTGGATTCTCACAGCAGTTTACTATTTTTTGGTTTCCACTTCTCATTCTCAGAGAATCACATGCTAAGACTATGCACCATTTAGGATAAGTTTACTTATATTATGTGTGTGTCTAGGGCTCATAGTGTAATGGCACCCTGATATCAAAATGGGGCCACTAGAGGGTACTGCAATATAATTAATAAAATTTAAAAAGTAATCTCATAAATATATATTTGGATATTTTTCTGCAATGTCTTGGCTGTAACACTCAAAACACTTGCAGAAATATCCATGATGCTGCCTTTAGATATCCAGCAAAGCTTCCGTGAAACTATAATATAAGCAGCTTCAAGGTACATGCTAAAATGTGTGCTTACCAATCTTAGCAGTATAACTGAGGTATTCAATATATATGTAAAAACATATATGATATTTATACAATACTCACACACATATGTAAACTGTCATATGGAATTATCATCTAACCTGTCAGTACACTCACTTATATTCATGTGTTTCTGCACTCCGTGCAAAGCTTTTAAATTATGGGAAAAGTGAGCATTTATAAATCAACATGAAAATGTATGTTATAAACTCAACATAAAATATGTCCCAGGATTTAAAAAGATAAAATTGTTACAATTAGCAAAATATATACAGTCATATTTCATATTTTTCTATACTTTGAATGATTTCCTATCACAATTTACTTCACCATTAAAAAGATGAAAAATTCCACTTTTATCTAAATGTATTCCACCATATGCTATGTCTACAGTATTAAACAGATTAAATTTTATAATCAGTTGTCTTCCAGCTGGTAAAGATCTTGAGGTTTAAAAATTGCTGCAGAACTAAATTTTCTAAAACCATAAGCATGCTTAATAGTATCTACCCATGAAACTACCCCCTGAATAACCTAACACTGCTGGTTGCCAGCACTATTTTCAATTTTCATCTGTTAGATATATGATCAAGCATGTCAAATGTGCCCTAAGTAATAGAAGTGAAAAAATAAAGTCATTTACTTAAAACATTCTGATAGCTATTTATCTGAAAACCCTGGTCAGATTTACTGCTCAAAGGCATTTACCTACAAAGTTAACCAGATGCTTTGAGTTGAAAACTAATTTAATTTCTCTGTTATCTTAACAGGACATCTGTTAAAACAACATCCAAGGAAGGTAATATGTTCAAAATTAACCATCCTGCAGGTTGTTTTACTAGAGTATGTATGACATTGACATTTAACTGCTAATGACCACTGCCTTACAAAAATAATTAGTAAATGTGGAATCAAAGCAGTATAACAATTACACTAATGGACACAAAGTAATGTAGAATGAATACACAACTGGTGTAAGTTCAATCTTGTTGCCAAGCTCATTGCTTTGTTACAACTGAGTTATGCTAAAGATGAATTACCCATTCCTTTTGTTTCCTTCTTTCCTCAGCTTCACCTATGTATCAAGCCCTCCCTTTAAAATCAGAACATATTAGCTGCATAAAGTGTTCAGCACTCAGAGCCAGCATGTTTTTTAAGCAGCAAGAGTGACAAGCTATGCAAGTCATATCCTGAAGTAATTTGCATTATTGCAATTAATTTGCATATGGATATAAACTGGATTTCAGAGCAACTAGGTATCAATCCAAGCAGTGGTATATGAAAGTCAGACACATAGGTGGATGTGTGCTTGCCAAGGTTGGTATATTCAAGTGGAAAAACACTACTTACAAGAAGGTGCCTTTTTCTGGTTGGTCCTTATAATTTTGTGGAATAAGATGGTAGGGACAAGTGGGAACAGTAGGAAGAAAAACAGGCTCTGCATTTCTTCCCACCCCTTCCATTTACTTCCACCAGCAATGCAGGACTGGCGCTTATTTGTTGCCAGGAGGTGCTATGACCATTGCTGCCTCTTCCTCTTCTCATTAGAGTCACCCAATGGAAAAGGGAAAGAGAAAGAATGGGCTGCCCTACAGCCACTAAATGTCAGACATATCTGGCTAATCCTGGACTAACATCTCAGATCAACAAGGGAAAGGAGAATTTCTCAGTGATGAAAAGTTGCTAATACATGAGCATCATTTGTAGGTGGATTTCTAAACTGCTCATTTTGTCCTTGAGATCATTTGCATCAGATGCTCTCCCATAGTACAGGTTGGTGGCTGGAGGCAAAAGAATTGATGGCTGTATCCTGAAGTTCCTTCTGGTTATACTTAACTATGAACCATGACCATGGGCATGTAAATGCTGACTTTAAACAGAATGCACATCGGCAGACTTGATTTCTTACATTTGTCTTTACTCCTCTGATTTAATGATGTGGAAAACAGACTAACTTGCAGTTCAGGTACAGAGTGGGCAACACTTGCAGATAACAAAACAGCAGCAAACTCTCTCCTGAAATCTTCATTTCTCCAGCTTTGCAGAGCTGACTCTCTCCCCAGGGGTACTCCCAAAAAATGTCATTATATTGTCTTCCTACTGCTCCCTAGCAGTTACTTGGGAGCCTTCACCAAGGTTTTGGTTAACCTTCCTGATTCACTTACCTCATCAAGAAGAGGGAAGAGTTACATATTTGCAATATTTGACTGGACTGCAAGGTTTATATGGAAGATTTTCAGTAGTTGGTTAAATACAATATCGGGAAACTTAAATATTAGCACAAATAGAATTGTCTTTGAACCAAAGGATTCTAATTCTTTCTGAATGTGTTACTACTTCTTCCAAACATGGACAGCCTATATCTTTCCCCATTTTACATAAGATACTATATAACTTTACATATATATGTGAAGACCCTTCATTTTTCTCTCATAGCAAAGCAAAAGTGTGAAAAGTGAACTGATTATTTATTACAAGATCATTAGCTTTCTTCTTGTGAGGTGCAACAAACTATCTGTGGTTGGAAATAGGAATTCAACTACAGAAAGAACAAATAGAAAGCTGAAGTACTCAGCTTCACTTAAATGCCTAAAGGGAATGTTAGAAAAGGTGGAGCATGACTCTTCTCAGAGGCACTCAATGAAAGAACAAGAGGCAATGTCACAGATGGCAGCACAGGAAATTTCAGCTGCATATCAGGAGAAAATTTTTCACTATGAGAATGGTTAAGAAATAGAGAAGTTGTGAAACTTCCATCCTTGAATACTTCTAAAACTTGACTGGCTAAAACTCTGGGCAACATGATAGAACTTTTAAGTTGGTTCTGCTCTGAGCAGGAGACTGGATTAAGCGACCTTGAGAGGGCTCTTCCAGCACGAATTAAGTCTGTGATTTTGTAAGTCTAAGTTATCTTGTATTTCCAGTTATTTTCAGTGGGTAGGAGAGAAAGTGTTCAGAAACATTTGATTCCCCTTAAAACTTCTGGCAGAAAACAACCTGATTAGATATTTTCATTAAGTTTACATTTTAAATACTACAGCACATTCAGTTCTTTGTATCATATTCAACAATTTCAATTTTAAATAAGTGCATCTTTTAATCTTTCTTATTCTTTCACATTCCCCCTGTTGCAGTACAGGGCAATATAGAAAAGGAAGTAACATGATTTGAATGCAAATAGAAACTCCTTTTTTTTTTTTTTTTTAAGAACAATTCCTCAGACCTGTAGAAAGAATAATGAGGAACCACAGTTTGACCACACCTAGTGATCTCTTTACACAATATCACCTCTGTGCTTAGAGATCTTAGGTGCCAGAGTTCTGTACCTAACCTCTCATATTCTTATTCTACATGTTTTCAGATCAGAACTGAAGTACAGGATTTACATCTATATTTGGTATTAAGCTTTTTCTGACTGCTGCAGTATATGGAGTAAGGTTCAGTATCGCATCCTCACTCAACTGCCAAAACTTCTTCTCTGAAATAGCCTATGTGGTATTAGCCTATGGTACAGAGATTAAAGAAAAATATACAATTGTGATTTCATCATTAAAAGCTATGTAAAAATGAATGTACAAGAGAGCTAAATAATGCTCGGTCAAGCAATTTTAATTCTGGCATTTCTTGATATTGGAGTGTGTGACACAAATTAGATGTTTGAAAGTCAAAAATATATAAGTACAGCCTCATTATTTAATATATTTAGTGTAATTTTTGTATCTTATTAGGTGTAAATAAGGAAGATGTCAAGAATGCCACACAAATAGAAATGAAGTCAATTTTGACAGTTAAAATGAATTTTCAGAAGTGTACTCTTGGTCATATTTACATAGTACTCTGAGGACTACAGTGAAGTGATTCCGGAGCTCAGCCAGGCGACAGTGAGAGGAGAGCTCTTGGATCTGGTCACACAAATAGGGTTGCACACAAAGAGAACCAGGAGGACTGACTAAAGGATGGGACCCTGTGCAGCAAGGGCTGCTTTGGACCCTGAGCCCCAGCTGGTCCCCCTTGTTCAGCACCCCAAACCCAGCCTCTGCCTTGAGTTCCAGTAACTGACAGCAACAGCATCTCCACTCCCACACTTGTGATGGGACCAGTGCAACCTCAGGAAAGGGTTTCTTTCAGTGAAAAAATGTTTACTCATTTTGAAACTAAAAATGGGAGTATGATAGTTCTTATTCTGCTTATTTTCTGCTTGTGGAATCATTAGACATCATTAGGGGAAGCTCTCAAATGCCTTGAATCAAGAGTGCTGTTCTTAATCACATGAGTATTTTTTTTTCACTCTTCTGAGATAGCTGAATCTATCCCCTTGTGTCCTTTCCTGGGTTTAAAAAAAATCACAGAAATATTACACTTTCTCAGAAATGCTTTCTATTATGTCTTCTTTTTCTTTGTTTCACTAGTGTACTTCAGATGTGCCTCATTCAAGATAAGAGATTATGCTTTTCATATGCTACATTTGCTTAGCCACAGGCCAAAATAAATATTACCAGTCCTGAAACCTTAAAGTCCTACTTATAACGAGTATGGCACCCACTAGCAAGCAAAACAACACACAGACTAATGAAATATTTTTGAAGAATAATACTGAAAAGTAAGTCTGAGAAGTGGGTCTTCTAGGCATTCATTCAGGGATCCACATAAAAATCAGGGTTAAGAACAGGTGATTGTACTTCCTCTTTGTTACAAACCTTTCTTACAAAGCCATAAATATTCCAGCTTGCTGTGAAAGAGTTTCAGCAAAGATAACTGTGCCTCAAGGACAGAAAATACTTAGTGTGATGACATTTCCCACAAGATAGCTATGTTTGTAAAGGTGTATAACGCAAACAGATTTCCATGGATGTTCACCAACAGTCCTTGAATCTCCTCATTCTCTTTAGAAATTATCTCATTTTTCGAAAAATTTTTGAGTCTTTACAGGCCTGTTTCAATATAATAAGAAGCTGTAAAAATGTCATGACCTCCACCCCCACAACTAAAATAAGTATGTTAACAATTGAAATATGTCCTTTCCATTGTCTCAGCAGATGATGATGGAAAATTGTTGTACGTACACATAGAATAAAAGCTTTCTCAAAACTTTGAGAAAAAAAGTGCCTTATTTTTATTTTATTTGATAGCAAGCTATAAATGATACATATAAAAATAAACTATACCCATCTGAACTATTATTAGGTTGTAATTTTAACCTATCAATTCTTAAAGCCATGCTGCACAGAATCCTCTCTCATGGTTTACAGCCTCAGAGGCATCCCTCTGGTGCTTGCCTAAAGGTTGTTTTTTATTCTCTATTTAGAACCATTTCAGACCCAGAGCTTTTCTCAAGGTTCTACATGCCATTCCAAACAAAGAAAATACCCAGGTTTATCAGCACAGATTTAAAACTGAAGTTATTCCCAGATGTAAATATAAATATTTATATTGTGCAAGATTTATAAGTGCAAGATTTATGAATATGCCTGAGAAACATAACACTTAAAATGATCTGTTTTGTAAGATACCTACATCTGCAAAACACCTGGAGCCTCTGAAGGATCTAGAACAGGAGGATAAGTTATATCCACCCAAACAGTTCCATTAGATGTATACTTCCAAGCCCTAGATCCTGCAGAATATTTCCCATGTGGGGAAGTTTTGATGTACTATTTGAGTGGAAAAGGAAAGGAGAATGATGCCCCACCTGTGAAGTAGATCTTTTGTAGGTAATGGGTTGATCTCTACCAGTTTTTTAAATCCATCTTCTGGGAACTTTTCCTTTTCTCCCTGTCTTTACCAATTCTGATGCTCTGAAAGCCAATTGAACTGAAAAGAATATATTCTACTGGGTATTTCAAGGCAGATCATATCATTGGAACAAATAATACCTCTAAAGACCAAATAAAAAATTAAACTGTTTTCAAATATAGACCTAAACCCTATGGTTGTTTGGGAAACACTCTAGATGATGATTTCTAGATTTCAGAAAAAAATAATTTCAAGGTTTATATAGTGTTTGTGGCCCATTTTTATTCCAACTAGCACTTTCTGGCTTTCTTATGCTGCTTTTATACCCAGTGCTCAAACAGCTACTTCTCCTTTCTCCATTTTTTCCCACCCCCATCACTTCCCCAGGCAAGATAAGCATCCCAACATTTACAAGTTTAGGAATACAGGTGGCTGAAACAAGCAGGTGGAAAAAGGGTGGATTGGGTTGAGTATAGTTGTACAACAGGTGTTGGGTTTGTTATATATGTTAGTTCTCCTGGCAACAAAGAAAGGCTTTTGACCAAATAAAAGATAATATATGCAAGTTCTTTTATTTGCTATGTTTTTGCCAAGCTTTTAATGAGATTGGGCCTGTCTGAAGGTATAAAACTAGGAAAGTGTAACATTTTACCTGCAGAAAATTACTTTACACCCTCAGGAAATGAAATTCTGATCCTTTTGAAGTCAGCGTCTTTTGAAGAAAAAGAATACATGGGGATGATATACCTTGTCTCTAATAGTTTTTGTGCTTTGGGGGTGATTTGAAAAAAACAACAGGCAAGGAAGTATCTCTGCCTCATTTATTCTTCCTGTAATTGTGTTTAACCTTCTGCATAATAAGATATCAGTAACTCACAAAGGATTAGAGGATTGTATCTGTAATTTACAGTTGGGCTAAACTCCCTATAATCAGGAACAAAAATTAAAATCTGAGTCAAGAACAGAATGTGATGTGTTTGACACGAGGGATTCTCCTTGATGGTCAGTTCACAGCACTGTGAGCATAATTCAGCAATATCTAGACTTAATTGAAGCATATTACCCTAACAAAAAAATTGTGGCCACTGCAAATCTTTTATCCCACAAATTACCACCTTTCTGGGAACACCTTAGAAAGTAGGAATTTTGGTTTGAAATGTTGGTTTGAGGCCATTACCAACTGCCACTTTATGCATTGTCACACTGTCAATAAAACTCTATAAATATGTCATTTTTAGGAAAATATATTTTTCCTATGGATTTTTACTGTGTATAAGTGTTCAAGCATAACAATCCTACCAGAAGCACAAACTTAAAATACTGATGAAGCCAAATGGCAATCTGTTCTGGCACATCAATTTACATCTTAATTTACTGAAAGACCCCTTCTTTTACAATTATTATGCTATGTATAAGACCCCTGAAAGGAATCCAGCTAAGTAACAGCAAGCTAAACGGTACAAAAAATATTTGTTTGCACCTAAAATGGCAATGTTTTTTATTCATTAAATCATTAATTAATGTATCTCACACTGGTGAAATTTGCATTGCAGGACTACTGAGGGGGACAAAAAGAGGTAATTTTCTTTTAAAGCATATATACAATTATTGCTGTGGGCATCAGAATGTATATGCTCATTACTGTCTGGTTTAAAAGTTTCTAACATACCCAGAATTCTCCAAATTTCCATCATACTTCAATGTTCATTCTGGTAACACTAAAAGAATGAGTGAAACAGAGCACAGCCCAAGGCATGTTAACAAAGAGTTGATGGCTTAAATCTATCCAGTGGCAAATTACCTTTGAAAGGTCTCCAGCCTCCAAATAGAAGCAGATAACAAACACATTCCATGTAACCCAAAGGACCAGCCAGACAGCATACTGTAGGGAGGAAGAGAGAAACACAGAATTAACAATTCCACTCTCAATTGAGTTAAACTTAGTTCATTAGTTCAATCCAAGACAAAACCAGATTATAAGTATGGTGCCTATGCATAAAAATGTTACACATAAGAGACAATCACGAATAAATTCTTCCCTTTCCCTGACACAGTGTTGAGTGACCTAGTGAGTACTCAGTCACACCAGAACATCTGCATTTCAGGAAACAGTTGATAAATCTGACATGTGAATTCGAGACTAATCTGTATCTCTCTCTTTTTGTTCAAATGGGTAATACTACAATAGAGAGGCATGTAATATCAATTATATATTAGAAGTGCAGACCTGATCATTCAAATATAACTTACTAAATAACAGCCTAATTGAACTAGCACAGGATTTTTCAATACTTGTCTCAAGAAACCAAACATATATATATAACCTGAAGAAAATTTGTCCATCTATCTTATTTATCTGCCTATCTATCTATCTATCTATCTATCTATCTATCTATCTATCTATCGTTTTGCAGTATTTCTACAAAATATGGGGGGATTTGTTCATGACAGCTGCCTCTATCAATTTATTTTGTGACCTTCCAAGGCACAGCTCATAATTATTCAACACCTTCAAGAGGCAGACTGAATTTTAAACTGCCAGTTTCTTTGGGGTTTTTAAATTTTATTTTCCTTTTTTTTTGTTTTGTCTCAGAGTGTAAAGGAGAAGCATTCATGTTTAAGCAATATCAGTTCATTGGTAGTTGCCAAAGGTCTTATTCATGTATTTGATGTGAGTAATGGGGTACAAGTTTTCTCTCCTTCTGTCCACTATTCTGCTTCTGTTTTGCATTCATAAGACCTCATGTGCTAGGACTGGAAACTATATTCCCCTGCTGTAGTGCTGGAGGATCGTGTATAATAAAGTTTGACCTGTTGTTGCTACTCTTATCTAATGCTTGTATTTAAGAACTTCCCTTGACAAATTATTCCATCATCAAATAAACTTCAGGATCTTCAAATGCTTTTCTAATGGCTGTTGCAGCCGTCCTCTAGTTCACAATTCAATTCTGCATGTTTGCTAATTTCATTCCATGAGGCCTTGCACACGTGTAATATACAACAGTGATAGGACACCATTCCCTACCTGTTAAAGCTGAGAGCTGTTTTCCCCTTTTATACCCACTTCTCACAAGTATTTACAGACTTTTCATGTCTTGTAGCCTTTTCTCCAAACCATACTGATTAAATTTTGATAGCTCCTTTTCCAAATCAGGAAACACTATTTTCTGCACATCTCCACATGTTTGCATTCTGAATAAGGAGACAATATTTTTGACTGTATACTATCCCATACAAAAAACATATGACAAACTATTGCTTGTCATGAATGACAATCTCTTTCTCTTCATTCAGTAACAACCTGTGCTGGATTCTTCTTGCATTTCTCTTGCAAATGCTGTTCTGTATCACATTGTCTATTATTCAACATGCCATTTTCAAACTAATCTAGATACTGTGAAAATAAAACAATTCTGCCATTTCCCAGGATCTGAAATGAGACTATATACAATATGACCAAAATTTAGACTTGTTATAATTTCTTATTTTTATAGATAACAAAATATTTTCCAGCCAGCCTAGCTTTTAATTGGACCATGTTCAGATTTTAAAAAGTTATGATAAAAATAGTTTTGATTTAATGGAAGCTAACACAGCTATAAATGCTTGAATTGCTTTACACAGAAGTAATTTCAGGTAATTTAAAGCATACAGATTACATATACTTTATAGGTCAGCTCTTTCTGGTCACAGATGACAGATTTATTTAGCTCAGGAGAACACTCTGGAGGTCACCTGGTCCAATCTCTGCTCAAAGCACAACCAGTGTGGACCAAGTTTTGCAGGGATTTATCCAGCTGAGGTCAGAACATCTCCAGAGATGGCCCAGTTAATCTACATCTACACTTTGAATGCAGGCTACTAATAAAACTTTGGAAAATAGGAACCTAGTTCAGCTGGATAGTCTTAACAAACTCAACTTTTTTTAAACAAAACTTTGAGGTATTGAACATATTGAGTATTTTATTTTCCTGTAGCTTTCTCACACTACACCCCTCTTCACATGTAACACGGAGCTTTATAACTACAAAACAAGAGAAGGAAACATTAATTTCGATTCAATAACATTAATTTGTCTTTGTCAACCACCTTTGCAGCATTTCAGCTTGTTGGGTTTTGCCAATTATTGTAATACTGTAATGTTATATATTCTGATGTATTTAATAAAAGCACTCCTTCTGATACACGAAGATAACTGGGTTTCTAATAGTGAAAATTCTCAATACTGCATTTAGACTCGTTTCTCAAAGAAAAAATACCAAAGCAGTAATATCCATGTGCAATGTCTGTTCCCTTGAAGTATCTTTTGTGTTCTAGAACAATTTAAGCCAACTGGAAAAAAGAATACAAGAAGATTTGAAGATAATTTATGTACAAAAGTTTCAGGAAAACAGGCCTACAAGTGGGAATAGACCCTATTAAGTCCTTATACAGAGAAAGACTTACAAGATCATCATTTATCAGTCAACATGAAGGGGAAAAATGTGGGAGAGAGACACTGGAAACTGGGTTTCATTAGGTTGGCTGTTTATAGCACAGCTTGTCCCGTTGCATGTAAGCAACAGCTGATTAAAAAGCTCAACATGCACAGCACGTTCAAGAGAACACTCCAAGGAACCTTGGATCTGCTTGTGCCAGCAGAGAGCCTTGTTACATGAAGAAGCAAAACTTTTCTTTTTCACTGTTAAGTTTATCACCAAAAACTGACAAATTTCTCTGCCATTTAGATACACTTTTAACAAGCATCTCTTGTTATTGGATTACAGATAAGGCTAAAAATGTCTTTTAAAAGTATGTTTTAAACTTCTTCCTTTTGAAATGTTATTTTAAGTGCTCGTTGCCCAAATTCTGTAGATAAACACTGAGTTTAGTTGTCTTGAAATACAAGAATGTTTCTGCTTCCCATTGCTTCTTATTTCAGATGCTTCAGATCTAGCACATCTCTTATCTCTGCATCACGTGAAGTCATAAATGCCTCTTGTTTTCTATGTGCTTCAGCAAATTGTTAAAGAAATTCAGCACTGAAGGTCTGTGACAGTGAACAAATCCCTCTGACACTCTCTATTATATGTATCTAATTTGAAGCACATTTTATAAGAGTTCTTCGAAGGGCTAAAGCTGTATTTTTTTCACATATGTGGGAGTTCAAGACAGCTGCATTATCTGACAGAAGCCACCACAACGCTACAGCAGTCACATAATAGCAAGACAAGAACTTTGATGAATACACACTTGACCAAGCAGGAGATACAGACAAGGGGCCACAGCAATGCAGCTTATTATTTTTATGGAGATCCACACTGGAAAGAGGTATAACTAGAAGGTTAAGACTAAAGACTTGAATACTTACTATATGGAAACTTTTTAGCCAATCAGTAAAAGTTACTTTTCTTTTAAAAATAAATTTTATAAATGCAGCTCTCACATGCTTACCATTCTTGAATTAAACATGAATTTATAACCCTCTGCAAGGAATTTTGAGGAGAATTAGGTATTTTATGATTTATTGATACTGTGTAGTTACATTCACTACGAATCATTACTAATGAATATAAGATGTCTTTTTTCTTGGGGAACAGAAAACTGAGATATTAAAATACTTGTACCATTACTGAGAACCTATACATTTCTCTTCACACTTCTATCAAAGTTGGCTGAGTCACATTATCTCCAATTTACTAACAGGGAAACTGGAGCTCAAAGAAATTAAATCACTTAATTCCTAAGCCAAATAGAAATATGATCACAAGGGCACAAGAACCAAAGGTTCAGGTAGGCCACTACTGCCTTTGATATAAACATGGTCACCAGAGCTCACATTTAATACTCTTGTCACACTTTGCCTGAAGGAGAAATTTGTCACATACCTTTCAAGCATAAATAGTGAGGAACTCTGATAGCTATGAGTATTTTAAAATAAAGCATTATTTTTTTTTCCACAGAACTGTACATGGCATTTCTCTTGCTCCCAAATTCTTTTCTGATGTGTGAGTCAGCTAAAAACACATTTTTCTGAGGGATACAAGGGCCCAGACCTGCACTGTGCAATTCAAAGCAATTTAATTGCTCTTGCGATTAATGTTATTTATTTTATTTTTAGAAATGTACATGATTTTAGTTTCAGATTTCTGAAAATATTATTCCCCAAGACCCTTCTGTGCTAAATTAAGGAAAAAGAAACTAGAGGAATTTCTAAAATGATAATTAATACATTTACCATAGCAATTAAATATCTGATTATTTATGCTAGCTGGGCAAGAGTACTTGAGTTGTTCAAAGATTTCCTTCAGCCCAGCATGTCTGGGAAGAGCATCTCTTTCCAGTAATGCAGTAAGAACTGTCCACAATATAATTATCTTTGTTTCTAAAGTTATTTTCCCCTGATTTCCTCAGTCTACGAAGATATACCACTTAGAAATACAATTTTCAAACCTATCTTTACCCCATCAAATATGATAAAAAGTGAAATTCTGAATACTTGGCATCAATATACTATCTCTGCCTCTTGTTTCCATCTGCTTGGAACTAGTAGAATCACCTAGAGCCCATCTGAAGCAGAAAGGACATCAGCTTACAGTGTGACTTCACGTGGCTGCTCAGTAGTCACCACACCTAATTACCTCTCCTCTGCACATTTTGCTGTTTCCTTCCTATTCCCATTGCCTGAGGCTTTTCCTGGAGAGCTGATGAGGATGTGGGCAGCACAGCATGGTGGAGAGTCCAGTTCTAGAATCCAGCAGGAGCCACACACTAGTGGGAAGCTTCCAGTGCACAGCAGGATCAGAAACCACAGCCTCACTCCGAAGAGGAATCTGAAGTCAAATTCTCACCCAGCAGAGATTCAGTGATCGAATGCATGAGGACCAGATGTTTTAAGCAGAATTGCTGCCCTCAGCAACCTAACACAAAGAGAAACTGTGTTCTGCTTTTAATGATTCAGATGAAAGTCTTCCCTGCCCAGCAGTTATCTACAGGCCTCATTGGAAGAGAGCTCAGGGCCAAAACCCGTAGTCTTGACAACAAATAATATTCCTGGCAGCAGAGGACTTTGTGCAACCAGTTCAACTTCAATAAATGTTCATTGACTTTCCTGAATGTACTGGGAAGCTCTTGCAGAATGACATAATCCTCTGGATATTTTTCATTGCTTGTTGATTGTTGCAGCATGCAGCTTGCACTACTTTTGCTTGGCTGAATTCTTCCTATCATTAAGACTTAGATATTTCTTGCTAGGTTTTATTTTTTTCGTTTATTTTTAATCATGGCTATAGTATCAGAGCACTGTCCATCCTTGTGAGCATATGTTTCTAAGCAGATATGAATCAATTTTGTAGCATCCATTTTGAGTTGCTGTAGCTTTCCGTCTCAAATTGCAATGACAGTCTAGTTTTCTACTTTTGTTTATCAGGGAATTTTTTAACCCATTGGCATTATGATTCCTTGATTCTTCAGTCTTTCATCAGTCACACATTCATGTACTTTTTTTCTCCTTCCCTTTGTTGCCTCAGATAAAAAAATCTGTCTGATATTTTTTTTCCTTGTAATTACACTTTAATAATTAGTGTCCTCTGCCAAGACTGACTGAAAGATGCTAAACTGTCATGTGCATCAGAACTGGTCACTACCAAACAGAAAATTGTTTTGGAATGTTTTTTTTTTTCTCTTGACCAATCAGTGCTTGCAGATATAGAGCAAATGCTGCTTAAAATTTCTTTACAGAGGCTTCCATACACCCCATGGCTATGTATAAACTTTCAAGCTCCTTGAACTCAGTTATAAGCCCTGATTTTATATAGGAGTTTATTAAATCTATTTTCCCCTCGATTTGTGTGAGAAGGGTTCATAAGAATAAAAGTCAGGAGCAAAGTTGAGGCACATTCTGGTCAGGTCATAAATGGATAAAGGCACAGCCCAGAGCCCAGAACACTGATAAGATGTGAAGTCAGCCCTCAGTCTAGTCACAGCCCGGGAGTTCTAGCTTGAGTGGGACTCGCTGGGCTTCTTTCTTTTGGCTGCTTCTGTTTTGTTCCCTCTTCTTTGTGCCAGAATTATGCTGGGAGCAGAAAGCACAGCAGAGATTTGCTTTTTCTTCTGATGACATGTATGCAACTTTATGCAACTCCTTTTGCACAAAAAAAGTTGAATTTCTGCAGAGCACATAACTGTCAGAGTAGTATCCATCTGCCCACATTTAGATGTCTGCAATGCAGATGTCCTGCTCTGAGCAGCATCTAGATTCCCATTACACTCAATTCAGAGGAAAGGCACTTTCAGGGCTCAGTTCATTTCCTAGTGGCTGATACAGATGACTCAACCCTTGCTGTTTGGAAAGCTAAACTTCTCAAAGGCAAAATTCCCAGTGTCACAGAGCCCATTAAAAATCTTGTACTGGTGACATAAAAAATAAGATAGTAATGCTTCACTATGCAGATATAGACTCCTTTTTTTTTCCCCACATAAACAAAAATAACAAATTTAAACATCACCGGGGTAAAATATCACTGATGTACTGCTGAAGAAACATGTTCTGAAAACTACTGTCTCTTACATCCTACATTTATTGATGGTCTATTAATGCTTAAGCTTGAACCTTTCATTTGTTCATTTCCTGTTTCTTGGATTCACAGCTCTTTAGGTTTTAGTGTAAAAGACTGAAAAACGTTTCTTTTGGTACTGCATCACTTTCATTTGTTCTTCAGCTTCTAAATCGGTGTCCAAATCCACCGCTGAAGACATTACCCACAACACTAAATGACAAACTTCCATTCCAAGAAACCATGAACAGCTCTGGAGATTTATCAGCCCATTGATACAGCTTTCCTAAGGAAGATACAGAACATTTTCTCAGTGTAGTCACTCTAGTCTCACTAATAATAACAATAACAATAAAATAATAATAATAATAATAATTTATATCAATATGGTGCTAAAAGGGTCAGTGGCTAAAATGTAGACGTAAGAACACAGAAATACTTAATTTACATTGTAGCGCTGTAGTCAATCTACTATGTTACAACAGGGAGTTACAAATAGTCTAGATCCTCAAATGAAAGTGTTCTGGAACCGAGGAGCTACTTTAAAAAGAGTTTTCTTTAAAAAGTCAGTATTTCTGCCAGTCTTCTTCCAAAAGGGGAGCAAAGAAATTTTCTTCCTTTCATCTAATTTTTTTTCTTCTTGTCTTGTTTTGGTTAGGGCTTTTTTTGTTGTTGGTTTTGGTTTTGTTTTGTGTTTCTTTCTTTCTTTCTTTGTGTGGTTTTGTTTGTTTGTTTATTTTTGTTCTTGTCTTTTTTTTCCTTTTTTTTTGTTTTTTTATTGTGGGGGGGATGGTTTGGGGGTGGATTTAGGATTCTTCTGCATCAAAATGTTATGGTTTTTGACCTTTTTAACAAAAGTGTACTTTATGTACTAAAGAAAGTAAGGTAAGGTAGAAATTTTAACAGGACATATTTATTTTATCTTTTGACATAGCAGTAGAAATTTAATTGGTTTGGCTTCACTCATCATTCAATTCCTGTGTATCTTTTGATCATACCTTTGCTGTGAAACATTTCTCAGCAGGAAGTAACTTCAAATACCTGAAAACTCAGTATACTGCAACACAGTACATATCCAACCAGCAGCAGACACATGAATACACATGCATTCATTCACAGACGGACTGATTTTTTTCCTCTTATGTTACTTCCATACTTTTTCAGTATTCTTTCCTTTGTTTGTAGAACAGACTATAAAGTCTCTCAAAATAGAAATTACTAATTAAATGTAAGTAACAGGAAGATGATAGTTCTCATTTAAATAGAACTCGAATGGCTTTCTTTAGAACAGAATTCTTGTTATATCTCTGTATTTCAAGACATAACTTGAGCTTAGTTACACAATAGTCAACCTTAAATTAGTGCTGTTTTGAACCTTTTTCAACCTTTCTGCTTCAATTCCAACATTAATCTACCAGGATCTACCTCAAGAGCCACTAGCAATAGAAATCAATGCTGTTCAAGATATAAAAAGTTGAAATAATGGCTTTGAAATTACAGCTTTGAAATGACTTTTTTTTTTAGACCATTTCTAATCAGCTGTTTAATTCATATTAAAGTTGGCATAGTAAAAAAAAAAAAATAGAAATTAAAATGATGTGATTTTAGACGTCATTTGGGCTAGAAATATTTTGAAAGAATTTTTTCAAACCCTGCCTTCTAGAACACTCCTAAAATACTAAGTATTTCAAGCCCTGGATTTCCTCAGAGTTAATACTTGGTTATCAGTGCAGAAATTGCATTCACAGGAATCCAAACTGCCTCCTATGGATATTTTTTTAATAACAAATCTTAGGGGAAAATTGCAGGAATTGTTGTGGTAAAATTCCACTGTAACTTGTGGCTCCCCGGAACATTTAAAAAACTAATTACCAATGAAAAAGAAACATGAACAAGATCATTGGATACTATGGATGCTGAAAAAGCTCCAGCAAGGAATTTCTTCAGCTCTCAGCAGTAGTTTGTAAGAACTCTGTCTTTCCCATGCAAGTAATTCAAAACAATGTTACAGTTTTGTAAATCTCTGCACCTGCAAGGTTGTTGTTCACCATTGTTATGTTCCCAACTAGAAAAATATTTAGAGATGGGTGTCTTAGAACTTGGCCAATCACCCTAAGGGGTGGATGGTCGAAAGAACCAATTACCTTATGCCATATAGTACACTTTTTGCGAACTAACATATAAAAAACTCTCCAAGAAGCTAATAAAGCGCTTCGGCCTTCTCTCTACCCTGAGCTTGGAGTCTGTGTCGTTTCTCCGTTCCACGGTGATAACAGCGACAGGATACTATAAACTGCTTTCTCCAAGGCTTTACCTAAGAGTGAATATCACTGTGGAATTATGACATTGAAAAAAAAAAAAACCCAAAAAAACCCCAACTTCCACAAATGTAGCCCAAAAGTGATAGGTGGCAGTCCTAGGCGGAATCTGACTATTCCACTGAGTGGCCAGCCCTCTGTAGGAATACTGTCACTTCCTCCAGATTGAACTGGACAATGTGCAGTGAGGAAGGAAAGGTGTTCTTGTCAGCTAAAAGAAACATAAGGCACATATACTCACTGTAATGTAACGAGAAGGGCTTCTCACTGGAAAAGTGGGAAGCTGTAATTTGCTTCAGACATTAGCAATTGATGGAGGTAGACATGTATTGACTGTTTCCTTGGTGTCTCTGGGTTTTTCAGAAACACCCAAAAAGAAAAATCTTGATTATAATTCAGTCATTGAACAGTTTATTCAATGGAATATTTAGCAGCTGTTGCCATTTGAATTCTCTATTAAAAATACAAATCAGGACAATCAGAATTCTTTCAATGTTCATTTTTAACAGAGTGCAAAAAACAAAATCAATAGCTACTGTTGCTAGGAACAGAAGTCTACTGACATTTATTTAGATTCTTTTATTGATGCCTCAGTATCTGAGTGCCAACTACAACTATTTATAAAGGGAATCCACCTCCCTCAGAGTATTTACCAAAATTCGTGCTAAAACGAAGCCATTTATAATAAGGTCTTTTTGATAAATTGAGATGTTTGTATTCATCTTCCCAGGTATTGTTTTCTTCCTTCAGTTTTCCTTGGCTTAATGTCTTAACAGCCAAAGTCATGAGGAGCCTAGTGGTTGAGTCCACAGACTTGAGTGTGGTCTTTAATGTTCATATTCCAAAGGAGATATAATTTTAACTAAAGATGTATTTGCCACAGGAAAAATAAATGAGTACCATCAAATTCTTTCTCACCTCTCTCCAAGCTGTTTTTTATAGCACAATTTTTAAAAAATTCCTAAGACCACTCCAAAATTTTGGAAAAAAAAATGGGACTAAGATACTAGGAGAGTTTGTGTTTCAGAGCTGCAGAATGGAGCACACAGACTTCAGAGTCACTGGCTGGCAGCTCTGTTTTGGGAGGTTAGTAGCTGCCTTGAATATACCAGTCAATGGCAAAGGTCATTTCCCATTCTTTGCAGATAACACACAGAAATTGGATCTGCAGAGTGCTTAGAGCCAGCCATACTATGGAGCCAGACTGAATTTTGTTCAGGAGGCTAAGGTAGCTGGAGGGAGCCAAATTCTAGAGGCACAAAACCAAGCCTCATGGAAGTGTGTGGGGAGTACAGGGTTACAGCATTTTCCTTGTGCAGGGGGTGCATACCTGCGAGAGCGTCTCTTCTGTGGGACTGACTCTGAGTGAGTCTAATGAGCCACAGGGAAGGGAGAGAAGACAAAGAACACTCTTCCAATTCCCTTATTCCCTTCTAGTAAATCTGAATGGTCAACACTGCCTGATTTGGCAAGATCAGTATGTTTTATTACAACATGGCTTTTTTTCAGTCATTTTAAATCCTGAAAGTATTGAATTAAATAAAAGAGAAACCTGAAACTGTAACAATAAATGTAGATACACAAACATCACTTTCAAAAAGAGGATAAAATGCAAAATGGAATTGATCTTCTAATTTCTTCAGGGAGATTTAAGACTGTGTTTGTCTAAAAAAAATTAATTTTGTGCTGAAACCAGACTGCATATATTCAAAGGAAATACTGTTTTAAAAGCATTTTCTTTATCAATCAATCAATCAATCAATCAATCTCTGATTTTTCTAAAATCACCAAAACATACTGCACTTTTTTTGCTCATTGGATGAGTTAGGGCCTTCCCCAAAGGAGATTTATACCTGACTCTGTGTGCAAGTTTCCTCTGTACTACCCAGGAAACAAAGAAAGTCCTTAGACTTTAGACAGTATTTGACAATATTAGGGAAAGTGCCTTTTCCTTCTCTTTCAACTTGCATCAGAAAACATTAGTTGAAAATATTCCATGCCCTAGGTTTTTGCAGTACTGAGAAGAAACTAGAGATGAAATCAGATAATGCTGTGGTCCAGCCCTCTTAATATACATAGACTGGTCAAATTCTATTTCCCTAAATGTGATACGATCAAAGAATAGCATAATGTTCTTTATTCATGCCTTTGAGGGTCTTTTGTTCATGGTGTCACCTCCAAATCCTTCTTTTTTGGGTAATATTATGGTAAATGTATATCTCTGATTGTATTTGATTTTCTTTCTCTTAAAGTACCTGTTGCTTCTCTCCTTTGCATGTGTCAAATACCCTAAAAAATACTTTCACTCTCTGGAACTTTTGTTTGCTTAGTTTTGGATGAGAACATGCACCTGTTTAGGACTGGGAAAAGTTATTACTATTTCCTTTACTGCTAACCTTCTTGTTCTTCTGGGTCAAGAATTCACAGAAAATTCCCTATAATTTATAAACAAACCTGGAGAAAATTTCAAACACCATTCAGCAGTAAGGCTGGCACCTCTGTAACTACAGATGCAAAAAACTCGAGACATTTAATCGTTAAGACATCACTGACTGGGAAGCCTGCCACCAACATCCACACTTGATGCACATACATTGTCTTTTGGCTCTCTACAGCTATGCCCATCTGCTTTGGTGGCATGGTGCCTGCTTATCAGCTAGTTGGATGGTTTCAGTACACAGAGGTGCCAAAAAAAGGTTTTACATGGGTAGCCTGTATAGCCACAAAAGTGCCATTTCTTTTGTAGGAAGAAATGCTACAGCTGACACACTAATAGACTCAGTGTTTGTGCTTTTTCTTTTTTTTTCACTCACTGAAGATGGGTCTTGCCATCACCATTTTTGCATCTCTTTTACAAAGGAAAATATGGTACTGGGAGTGAAACAGAAAGGAGGCAGATAAGACACTGATGAACAAAGCTACTATGAGATAAAATGAGAGTAGGGCAGGTTAGGAGTATAGTTAAGGTATTGTGCGCCATATGCCACTAATTCAAAGGGAAAAAAAGGCAAAAATAGATACTCAACCCCTTTTACAAAATTTGAAACCAGGAAAGCTTTGCAAATGCAGGAATTGGATTATATTGAGAGGAAAGTAAACAAATGAAATGAACAAATGAAAACATAGAGCTGAGATAGTCTAAATAACCCCAGTTTGTCCTGAAGAGATGGCTGGCACACAATTCTGACAGAAATTTAAACATCATTTGCTGGTTTTGTTTTCAGGACCATTGTTCAGAGTAGGTATTATTTCAAGCTAAGGCTAGATCTCATATTCTTTTTACAGCAATCCTCAGCAAAACTCAGCAAACTGGAATCTAAGGAGATTATTTAAGCTTTAAATTAAATGAGTTTTCAAAAAAATTCTTGAGAAATACACAATGAAGGAATTAAACTGGCTTTCATTATACAAGATGCATATGAACTTGTCATGTATCATAAACACAATCAATTGCAGCATAATTTCTGATGTAAGAACATTAGGAGATACAGTAAATATAGTCAAGAAAACCAATGATGTGACTATGGGTCCAAAAGCTGCCTTGAAACAACAGATTACAGAACTTTGCTTCACTTTTAGAGGCATGTTTGGTAAAATGATTTTCAGGGGTTTTTCCCAACCCAGCTTTTCTTCCAATTCTTTGATTCTTACAGATCTTTCTTGGCATTATGACCTATGCACAACTCAGATGGAAAAGCATACGCATGATTTTGATAAACACTCAGTGCTACACAGATCCTTTCCCAGCACTTTTCAGAAAAAATAAAAATAGCAGGTCATTGAAAGGATGATAGCTCAACAAACCATAAGAAGGTAAGAAAGGTCAACAGTGAGGGAATAAACAGCTGATACTTCAAATGGGGTGGGAATAAATCCAGATGTCAAGATGGCATTTGATGACATTAGCAATGAAAGGCACGGTAGCTTCCACATTGTGGCAGAAGAGCCACATGACTTCCACTGCAGCAGCCCAACTTGCCATGCAAAATCTGAGCACGGCTGAGCCAAGAAGCTTCGCCAGTGCCCCCAGCACTGCCACATCAGAGAGACTGTGATGACAGTTTTATGACAGGAGACAACAGCATGACAAACTGATAAATGTGCTTGGAAATGCATTGGGTTTTTTTAAGAGACCAGACGGAATTATTCCAAATTCTGGAAGGTATAATGAAAATTGAACGGATTTCTTCTGCTTTCCAATTTCATTTCAAAGTGCCAGAAAGAGTGCATGTTCCTCTGGGTATGTGGAAATAAGTACTGGAACACCCAGTAGGAAAATAATGTAATTTTTTAATTGCTGCTGCCTCAAAATCAACAAGATAATTTTGTGACCATTCAAAAATCTTGTATCTATGCAAGCTAAAGTTCAGGCTTATATTTCATGCTTGAATTAAATTAGAATATGCTGCTGGCCTGATTGCTTGACTATTTAAAAGTGCATTCCTGTCCAAGCACAAAAATGTATTCCATGCAAAGATAAAAAAAAGAAAAAGGAAAAAAACCCCAAAAAACCAGAAAAAAATAAAAATAAAGATGTTTCCAGATGTTTCCAAGCATCCAAAGGCAAGTTTAAGTGAAGTACTGGACAATTTAGAAAAGAATGAAAAGTTACCCATGATAATTTACATGAACATCCAATTTTTTTTTCATGTATCACAGCAGAGGTTCACTGGATGTTGCTGTTCAACATTTCTTTTTACTTTCATCACCCAGTCCACACTTGTGCTTTATTTACTGAATATAATCCAAATTCACCTGTTTGTTGGATTTTCTTAGGGTAGCTGACTTACTGTAACTCCTGAGTGCATCTTAAGCATGGATTACCTTCCTAAAGCACTGTCTGGGCAGGATAACAGTTATTAGTCCCATGCTAGAGACGAGAAATTTCTGCCACAAATGAGTCTGGGATGCTGAAGGCAACCACATTATTCATTGCCAGTGCCAGAAAACCATGTTGTGCACTAACAAGGAGATGCTCACTTTGATCACACAATTACAGACTGTAGCATAATTCAAAAACACCAGTGGGTAAATAAAGGTCAGAGAGGCAGCCTCAATGCTGGAAGTTTCTTGCTCTCGGATGACCCATTTTCAGCTTTGATAGACTCTTGTTCCAGTGCATGTAAAAGTGCGTGTTGTAAGCATTTTCACAACTGCACTTGTACCGTGGATAGTGAGTGTTATGCAGTCAAGTAGCCACAGTTAATAACATGTGATGAGCAGTGTCCTCCACATGAGCTGATAACAGCTCCCAGATGAGTCTTCTGTTAATGCATAGGTATAAATACTTCTATATTGTTTAAAGGACACATTGAAAACAAAAAGAAAGCCAAAACCACTATTTATTACACAGAGATGTTGATCAACGTGTGAGCCATTAGAGACTCTCAGCCTCAAAACAAAACTGGGACAATTAAGGCAACGAAAGAAAAGGCAACACCCCGCTACCCACAATTACATGGACTAGAGTCTTCTGTGCTCTGCCCTCCCCTCTTTCCCCACACTAAATGATGGCCTCCTTCCTCTCCCCCTCGCCACTGGTATGGAGAAAAATGGTCTTTGTTCTCCTCTCCACAAAGGTGCCAGTCACCAGAGCCAGGAGAGACATGGGCTGAGCAAGGGCCTGAGCAGCCCCCAGGGTTCATCCCTTTGTTCAGCAGGAGCAGACCCTGCTCCCTCAGCACTGCGGCTCAGTTGCAGGGTGGCTGGCTGCATTCTGGCTCTCTTGCCTAGAGCTTGTTTGCCATCCCCTGATTTGAAATCACTGCCCATTCTAACAAAGCTAGATGAATTTGCAATGGGGACAAATGACAGTCTGAAATGATGCCCTGTGGCATCTCTTCCCTCTTTCTTTCTATGTCAAATGTCACACTGACTTTGCAAAAAAGAATTATTAGAACATATTTGTGTAATGGCTGTCAAAACTATAAAAAACCTTCTTGGTTTTTTTGCTTGTTTTTAGTTCCATTGATCTAGATGATCAGAAAGGCTGAGACGCTTTAACTGTAAAATAGTAAATAGATTTGTCAAAACTTTAGTTTGAAGGGTTTATATGTAGCCTTTTCATAAAAGTGTTTAAGTATCAAGGTTCTCTAATGGAAAATGCTGGACAACTTTGCATATAAACACTTATTGCCAAACCTGACTATCACTCTGGAAATCATTAAATAGATCCAGTAATTTCTTTTTCCGCATCCTTGTTTAGAACTTCACATGTTCAGCAAGTGCACTGCTGGGACTTCAATAATGCTCAGCAGATATGTCCCCATTCTTTGATGATACTTAAAGGGAAACAGTCCCACAGAAACGATCTGCTGTCCTTTTTCTACAAGAAATTCAATAAGTTGCCCAGATCTTGCTGCTCTTTTCTGTTCACCTCTCCTCATTGTTAAATACTCCTTTGCCCTCATTTTTACTTTAAATGTATCCCATAGTATTAGTAATACAGAGAACAAACAAGAGAATTTCCAAAGCAAAGAGGGTAAGGGAGATAGAAGTATTAATACCAAGAGATATAAAGCCTCAAAACAGAAAGAAGCAAGTGAAAGGTTAAGTAAATAAGATAATGTTCAAATATATAAGCCACAAGAGGTTATTGGAGAGTATGGTCACGTCTTTAAAAAAAAAAAAAGCATAGAAAGTGTAATTTTATTGTCAGAAGAAAAACATAATTCTAAAATGTAGAAAGGATCTATGTCTCACGTAAGCACTTGGGAACGAAAGCCAGAAAGGTAAGTATAAAACTCCAAAACTCCAAGGGGTAAAAAGCAAGGGGAAAAAAAAAAAAGGCACAGTACCATTATCAGTTCAGTAGTGATCAGCAAGAAATTAGACCTGAAGGATGAAGAAAACTTCCATGGCAGTTTGATTCTGTCCCAGAACATTAATGAAATGGCAAGAAAGATAAAGGAACAATTAGCTTATGTTTGCAATCTCAGATGCAGGACCACCATTCTGATAGAAATGCAGTGGAATCAACTGCAAAGCAGTTTGGCATTAAAATGAAAAGATGGAAATCCAGAACAACCATAGACTTGTCACATACAACTAGTTAAAATTTAAAAAACTCTCCCCTACCAGAGAGAATTGGTCCAAAGGAATCAGAAAGTCTTGGCTGAGCAGTATAAATATGAATTCATCTGGGGATTTACATAAATGCTCATTATGTTACCTGGGTTTTTAGCAGATGCAGACCTAGAAAGAGGAAAATACTTAGAAATCTCTGTCCTTTCCCATTACTAAACACTTTCTTGTCTCACCCAGCCTCAGACCGCATTTGCCTGGAGGTGCACAAATGGGGAGAAAAGGATAGTTAGTGCACCCTGGTACTCTGCCCAGCTTGCACACTTGCAGTGTCTTTGGCTGAATTGATTTTGTGGCCACCTTGTCTACTCCAGTTTAAGTGAGAACCTACTGCTGTGGTGACATTCCCATGGCACTCATTTTTGAACAAAATGCTACAGAAAGCAGATGAAGCAGCATAAGAGGCTGCTGTGCAGGCTCAAATTCTAACTCACATTCCCCATTTTCCTCAGCGCTGCCCTAAGTGTGTGGAAGCTTTTGCCTGCTGAACATGTATTAGGAAGCAATGAAGTGGATCTTTTTCTAGTTATCCCATGGGATATACTTGCAGAACACTCGAACTAGTAGAAGGCAAGTCTTAGACAAGGTGTCAAGTGCAGATTGCAGATGTGATCCCCTAACTTTCAGTGAAGAGAGTACTGGTCTGTACAATTGTTTCGATTCAGCAGGGATTTCTGTCTTAATACCTTATCCTGCTGTGGAAAATAAAAGACTGCTGTATATATAAACCTGCAGAAATTAGGCCTTAAAAAGCCTCCAGTGCAACATTTTTATTGATGAAAGAAAGATATGGGAACATCTGCCTAAATAGAGGAAAGTCCTGAATCTTTGTCTTAAAGAAACATGTTAGTCCCCTAAATTCTTGGTTCTGGCATGAATTGCAGTGTTAAGAACTCTTCCTCAAAATGATATGTAGCCAGCATGTATAAATCACTGATATTGCAGATCAAGTGAGAATATCTTGCTTGGTGTGGCAAGCTCTTTTCCATATGTTTTTGACACCCAGACTTGTGGATTAAATGTAGCAATAAAGAAATTGCAGGAATTCCATGGAAAGAAACAATGTATTGTCCAGCTAATTCAAAATTTTTTTATATGATTAGTTTGCTGCCTTTGTTTTCTACATGTTAGAAAGGAATTAAGAAATGGATGTTAACTGGATAGGTAAAGTATAGAATTATGTCTAATTTTCTCATTTTATATTAATTCTAAGTAGAAGACAAGGCTTGGGTTCATTTAATTTCACAACTGGAAGACACCAAGGCTATTAGTCACATAGCTATAGTTTGAACCTTTTATCACAAGGGTTGTGGCATTTCCGTAGACAAACATTTATTAAAGAACAGTTTTATGAAAACCAGTCTTGACTTGGAAATAGTGATGATATCCATTCCATGTGTTTCAGAAAATATCTCTAACTACATTTATATACTGATGTTAAATCCTAGATATAAATGCTGCTTCATTATGATGCTATCCTTCTTTCCAGTTAATGTGATTAAAAAAAAAAAGAGATTATACATACAAATCTCCTAGTCCATTGTTATTTATAAGGATATTTTTGGCTTAGTTCAGTTTTATTTTGAATGATGTGATGAAAACTGTGCAAATATAAACAGCAAGTGCTCCAAACATCACCTGTGCAGACAATAAAATTCAAATATCAGCCTAACACCATTTTTTTCCAACACTGACCTTACAACTGGTCTTTAATATTTTTATTCTGTTGTCAGACATGATGTTGAAATATCTTTTAGCTTGTTTGTAGCTTTGCTGTACTCCAAGAATAGTTTTACACTTGTCAGTTGCTTCTGGCATATTTAGAGGTTTCCCAGCAGTGTGAGATTTCCTGCTTTGTGTTGCTATCCTAAGAAAGATCAGGTAAGCAGTCTTCAGTGTTTTCCCTGGCTTAGTAACTATTTATTTTCCTTTTTATTTTTTTTATTCCCATTACAATGTCTTCTTATTTTCCTCTTGTAATTTCCTTACCAAAAAAACCCAACAACTGCCTCCCCCAAAAGCCTCCAGTTTTATCTTTAGACTTTTGTTTCTTTGTGAGAAAGTATGAGAGAAGCTTTGATGGCTTTATTGACTCATTTTCAAGCACAAGAATCAGAAAAAATGTTGCAGTATTTTTGAAGAAACTCCATAAATTAAAAAAGAAAAAAAAGCAAACAGCCAAACAACAACCTCAGCATCATCTTATCACGATTCCTGGCAGAAATTTTTCAAGCCTTTTGTAAAGACAGCAAGGTTATTGGTCTGAAAGAATTTTTGAGCAGCAGTGAAATGTTTACAGTTATTTCAACTGCAACCCTTGTTCAGGTCCTGAGCCATATGTTCTGTTCCTAGAGTATACAGCTGTAAGTAAAATCATGACTTCACAAACCCATGGAAATCAGAAGATGCAATAACTCTCATATTTACCTTGAAAGCAAAACTGGATAGCTCTAGACTGTGAAGTCTGCCATGTTGGTTTTTTTTCCCCAGCACTTTTATTCTTTTTCCTTTCACTTTTAGGAATATTGTCACATATTGGCTAATTTTCCATGGACATTTTAACTAGCTCCACAACCCGCTCTCTCTGTATCTATGACGACAGTTTCTACCTTCATAACAGAACCCTCGCTGTTTCTCACCACCCACACAAGCATTCATTTGTTTTCTTTAATTTCTTGTCACCCAGCATTTTCCCTTTTGCCACCCAAATGTGTTAATGATCAAACCTGACTCACTGTTCACTGGTTTCAAGAGCTAGAAATCAGAGACACAATGTTGCAATTTATCATGACTTCTCTGCAAAGTTCTCATTTCTTAATGACCCATACTGGAGTTGCTGTGGAACCTGTTTACTAATGTTTACACTCTCTCTGTGTGCATGCCACACGTCACTCCTGCATGTCCATTTGTGCTTCCCCTTTAGCAAGCTCCACACAGTGCAAAATTTAACAGTGCATTTTTCTATCTGATAAGTAATGTGGAAAAATATTAAGCTGGCAGTGAAAACATTCACTCAGCACACTCAGGAATTTCATGCTGGATCCTAAATGTAGGTCCAAACCTATGAAGATTTCAAGAGGACAAATCAAAGATTTCTTAACCATTTCTCTTCTGTGACAGGATCATTCAGCTTCAGTTAACAGCAATAAACGAAGGAATTCTGGGGTCATCATCAGGTAACATCTATTGCATGGGCAAAGATCTTCTACACTTGTTTGTTATCTAATGATTTAAACTAGCATGATTAATCCTCATTTAAAAATACATGTAAATATAAATTATTAACTTCAAGCAAAGTCCATGGGAACCATTTGAACTTACGTACTTGCTAAGCATGAGATAGCTAGCTGAACAAAATGCAATGTTAAATGTTATACTATCGAAGAATGAACTTTTGGTTTTGGATTTATTAAATTCAGTGGCTGTCTAACAGACAGTACATATCAAAACTTAATTCCCTTACCAGTGTTTGCAATGATGTTATGAAATCTCCTCTATTAAAGCAATAGAGTAAGAAGCAAACAGAAAAGAAAAGAAAAAAAACCAAACAAATAAAAAATATATATTAAAAACCTTCCTAAAGCAGCAGATTATGCTGGAAAAAAGATGTTATGCTTATATCTGTATATTTCTTTTTTAGAAATATGACCTAATTTTCTCAGTTTTAAAATGCTGATAATGTCAAATATTTGTGAAGCACTTCAAAACTACAGTACTGAGTGCTATAAAAATACCTATTTTGATTAGATTATATGTGGCAGACAGGCCAGAGTTTGAAATAGTCTGTCATGGAAAATTTACACACATTACTATTGGAACTAATCCAGTCTTTCACCTATTGGCCTAGGATGAGCTACCTGTCAGGTTATGATGCAGATGCTAACACAGATGTCAATTACAGTATGCTTGTGGCTGTTCAGAGGATAAAAAAAACATGACTTAATTCTTAATGCTATCAAGTTGCCTCTTTCCGTGACAATTAAATTCATGTAAGAAAAATAAAAAGCAAGTCCTGAACTAAATTCTGCACCTGCAATATCATGAGATTTTTGAAGGGGAGGAAGGTGTTGATGAAATAGATACTGGTTATTTTCAGGCTCTAATACAAGTACTCCCACAGTTATGCAGCTAATTTGGTGGTGGTGGTGTTGTTATTTCTTTTCATTTACCATGGGGAAAGAAAAACATTTATTGGTGCTACTTTTAGCCTTTAACAACAAATTCTTAGCTAGTACATTCAGTTAAGTTCCACCAAAAGCAATAGCTTCCCATGTATTTACACCAGGGCTATAATCCAGACAAGGATTTTAAATCCTCATGTCTGCTGCGTGTGATAACTGTGTCATCTCTTTGTGACATCCTGTATCTGATACAGGCTAGACATTTAATAACGTGTATGGCATCTAACGTGTCATCTTGTTAGAAAAGGAGACAAAGCTGTAAAGACGCTTATCTGCAAGCTCTTATTTTTAAGATAATCAATAAACTCTTCCATAATAATTGTACCCCAGCAGGCTTCAAACAGCAGACACCGGACAGAGTCACAGTGATCCCTCTCTGTTCCCCAGGCAAATGAGGTAAAACTTCAGAGGGACTCTCCTGCCTTTACAATCACAGACAGAAGCCAGACAGTGAACATCAGACTCTGAGACCTTTCTGCAGTTATGACTAGAATCCCCTGTGCTGAGCCTCTGCATGTCAATGCTTTTCTGTTCTGGCAGTGTCTTTCAGCATGCTGAAAGTGTGCATGGGGTGATGCTCCCATTTCCAGAGTCTTCAGGGAGTTTGACAGTCACAGGAAACCATAAAAAAAGTCCAGTCTCACCGAGTGCATGGTCATTAGGTATTTGATGTAAACGGGGGATCCCTTGCAAAATGGCAGCCTGGTATATGCCTGCCACAAAACAGGAGTGTCTCCCCATTCGGGTTTGCTCTTGCGTTTGTCTCTGTGATTGCTACGTTCTCTCACTTTTAACTTCTCTCTCCAAGTTACTATCTTATCCCACCACTGCTGTATTTGTACACTGTTTAGCAATCACAGAGCACCTTCTTGGTTAGCTCTTAGAATTTACTGCAACAAAAGTGATTAATAATGATATTAACAGGAGCAACTTTACAGACCATGCATTTTACTGTGTGATAATTCAAATCCCAGCATTCTGACAAGAAAGCTTAGCTAAACTAAAAGATGCGAAATTAGTCTGCAATTTTCCATAGAACATATAATTTATTACTTGCATAAGTAGGTGATAATGCTTAGAAATGCCTTTTCAAAACTGCAAATGCATAGAAACAGAATTTTGTATGCTGGACCTTTTTACTTCACAATTAATCAAAAGGTATTTTTGTAAATATATTGTACATACTCAAAGTTTGACTCCAGCATCATACAAGACAATTTCTTGATGCATTGCCTACTAGATACCAACCTTAACAGTAACACTTTGATCCTCTGTTTAGTTTTGGTGAAGATATTTCTGCTGCTCAGGCTGTTTCAGAACTCACATGAAAGCACAGCTGCTTTATTTATGTGAACAATCAGTACAGCTAAGTAAGAATATTCCACATGAATGTAGGATTTGCTTTCAACTTCAACTAATATTCAAATGCACAGGATTATAATCATGGAATTGTTTTGTCTCTCAACCTTGAAGTTTTGTGCTTCTTAAGGCCATTTATGAGAACACTCCCAGGAAGGGAAGACATAGAAAGCAATGCAAATTCTTTGATATGTTGCACAAATATTATCAGAAGTGTTTTTGCAACGTTGACCAGGTATATTGGTTTGGTAAGATATCTTGAAAATTCCTTCTGCAAGTGCACATCCTCCATAGATCTGAAATGCAAAGTCATCATTCTGTTTATGAGGGTTAGAAAGCTCAGTAGGCAAAAAATCCTTCCACATTGAGATTTGCATTTAAATTTGATTTAATTTAAAAAGAGAAGTTGTTTTTTCTATTCTCTGTTAGTTCTATATTAAATTCCAGCAGAAATTCTCTTTTCAGTCAATCATATTGTGGATCAGAATTTATAACCACAATTCCCCAAACGTGGCCATGCTTATCTTTATACCTAAGTAGTCCTGCTAAGTTCAGTGTTTTGCTGATAAATAAAAAGTTAAAATGTGCACATAGGTGTATGTAGGATTGATTACTCAGTTGTCTGAATATCTTTGTTCACTTCAGCAAGCATCTCATGACTCCACAGAGCTGTCTATTCATAGAAAATCAAAGAACAGGTAGTTCAACTACATTAATAGATAAGCAAAATGAAGAACTTCTAATCAGATCTTATGTAAGCATCAACGTTACCCTTCTTTTACCTTTAACACTCTTAGTAGCCTGTCAAAATACTTGTGATACTTGCTAAAGACTGTTGAACCAGAAAAATAGTGATATTCTGTATCCATTTTATTCTTCCAAAAGGGCCCTTAAACTTTTAAAGAAAAAGGTAGAAATTAATATTCGAGTTAAGCCTGGCATTTTGTGGGCTGCAATGTTTACTAGAATCAAATTGAAGTCACATATTATTTAGTTACAGCAAAACTCTCCTCATTTGGCAAAAGCAGAGGCAAATTTTTGGGTAGGTGTTTATTCTGGAAGGACATATAGAATTACACAAATAGAGAGAAAACTTACAATTGGAAAAGGATTTTGAAATAAATAGCTAGCCAAACTGCAGCTATTTATTGTTTAAGATGTTGTTTATTCCCTGGATTAGTGAAAGGGAAGAAATAGAATTTCAATTACAACTATTATCTGCTATGTATATTAAAAGCTTTCCATTTTCACTGGTGACAACCACAGCATACACAGAATTATTGACTAAAAGCCTTTTACGAGGAATGGATTAATAGCATTTCTCCTGGTAGATATAAATATTTCATCTATAGCTCAGGAAGACTCCAAATAGTTAAACTGTAATGATGTCATTCTCCATTCTCTTACCATGCTACTTCTCACAGAAGCTTTACAGAAGGGAAGCCTTAGACAGGTGAGAATCAGTTTTCACTGCAGCATAGCATACTCATTATATTCCTTGGTTTTCTAAATGTACCCTTGTCATGTGGTTTTCTTGGTTTTGGTAATTAGAAGTATAACTGAAAGCAGTGCAGTCTAGCTTCAAAGGGAGACATCTTAAGACAGAACTCAGCATGGCTCTCTTTCACAGATGCACAGAATCACTCAGGTTGGAAAAACCTCCGAGATCATTGAGTACAACCTTTGACTGATCACCCATCTTGTCAACCAGACCATGGTACTAAGTACCACTTCCAGTTGTTTCTTGAATGTCTCCAGGGATAGTGGAGACCACGACCTCCCTGGGCAGTCTATTCCAATGTTTAACAACCTTTTCAGTGAAGAAATTCCTCCTGACATCCAACCTGAACCTCCCCTGGCACAGCTCGAGGCCATGTCCTCTTGTCATGTCACTAATTGCCTGAAAGAAAAGATCGACCCCCACCTTGCTACAACCTCCTTTTAGTGAGCTGTAGGGAGCAATAAGGTCACCTCTGAGCTTCCTTTTCGCCAGGCTGAACAATCCCAGTTCCCCCAGCTACTCCTCATGAGACTTGTGCTCCAGACCATTCACCAGCTTCATTGCCCTTCTCTGGACACGCTCCAGCACCTCAACATCCTTCTTGTAGTGAGGGGCCCAAAACTGGACACAGAACTTGAGGTGTGGCCTCACTAGTACTGAGTACAGAGAATCAATCTCTTGCCTGGTCCTGCTGGCTACATTGTTCTTGACACAAGCCAGGATGTCACTGGCCTTCTTGGCAAATCTCTTATCCAAATCTTATCAAGATCTTTACCCATGTGGCCATAATCCTGTCCTTAAAGCTATGGGAGTAACCTTCTTTTCACAAGAGTTGGTGCAAACCTCAACTACTTTGAATAATTTGAAAAGGGTTTTTATGTATGGTATAAAAGATCAAAAACAAGTAATATCATTCCCTGTCTATGCTACACTGATCAGCTAACTAGTCCTAATGGGCAGCAGATCTTTGAAGAATATAAATAAATGCAGTCTACTAAGTGGTTAATTTCCATACATAAGTTCTCAAAAAAACATTGGTAAGTGTAAATGTTTCCTAATAAGTGAGTAGAAATAGTTCCAAGTATCAGTGAAATGAAATTGCAAACGATGCACAAGCTTATTAATGAATATTCCTGGCTGTCTTAACACAGTTGTCATTGACATTCAGCACTCAGCACTCACCATGGAGCTTCAAATAGATTACATAAAAACGATAGAGAGACAGATGATAGATTATTCATTGAGAGTCAAGCCCTACCAGGGAGAGGGCTAACTTTTCTCTGATTTTTGTACTCCCTCAGGATAAAGGTTACACTGTAAAGAAGTGGAAACTGTCCTCCCATTCAACTAATGGCAGGATCTGACTGTGACCACTTTGACAGATTTAAATGAAATAGGAAGCAACAAATGTTACAATTACCTAGTCTAAAACCTCACTCGAAAATCCAAACTCGAACTGGCAAACAATACCCCACAGGACATTTAACACCAAAGCTGCCCTCCCAAAGACCCCTTTCCTGTTAGGCAAAATGAGATTTCACATTTGAGGTTTGTTTTCAAGGTGTATTGAAGAAAAAAACAACCCAACAAACTAAACCCAGAACATGTAAAAAGATAACTAAACAGAAGTCATCAAAAAACTGGCCTTATAATACAGCACCAATCCAGGATGTGTAGGAGCAATTCAGAGCCCATAGAGCCTTAGATCTTTTTCCCTCATATCTCAGCTGAATAGTCATTATTGTATTGAGTAATTCTATTTTCACCTACTAGCCTCCCCACATAGCTAGATTTGAATTTTCTTGGTAGAAAGTAATTCATTGTCAAAACAAATATGCTACCATGCCAAATTTAAATTGCAATAAAATTAGGCTTCTAGCAATAACAAAACCGAATGAAAAATAGTAGTGAATGTGAGCTACTTTGCTTCTGTCACGAGGTAAACTCATGGTTCAATTAGCAAACAAATGCAGCTTGAAGCATTCCTATCTCCACTCAGATTTCATAGAGAGACTGATGAAAGTAAATCCTAATCATCAACATCAATAAATGCCAGTTTCTTTGAAAATGTACACTACTGGTAGTAAAAGCAAATTGCAAAATTTGTTGGGCTAAACCTGTATACTTGCTAGATGTCAAAGCTGATATGGGACATCTGAGGTAGTGTTTTGAAAGCACAGAAACATACTGAAATATTTCGCCATTCAAATAATGGCAAAATACTTATGTCTGATTAGGCAATTAATTAAGAAATATTGTCTGTCCAACATACTGTTCTCTAATGTACCCCAAACTCCCTGGAAGTATGTGACTGGAGCACTCCAGATTTCTGATCATAACTCAATATTTTGCAGGTCATCTCATCAGCATAGTTTTAATGACCTGAGGAATAAAGAAATGTGAAACGTAAGGAGTCTTACAGTTTGTCTGGAATATATATGTATAAGTCAAAATTCAGATGTGAAGTCAGTTACGTTCAACATGTACACCACCCTATTTTAACAGGACTCAGAGGAAATTAGCAGGGAATAACCCAGTCTAAGGAAGTAGTAATTATGCCAAGGAGGCTGTCAAACAAACAAACAAACAAACAAATTTGCTATACCATTTTTTTTATAGAGATAGGAATGAAAACTTCACTTTCCAAAATACAACAGGTGCTGAAAGATGATGAAGAACTGCTGTACTTTATCACAGAAACTTGTTTTGCTTGGTATATCCAGTAAGAAAGTCCAACAGAGACATAAGAGGATTAAAAGAAACGGAAAAACTGAAGACAAAAATAGTTCACAGAATTGAACCTTGAAGGGATAATTTTTATGGATAGGTTAACTACAGCATGGGTCCCTTGGTAGCAGAACTGTGTAGACTCCATTTTGAGAATGGGAACTGAGCGGAGAATTTGCACCACAGCAAAGTCCAGGAGACCAGAGATGACAGAGTATCTCACTATTACCTACATTAAGGAGCACAAGAACAAATACAGGGACCTAAGTTATTAAAATGTGAGGAGAGAACATTCATTAAATTTTGTAACTACTAAATGATGGGTTTTCTATAGAGAAACAAGGCCAAGAGTAATACAGTGTGATTAAGTCCATATTCTATTTGTTTGATTTCAAGACAAGAAAATTTTACTCCTAGGATCACTCTGGTGATACACACTCCTTTAAGGCAATTAAAAAAAAAAATCCTCACATATTTCAATGTGTTTCAGTCCTCATGATTTTCAATGCCAGCACTTACTTGGAAGTTCAGTTTCCCAGATGACAGAAAGGGATAAATCTGAGAGTCTCATCATCTCTCCTACCAGTGGAATGAAGACTAGCCTTATGGGAAAGGCAACATTGTATTTAAAATTTCCAGTCATTGTCATGTATGAACATACAAAACGCTTCCCTTACTTAACCAGATCTTTTTAGTTTCTTTCTACAGACTCTTGGTGATGTGGTTTGTGCAGGAATCCTCCTACTATGCACATCTTTTAAAGTGCAGTTGACTGCAAATCACAGCACATAAGGACCAAGACTTTTTTACCTCATTTCATGGTCAGTGCCCATTTTCAGACCTTTTGTGACCATAAATAAAACCGGCCATTTTTATGCTAGAATTCAAATATCAAATGGTAAAAAGTCTGTGTCAATAAAGTAGTCAAAGAGACTTCTCACACAGAAACAGCAACGTATTTTAGAAACAGACACATATCACAAAAGGCTGCTTATTCACACTGTGTCTATACCTATGTGAATTTAACAATGACATCTTTATGAGGGAAAAGCAAAGTCAAACACCCTAAGACATGCAGACAAACCCATTAATATTGGTAGCAATTAAATTTATTACAAGGGTAAGTCTCTCAAGACAGAAATAGAACATAATTTTGTTACAGAATTCAGAGCAACAATATGAAATAAAAAATTTGCCTAACTAGCCAACTAAGAGGTGTAGGACCCAAAACCTTTGTACCATTTATGTCACTAAAAACATTTCAAATCTATGAATAGGTATTTCAACAAGACTAAAGACAGAAGAGTGCTTCTTGTTTCACAGAAAGTAGAAGTAGTAAGTAGGTAAAACAAAACTCATAAATAAAATCAGTGACAGACTTGTTTCAACATTGAGTTTCAAACAGGAATTAGCTCTTCAGGCAGATGCAAAATTAAATATGTAGAGTGCTCAGTGCCATAGGCTATGAATAACGTTCTGGTTTTTGCTCACAACAGACATGTTTTGAAGATTACTTTAGATCTAGACTAGAAAAGCCAAACTGATTAGCAGTGAGTTGGTAAAATAAATTAGACTAATTTAAAATTCATTATTTTATTTTCAAATTTATCACCTATTCAAACTATTTAATAAAAGACATATGGCTGCAATGACTTTGCTTGTTAACGCATTACTTATATAATGCTATCCTTTAACAAAATTTTTATCCAAGGAAAAACATATATGTTCTTCCAACATATGGTGATTTAATAAACTTGAAAACTTCTGTAGATATTTCTCATGAGTTCTGCATTTCTCCAGGTGGACAGTAAACCACCATTTAACAAAAACGTTAAATTTTTCTGTGAGCCATAAATGAAAGCAAAAACACTCATTGGTTTCAGAGCACAATCAGCACAGAATCTTTAAGTGGCCTACTAGCAGATAAAAACAGCATGAAACCCAAAATTATTTATGTGTCATTCACCCGAAATTGATACTGAAATCAATGAAAACAGCTGCAGAGCTTAATATAATAAATAAATAAATAGAAATTTAACAACAGGATGATTTGAAATAGTTAAGAAATTACAGCTAGGAACCAAATTGAGCAGCATCACTATTGGTGGCTCAAACGGGTATAGGGGGAATCATACAATTTAATTGTAGAACTAAAATGTTACTTTACTAGACTTGTTTTGAAGCAAAATTTATATTGATATGCAAAATTCTGTCCTTAGAGGCATTTATAATTCAAATCTTACCTGCTGAGTTCATAGCACATAAAATGCTGCTTCACTATGATCTAACCAACATGAATGTATGTAGCATTAACATCTATGCCTAATACACATAATAACCCATAAAACAAACTGCAAATAAATAGTGCCCTTGACAACTAAATTATAGAAGTAGGGAGCATTGGAAATTTTGGAACATGTTTAATAGTGCATTTTACGACTCTACTCATTGTTTATCTTGCCTTTCAGTGTCATTCAGAAAATGTATCCCTATTGGTAATGTTCTCACAGCAACAGGCAAAGCTTGAAAGAAGTACCATGCCCCGTTTCTTGTGGAGCTTTGGGGGTTGAAAAACATAATGAAAACATTAAAGTTTTTAAAAGGTAAGTAGAGGTGGGAAGAGAAAAACATCTCCGAAGTTCTGAAACAGAGATTTGTGACAAGATTTACAAATGATTTTTATGTAGGTTCTTGTTCAGATTGGAAAAAAAAAGAAGGCCACATTTAGAATATAACTGAAGAAAAGCATCTCCATCTTCTCTCAGAATTGGAAACGAGGATTTATAAATGAATAGGGTAGTATAGCTTTGTGTGATTCTCAATGCACTTTTCTTGTAGCATAACCTCAGGGTGACAATGAAGCTCACAAAAAAGAATCAGCCACATTTCCTAGAAAAAACCTCTTTAAAAATATATGAGGGTGGACTCCAGGTACTGTTAGGTCATCCTGGGCAGAGATATAAGACAACTATGACTAAAGTCAGCTTCCCTCAAATTACTAAGAATGCATAAATCTTAATTAGTTGGCCAGAAGAAGAACTTGGTTTCAGTATAGTACTGGTAAGTAGTGCTGCTCAGACTTCATTTAATTTAAAGCCACAACTTCATTTTAGTTACACGCAGTACAATTTTTCAAATATACATGCAGAGATTAGAAACTGAATCAAGGTGAAGAGAATAGAGGGAGACAGGGACAGAAGTGCAGAAGCAACTGGAATAGAAAGAGGAGCAGCAGCAGAGCTGTTTTTCTGTGATGGCACTCCACAGCAAGCCCTGAGCCAGTAGACAGTTGCAAAGGAGAGGCAGCACGACAGAGGAGTGTGAGATTTGAACAGGTAATTTGGACTAAAGTCTATGTTTCCTGTTCTTTTCTTACATAGATTTCATTGTGCTATAAGCTGTTAATTAAAATACATTAGGTCTCTTCTTGGAAGGAGCACAACAATGGATGCCATTGCAACAGCCACTGAGTCTGACAAAAGAGTTATCACAAAGCCACATTCAGGCATCAGCAAATTTTTCCCTTGCTGAAAGAATGCACCAGCTTTTTCTGGGATAGAGTTTTCTTCAGAGCAGCTGGTATGGAGCTGTGTTTTGGGTTGGTGTTGAAAACAGTGTTCATCATATAAAGATGTTTTTGGTGTTGCTGAGCAGTGCTTGCAGCCCATCAAGGCCTTTTCTGCTTCTGACCCCATCCCACCAGCAGGAAGGCTGGGGGTGCACAAGCAGTTGGGAGGGGACACAGCCAGGACAGCTGACCACAACTGACCCTGGGAATATTCCATGCCATCTGACATCATGCTCCATATATAAAGTGGGAGGAAGAGAGGGGAAGAGGGGGATGTTTGGAATGATGGAGTTTGTCTTCCCAAATAATTGTTAGGCATGATGGAGCCTTGCTTTCCTGGGAATGGCTGAGCTCCTGCCTGTCCATGGGAAGCAGCAAATGAATTCATTGCTTTGCTTTGCTTGCATGTGCAAATTTTGTTTCATCTATTAAACTGTCTTTATCGCAATCCGTGATCACTCTTAAAAGTAAACACTTTTATCCTTTCAATTCTCTCCCCCATCCCAGCAGAGGGGAGTGAGTGAGTGTCTGTATGGGGTATGGCTGACAGCTGAGACAGAGAGATACTGTCCAAAGACTGTTTTAATTTTTTTTCTTACAGAAGTATTCCACACTGTTAGGTAGTTGTGATCCCAGTCTTTATTCCTAGGCTTTATAGACAGTTTGCGGCATCCCTATGTTTGCTGGATGCATTGGATAAAACAATGCCTTGTAACTTGAGAAAAAAGGATTTGCATGATGATCTGTCACAGCCTTTCCTCTGATAATAAGAAAATGTCTCAAACTTTCAGTGTTTCAGTTCCCACATTTTAAAGCAGTGTGGGGGAATATTTCCCTACTCCAGTAGCGTGACACAAGGACAGAGGCATTAAAAGCTCTGAGGTGGACAGCGAATTCCATGAATGCATGCTATAAACGTACACAAGATAAAAGGATAGAGCTATAACCTCTTAGACAAGCAAATGTCAGCATAATTGATATACACCAGCTAGAAAAAAATACTAAATAAACAATGTGAAAATCCACAGTAACAAGTATAGGAGTCATTCTGGGAAATACAAAGAAACATGATTATGCTAGATAAAGAGAAATATTTGGCATTGAACAACAGAGGTCATCCCAGAGCAGTGGATAAGGTGGAAAAATTACCTTATCCTTGCTTGATTTTTAATTACCTCTAGCTGTCCAGGGCTATTGGGTGCTTAAGAGAATTTTAATGCTTTCGACTGCAGTTTAGGTAGCGGTAGCAAACCTCACAGATTTTATCTCTAATCTCTTCCTCTACGTATCGGTTTAAAGACTTCATCAGCTAAGTCATTCATTCTCCAAGCTCTTTATAGTGTTTCAACTACAAAGTACCAATTAAACATTATTTTAACAGAAAGGGTTGCTAGATCTTATAAAGAGAAAAAAAAGGCAACCAAAAAACCAAAGCACAAACCCCACTGTAGAATAAAACTCATTATTATGGTGAAAAAACAGAGGATCTATTCTACACAAACAAATGAAGTGTAGAGGAATTTCATGTTTTCAGCTTTCCAGGGGGAGCTCTCTGGTTTGAATGCAAATAAAATACAATATTTGTTATACACTATTTTCAGTTCTACATGGAACTGTAATCCTCAGTGGTGACTCCCTGAAAGACCGTGTATGTTCCTTTTCTGTGGAACGGGAGAGGGAGAGCCATTTTGAACAGCTACTTTTTAAATGTGAATACAATTCATTGAAAGGGGATAAAAGCACTAGGAAAGGATGAATGTAGCTGAATTCTACACCAGTTAAACCTGTCATGAGACTAGTAAGTGTGTATTAAAATTAAAAGTATCAGTCATTTTCCTGCACTGAACAGGTTCTGCATAAAATTTCCTGGGAACCAAAGCTGCACTTAATTATATGATGCAAATTATAATCTTTCATCTTGTAATAATCAACATTTTAATCACTTTAAAAAACAGTATTAGCTAAGTGTCTCTAAAAGGACTTTTTTTTATAATGGAAAACTTAAAAAACACTCTGAAAATTAATGAAAATCCACCTGTCTGAAAGAAAACAAAACTCCATGCGGAACTATTGAAGTGAATCCTGTTCTGCAGTCTTTTCCAGAGCGTTTTTCACATTTTCTGAAAATATATCAAATTAATTTTCAGAAATCAGTGGCTCTACAAACCTAATAGATTTCATGCTCAAATAAGTATGAGTCTATTGTGTTTTTAAAATGTTTGCTTTTTAAAAAGCCTCTTGGAGTGTGGCAGTTTCTGTTTTGCTCTTTAGAACTGACAGCAGGGAACTTCTGAGAAAGTAATGTCCTACACAAAACTTACAGGAATCTGAGAATAAGGATCTCTTATCTGGGATCACTTCTTTTTTATGTCTTGATAGTTCTGTGGTCAGCAGGGGTTTTGTGGGTTTTTTTCCATTGTTCATTCCTAGGGCTGGCAGATTAACTGTCTGGGTACTCTTTAATCTCGAAAGAATATTTTACACTTTCTAAAGAACCATCCTTTTCATAATTTCCTTTAGATTAATTATTTGTACCTCAATGCCTCACACCTAAATAAGTCCCAGTGAAGAGAGCAGATGAAAGTAGTCAAACTTCAGTCAGACAATTTATAGGAAAAAAATAATTCTCTATCCTAAATAATATGAAAATTTTAAAATTAAGAGCCAAAAAAAGGCAGAAAATGCAGAGAAATTTACTGTAGACTGTCTTCTTTCATCTACTTCCATACAGTCAAGGCAGATGCACTCTGTATAATATTATGCTGGAAGTGATTCTTGAACATATTTATACAAGGCTTAGCTGAATATCCAGGGCTTAAGAATTTGAAATCCACTGAGATCTCTTGCAAGTTATTAAAATATATCTAAAAGGAGAGGTCAAAAGCCCAGGGTCATCAAATTCTAGACTAACTTTCTAGATTGATTATCAGGTAAAAGACAAGATCATTTGTTTTAATTTTGTATTTAATACTCCACCAAAAAACTAAATGATAAGCATAAGAAAGAATTACTTTTTCAACACTGGAATACTTAAGTTTTTGTTTGATCAAGTTCTATACGTGTGTTAGGCATCAGACTCAAAATGTGGATATGACACTGACCAGCCAGCTATTCACAAACTTTCCCATCCCTACAGGCTAGATTCACTTACAAAAGTAAACTGCTGAGCCTGTTCTTTTAAATATAAATTAAAGTACATTTGAATCCACAACAGCAGCAAAAGCACTCTATTAAACAGCATACCTCCCTGTGAATCAAAATCCCTTTCAGCATATGTTGTTCAAAGTCCAAAGGGCACTCTTCTACTTACATCCCTACTGATTTTTCACAGCATCTCCCAGAAGTGAGCAAAATCCTCCAATAAAATAGCAGTTAGCCAAGTTTGCAAAGGTCATTCGTAGGAGGTAGCGTCAGTAGCAAAAGGAGAGACTATAAAAGGAATCCCAAACTCTACTCTTCCTTGGCATCCAAATTGTGTCAGTAATCTTTTATGAGAATTTTTAAGAGAAAAAGTTGCAATAACATGCTCTAGTTCCAGGTATTTCTGAACAGGGAAATGTTTCAGAAAACACTGACAAGATCTGAGAAAGGACTACTGAAAAGTTGACCAGAATACAGAGTATTTTTTAAGAAGATGAGCTTTGACAAACAGCAAGCATTCCTCAACCAAAACATTAAGTATAAATTCTGTAATGAAAAGAATTTTAACAATATTGTATACTTATCATGGAAAATGCTGAGGGGAATTCATCTTGCTATTCATGTCATGGAAAGCATTTCAAGAAAATGCCCCTATGCAGTAACTAGTACACCATAAAATACCAGTGCTTCATTAGCATCAGTTTATCTGGCATGAAAAAAATTAAACCATGAATGAAATTTGAAGTTAATTCAGGGCTGAGGTGGATTCTCCAGCACTGTAAGAGCCTTAATTCATGTTATAGAGTTCTACCAGTGTCCCAAACATGTTTCCGCAAGGTTTACTAGTGCTCTTTTAAGTTTTCTATCTTTAGTCTGTATTTTTTGTTTGTACTCATCCTCTTGGTCAAACATTTTGCACTTCAAATCTTTTTCTTGCTTCTATACAATCCTATGCTGCATTACAGTTTCAGTGATTTTATTTCTTAGTTTACTTCATCAGATACAATCTCTCAGAGAGATGTTTATTACAGTTAACTATCTCTACTAACTAGCTATATGAGTGTGCTGCTTCTCCCTTGCTTTGTCTCCTTTTTAATTTGGGAGATTATAGGGATCCTAAAGTATGAGCAATATTCTATTCCCTCATCCCTTAGAGTGTTCAAAGAAAACATGTAAATATGGTGCTTAGGGAGATGGTTCAGTGGTGGGTCTGGCTGTGGTAGATAATTTGTTGGACTCAATGATAATAGAGGTCTTTTCCAATCGTAATGATTTTATCATTCTATGGTTTATCATCAAGATGAGGATTAGCAAAAAATGTTTGTTTCTTGATATTTCCTGAGACACGGTGATCACTAATACTATAGTCACTGTTAGTTGGTGACTAGATATAATTCTGTTTTTAAAAAATCACCTGATTTTCTTTCAGCTGAAGGCAAACTTTCTACAAGACTAATTTTTAATCCACAGCCACAAGAGTAAAATGAGTAAGCATTGAGGAACTACTTTGTTAAAGTTTCACCTGACCATTTGTTCTTTCTAGATGCAGGCAGAGCTTTCCATAATGGCCACTTTGGGGGTTGCTATCACCTCCTTGATCTTGTATTGTTTGTATTTTCTGAATATTTTTGATTTTTCTGATTGAAAAGGTAATGGTAGTGTGCTTATGATACGGCAACTAGTGGATGACGACCTCCACTTTTCCTTCCCTAGCGTAAGAACATCTTAAAGTACATGCAATTTTCAAATAAAATAGCTGTTTGTCCTCCCTGTTTAAGGTACATATGGAGTTTAATTCCTGGAATTCCACTAAATCTGGGGACATTACTATTCTGTGAACAATATCTTTGATTGCTTGTCATTGAGATACCTCACTTGTTTTGTTTTAACTTTTCCAGTGGGTAGATGTATATTTGGATTACTTCTGACATTTTAGTAGTTACTTAAGTTTTCACTGACACAGATTTTCCTACTAACATGGAAATATAACTGTGGTCACACACCTCCTGGTTGATCTGGCTTGCAAGTACTAAAATATAAATAAAAAATAAAATATTTTAAACCAGAGCAAAATAAATAAATCCCGGAAATTTTTACACTGAGAACAGCAAGGATAAGGAAAAATGTTTTATACAAGTACCATTTCCAGTTTTAAGTGGATTTACTTCAGTCTTGTTCAGCTTGCTTTCTAGTTCATATTCAGCAAAGATTTTAGTAAATAAAGTGACAGAATATCCTAAAACTTAATAATTCTGTTGCTGGTTTTAGTGATATTTGAAGAAAATGAATGCTGTTTTTTTCATGCCCATTTGTGCCAGAAATACAAGTCTAAGGGGCTGGTTTTCTCTGAAAGATAGTAGATATAATAGCCATATTTTTATAAAACTAATTGTTTTCTTGCTCAAATTACAAAGAAAATTACCAGAAATCTATGTAAGTATTAGAAATAATCCATTCATTAGCTAAATACACTGAAATACAGAAATGAATATATAGATATGAACCCATAAACAAGGGACAAGGCAGGGGTGTTTAATGCATTCATTGCCTCTGTCTTCAACATGGAGGATGGACCAAGAGGGTCTCAGTGCCCTGATCTGGAGGACCATGACTGTGAGAATGATCAGCTCCCAGTGAATCCTGAACTTGTGTGGGATCTGCTGCTCCAGCTGGATCCCTACAAATCTATGGGGCCTGATGGGATTAATCCAGAATCCTCAAAGAGCTAGCTGATGACACTGCAAAGCCTCTCTGGATAATTTTTGAGTGGTCTTGGGAATCCAGAGAGGTTGACTTCCAGTTGACTGGAAGCTGGCTAACGTTGTACCAATTTTCAAAAGGCCAAGAAGATGGACCCTGGAAACTACAGGTCTGTCAATCTCACTTCAGTGTCTGGTAAAATCATGGAAAATATTATTCTGAGAGATATTGAAAAATGCCTGGAGGACAACACAGTTATCAGTCACAGCCAGCACGGCTTCATGAGGGGAAAATCCTGCTTGTTGAACCTGATTTCCTTCTACAACAGGGTAACCCATCCAGCTGATGTAGAAAAGCAAGGAAATGTAACCCTTTCGGACTTCAGCAAAGCTTTTGAGACTGTCTCCCACAGTATCGTTCTGGACAAAATATTCAGCTCACAGCTGGATAACCATGTTATGCAATGGGTGAGCAGCTCCTTAATGGGTTGGGCACAAAGGGTTATAGTGAATGGGATGACATCAGACTGGTGTCCTGTCACTTGTGGGGTTCCACAGGGCTCCATCCTCAGCCCTGCACTCTTCAACATCTTCATTTATGACTTGGATGCAGGACTCAAAGGAATACTAAGTTAGTTTGCCAAGGACACCAAATTGGGAGGAGCTGTTGACTCCCTCGAGGGCAGAGAGGCCCTGTAGAGAGACCTTGACAAATTAGAGGGCTGGGCAATCACCAACCAAATGTAGTTTAACAAGGGCAAGTGCCAGATTCTGCATGTGGGATGGCACAACCCTGGATATGTGTATATACCAGGGAATGAGATGCTGGAGACCAGCACTGCAGAAAGGGACCTGAAGGTCCTGCTTGATGGCAAGTTGAACATGAGCCAGCAGTGCCCTGGCAGCCAGGAGGGCCCAGCGTGTCCTGGGGTGCATCAGGCACAGCATCGGCAGCCGGGCAAGGGAGGGGATTGTCCCGCTCTGCTCTGCACTGGGGTGGCCTCACCTTGAGTGCTGGGGGCAGTTTTGGGCACCACAACATAAAAGAGACATTGAGCTATTAAGAACATCCACAGGAATGACACAAGGATGGGGAAGGGTCTGGAAGTTTAGGTTGGATATCAGGAAAAGGTTTTTCACCCAGAGGGTGGTTGAGCACTGGAACAGGCTCCCCAAGGAAGTGGTCACAGCACCAAGCCTGTCTGAGTTCAGGAAGTGTTCGGACAATGCTCTCAGGCACAGAGTATGACTTTTGGGGTGTCCTGTGCAGGGCCAGGAGTTGAACTCAATGATCCTGATGAGTTCCTTCCAACTCAACATATTCTATGATTCTATGAACTACAGAAAAAACATTCCCATTCATTATTATCTGTGACAAACTACTGAATCAAGGAAGAAACTGAAGAATATTATGTGTGCTTGAACAAACTTGAACAAACAAAACATCTTTCCAACGGCACAGTTTGAAACAGAATCAGTGTCTTGATTCACAGCCTCCTGTGACAGCCACCAGACAGAGCTACTACTAAAATGTTCAAGGTCATTTACTTAATTGTACTTATTATTGGGCATTAGCTCAAAATTATTATGCAGAAAAATATTGCTTATGTTCCCAAATTATCATTTGCTCTGAAAAGTTGTGTAGAGCAGAGAAGTAATTTGTGTGACTGTGTGCCTCCTTCTATAAATAATTGTCTACATTTCAGTTACAACACAGTAAATCATCACATAAGAACAATTAAGCTGAAGCACTGAATGGTTTGTCTCAGAATGGAAAAGTACTTCATAAGAAAACCTTTTATAGAGAGCAGATTCAGGTAGGAGTCTGACTTTGCAGACTTCAAAAATTTGTGTCTTGCAGGCTGACAAGAATGCACAATGACCATTCTATTTAATTTCATCATCCTTATTATTAAATGGATTACATATATATATTTTTTTTTTCTCAACAGATATAAAGAAAGCAGAAGTAAAATATGAGAAAGAACTTCTTTATTTTGCAGGTGAATGAGCACTTGAACAAGTTGCCTGGAGAGGTTGCAGAATCTCCCCCACTGGAGACATTCAAGAACCATCTGGATACAATCCTGTGCCATGTGCTCTAGGATGACCCTGCTTGAGGAAGGAGGTTGGACAAGATGGCCCAGTGTGGTCCCTTCCAACCTGCCCCATTCTCTGATTCTGTGAAAAAAATTTTTTTTAACAATTTCTGTACTGAGCTTGAGTACACACAATTTCTTATTTTAAATAAAACCATTATCTGGAAGATAAACTGAATTATGTCAATAAGGTGAATTAATGTTAGAACTCACTTATTAAAAAATATTAAGCATAAGAATCCTTTTATTATAAAAAATTGTTTTATCTGAAAATTGGTTCTCTTAACAAGATTTAGCAAAACAGTCTTCTGAAATGTTTTCTCACCAAAAATTCTGGCCAAATCATTTGCTATACAGAGACTGTCTTACTGTCTTTAAAATTCAGAAGGGTAGCTCAGAGGCTTTACAATTTCCCATGGCATGATTCCAGTTGTTTGATAGTAGCCTGGTACGTACATATGACAGATGAACTGCTGCACATTAAAAAAAAAAAAGGAAGATAATAAATTTCAGTTTACAATAGAAATACTCTAAACCTGAATTGGTAGCGCCAGGGCTACTTGTCATATAAGGCATTAAGTAGATTCCATTAGGTGTGTTGAGCAATTGACCATGTCTAGCCTTTAAAAAGACACAGATTAACTCAGCTCTGATCTCTGGGAGCTAATGGTTTGGCAGACTGATGATGCTGCAAGAAGCTCACACATAAGGTAATTGCTTCTTTCTCTTTGTTTTTTTTACATGCATATCAGCAATTACATGCTAAGTAATGTACTAGTGATAATCTATCCTTTTCTCCCAGACTTAATGTGACCAGGTATAAGGTTGGAAGGGACCTTTAGACATCATTTAGTCCCCTGCCATGGGAAGGGATATTTTTCTCTAGATTAGGTTTATCAAAGTCTTATCCAGCATGGCCTTGAACACTTCCAAGGATGGGGCATACACAAATTCTCTGGCTGATCTGTTTCAGTGTCTTGCCATCCTCATTGTAAATACTTTCTTCTTTATGTTCAATCTAACCCTACCTTCTTTCAGTTTAAACCTATTTTTCCTTGTTCTGTCACTACAGGCCCTGGTAGGAAGACCTCTATCTTTCTTAGGAGTCCCCTTTATATACTGAAAGGCTACAAGAAGATTTGCCCAGAGCTTTCTCTTCTCCAGGCTAACAATTCCAGCTCTCTCAGTCTGTCTCCAGAGGAGAGATGTTCCCCATTGACTGTTTTCATGGCCCTCCTCTGTACCTGCTCTAACAGGTCCATGTCTTCCTTGTACTTTGGGCCACAGAGCTCCTCTGTTGATCCAACTAAATAAAGGATGAAATTTTTATCACTGTTTTCTTGTTCAAGCAGTCTGTGATAACTGGCACATCCAGGTGTCTTTTATAAACTCTGAGCAAGACAGTTCGATCTTAGATTGGCTCTATTCAAATCAGTGAGAGGATGCAGAGAGTCAAACTCACAAAGCCAGATGGGCTACACAGTTGGGGTGAGCTCTAAGAAAGATGTGTGTGAAAATTAGTTAGAACAGTGTTGCACAAACCATATAATTCAGAAACTCATCTGAGTGGTCTCAATTTATAAGGCTGGTGTTCCTCCCCACTCACAACACACTTACTATAGTAGCAGGCCATTTAAATCTAACTTTTTGTTTAGTTCAGCTATGCATGTTATGCTCATGCTTGGTTTTACGCCACAGAATAGTCTTGGGATGGAACATTTAACCCTTTCTCTCTAACTGATATTAGAATTTTGCATTTTTATTTTCAATTCTTTTGTACTGGCCAAAGTACCAGAAATTGAGGGAAACTCCAGTTCACATTCACATGGCTCCCAGTGTCATAACTTGAAGGAAAACTAAATATTTAAGGCTTGCAACATATTTTTCAATGTTTATAGTAAATGGTTTGGAATATATTAAATTGTGTGCATGCATAAAGGCATTGCACATGTGGATACAAATTTTCTGCATATAGGAGATCACAGAGATAGAAACACAGACACAAATGTTAATGTATTTCTCCTAGCATCACAGTAATGCAAAATGGATGGTAGCAAGGGGATAAAAGCAAAATCTGTCTGTATTCTGAGTGACTGCTGGAATATGAAGGAACAGTTAAGAGAGAGACTTTGCAGAAGATGGTATGGATTCAGTGGAGTTATCAGAGACAAGAGGTAATGGCTTTAAACTAAAAGAGCAAACCGAGAAGAGGTTTAGATTAGATATTAGGAAAACTTCTTCACTGTGAGGCTGGTGAGACACTAGGACACATTGTCCAGAGAAGCTGTGGATATCACATCCCTGGAAGGGTTCAAGACCAGGTTGGAATGGGGCTTAAAGCTACCTAGTCTAGTGGAAGGTGCCCCTGCCAGGCTGGAATCAGGTGATCTTTAAGCTTACTTCCAATGCAAACCATCCTATCATTTTAAGATTCCCTTGTTTTCATCTGACATGAAAATAGGGTTGTGTATGGGCACATTTTTCAATTCCTGTCTCTGAAATATATACAAGCTTTAAGTGAATTAATAGCCAATTTTGATAGTAATATTGTTATGAAAATCCAGAAAAAGGTGTTCTGAATGATGGCTTTCAGAGTTGCTGTTATTCTTTCTTTGTAGAAGTACAAATGGCAAAAACGTCACAAACTCAGCGTATGAGATGAGGATTTAATTAATACTGCATTGTGCCAGAGAGCACAAACACTCATTCTGTATATGAGGGGTAGCTGAATAAGAAAAGAAATTGATTAAAAATATTAATTAAGGTCCAAATCCTTATTTTCATATTGGAGCCCTCAGTCCATTATTTCTTACCATATCATCATACCTCACTTTCAGGTTGGACTATAACTTCTAAGAGGCATACACATAACAGATAGGCACTCTATCTATTAACAGTAGTTAATATCAATAATGAGTAACTATAATGAATCATGCCCCTGTTGGGGAGGTCCAACGTATCTAGGGAAGTTATGGTTAACATTTAGCCTAACTCTAAATTCCCCTCATACTGAGGACATTGAAATTCCTTAAACTGATTCCACCTGAAAGTTCGTATTGTCATGCAGTTAATGATCATATTGACTTAACTTTTGTAGACTGTTGCCAGTTGATTATTGCAGGTGTCCCAAAAGCACAGTAAGTAAATGTAAAATGTTACAGAAGAAAATTAAACCAAGATAAGATTTCTATTTGCTTTATAAGCAATGCAGTTTGGAGCTCTTTTTTGTTTCTTTGTTTCTCACATGCGCATTAAAATAAGCAAAAAATTAAATACTCACTCCTGTTATGTAACGAGGTCTATACTGGATGGTTCCAAATAAGCCAAGTATGACTATAATAATGTGTATAAAATTTGCGAGGATGGGTGCCCACTGATAACCAAGGAAGTCAAATATCTGCCTCTCGAGCACAGAAACCTATGATTAAAAAGCAAAAGCATAAATAGATTAGAACAAACCAGAAAACATATACGAGGGTATTTCCCCTTCCCATACCCAAGACAATTGCTCTTAGAATAAAAAAACACTCGTCAGCAGTACAATGAGATGAGTTTGAAATGTTTCAACTTCTTGTTTTAATAAAAGCTGCACTTCTCACTGGATACTGAGATATTCTACCAAGACACAAAACTGTTCACTAGAATGGTATGTTTGCAGGATGAGAAACACAAATCACTTTGTTATATACACCAGCAAATGCTATAATGTTTTAGGGGATCAGTCCTGAGAACATGTGATAGGCTTATGACATCTTCTCAGCTACATTGTTTCCATTCACAACACCATCCTTTAGCCTAGTCCTGTCTCTTCACTTCCACTATTTCCCTGCATTTTGATTTTTATCTCTTCCCTCTATCCCAGCTATTCTGTCAGTGGGCTTTTACCTGTAACCAAATGCAGGCAACTCTTTGTTCTACTGATAATGACTCTAGTTTACCTTCTTCTGTTGTCACAAACATTAGCTGAAGCATAAGCTCCCCTAAGACTCTAGACAAATAATTTTAAAAATCAGTTGAGGAACAATCCCAGGCTGATTATTACTGTTTATAAGCAACACCATTCCAAACAGATAGATCAGCTATAAGAAAAACCACCTTTCTAACAGTATCAGTAGAAATAATTTCATAATTCCAATAGCAGGTGTCCCTTAACTGGTGTTTGGACATTATGTAAAAATACAGTACTGTAGCCCGACCCATAGGTAGAATGGCATGTTTTGACAAAAATAATATTTATGTCAATATTAGAAGGCAATGTAATTAGACAGACCAAGGAGCTTCTTTGACAGCATTTCAACAATTTCACTAACTGGAATGGTGAATTGATGAATTTCATGAAAATGTGAATAATAAAAATAAAAATAAAAAATAATGAAAATTGGTATTAATAATAATTAAAATAACAGCAATATGAACACCACACACAAAGAAAAGAAAAGAAAAGAAAAGAAAAGAAAAGAAAAGAAAAGAAAAGAAAAGAAAAGAAAAGAAAAGAAAAGAAAAGAAATAGAAAGAGAGAGAAAGAGAAAGAGAGAAAGAGAAAGAAAAAAAGAAAGAAAGAGAAAGAAAGAGAAAGAAAGAAAAAGAAAGAAAGAGAAAGAAAGAGAAAGAAAAAAACAAAGAAAGAGAAAGAAAGAGAAAGAAAGAGAAAGAAAGAGAAAGAAAGAGGAAGAAAGAGAAAGAAAGAAAAAGAAAAAAAGAGAAAGAAAGAGAAAGAAAGAGAAAAAGAGCAGGTTGTTTCTTGATTAAGTTTCATTAAATAACAGGTGACTATTTACTGAGTTTATGTTATGCTGTGGGTGAACTGAATTAGGTTTGTGTGCCACCACTCCATTAATTTAAAAAATAACACTTTTTGAGATCAAGTACTAAATGAGTAATTTAACTACTGTACTTGCATGATATAGCTATGGGAGAATTTTTCAATTTTCATGCCACAGTCCACTATCACACCAACACTTTCTTTTTGAAATTAAGAAAACTTTTCATTAAAAGACAGCCTACATTTACATCAGCATTGCAAATGTAAAAAGGCTGTTAATTATATGCTATGTACTGACACTTGTTGAACTCTGAGATGGAGACTGTCAAAATAATCCTTGGAAATTTTGTCAGCCATATAATTTCAAATTTCAGTGCTCAGGTTTCATGTCAAACATTGAATTTCTCTCTTCAACAAAGAGCCCTTTCACACAACGCATCCTGCTTATAACCGGTCTTAGTATTTTGACTACCATTTTATTTTACATATTTATTGAAAGAGATTCTGTTCCTACATTATCCAAAATATTTCTGAACTGATTTGTGCTATCCTACAACTCTCCCTAGCATAGGAACATCACAGAAGAGTTCGAATCCCAAGACATGTCTAATGGTGAATGGGATGAAGAAATAAAAGGATGATCAAGCTGTATTAGGAACTTCATGAAAACTCAGATTGCCTGTGCTTTAAAGTTTAGCATTAAGAAATATTTCCTTGACTACAGACACAGTCATCTATACTAAAAAAAAAAAAGGCCAACATGTGGTATGAAACAGTATTATGTAGGTCAGTGTGAAGTCTATTTGGTTTATCAGCAAAAAAACCTGTTACACCTTAAATGGTGTTAAACAGGTAACAAATGGAAAATGCTCCCTCTGAGCACAGAGCTCTTATTTTCATCAGATAAACAAAGAGTAAATGAGAATAGCAAAGCAGTAGCAAAAAGAGTTTAGACTGTACATGCTTCTAGTTTAGTAACAGCAGAGATTCAGCAAGCAAAAAACAATACTTGGGAAGATGCTAATCATTCAAACAGCAGGAGATCATCCAGTTAAGTATGACAATTATAGAGGAAAATTGCAGCATGCTAGTTAATTGTATAAAAAGTAGAAAACCTCATATCCCTGCCACAACTTTTAGTCTAAAATGAAACTGTGCTATCATATATCAACATGTTTTGTTTTGCTTGTCTTGGTGAAAGATACAGTTCCACCAAAACTTGTTTATGGTGCATTGGATAAATGGTTATTCTGTGAGAATCTTTCCTTTTCACACACCAATGTACTTTTTCTTTTTTTCCCATTACTAGCAATTTCTTCAGTACCAAGCAACCACTCCCTCAGATTTTCTGGTCACGTTGAACTTCTGGTGAGTAAATCTCCCGGAAAGCAGGGAACGCAAGGCAGTGGGTAAATGCTGGCTGTACAGAAGAAAAAGACAAGTCTGCACCACTTCTGTCCCTGTATATCTATCTCTCATTTGCCACAGGCAGACTTGCTATTAGATTTTCTCACGTCACTTCAAGGAATCAGCTGTGTGTGGGGACTGTTGGATATGTGAAATGGCAGCATCCTGGTAGGGTATGCACAGATGAAATGCTGTGGAAATGCAGCTCTTCCTCAGAAGATCAGAATAACATGGCAAGGTGCATGGTGGATTTATCAAATGGAAACTACAGGACAGAACTAGGTCTCTATTCCCACTTCTTGAAGAGATGAAGGTGGAGAGAAAATAAAACCAATCCACTAACAAACATAAATATAATATAGATTTTCTACATAAGTTACTTTTTAAAAAATCTCATTTGGTGTCTGTTTCTAAAAGGAGAAAAGTGGAAAGTAGGACAAAGTAGTGACAAAGACTATTAAAAACAGTATTATGCAGCTTCCTCCTCTTCCACAGATGTCAGAATCATAAGGAATTTTCTTACATAGGAAGAGAAAATATAGATCTGATTTTGAAAGCATTTTATTCCTTTACTTCAAAATTTTTTGGTTAAACAACTGCACTTCTTCACAATCATACCTACTACCTTCAAATGTCTAATGATGTTTCAAGGACATTACACAGAGAAAGGAAAGAACAAACAAAGAAATATTAATCTTTAAAGTCAAGGAATTTTCTTTTTTCTTCCTCAAGAGTTGGTATTGGTATTGGCACTTTTTAACATCTTTGTTATTGACATGGGCAGTGGGATTTTGTGCACCTTCAGCATGTTTGCTGATGACACCAAGCTGTGTGGTGCAGCTGACATGCTGGAGGGAAGGGATGTCATCCTGACGGACCTTGACAGGCTTGAGAGGTCCATTTGTGTGAACCTCATAAAGTTCAACAAGGCCAAGTGCACGGTTCTCCACCTGGATTCGGGCAATCCCAAGCCCAAATACAGGCTGAGCAGAGAACAGATTGAGAGCAGCCCAGGGCAGACAGACCTGGAGTTGTTTGTGGACAAGAAGCAAAACATGAGCTGGCAATGAGCACTTGCAGCCCAGAAAGCCAACCTCATCCTGGGCTGCATCAAAAACAGCATGGCCTGTAGGGCGAGGGAGGGGATTCTGTCCTTCTACACTGCTCTGGTCAGACCCCACCTGGAGTGCTGGGGTCCTCAGTACAAGAAGGACGTTGACTGGCTGGAACAAGTCTGCTAAGGCCACTAAGGTGGTCACAGAGCTGGAATACCTCTCCTATGAAGACAGGCTGAGAGAGCTGGGACTCTTCAGCCTGGAGAAGAGAAGGCTTCAGGGAGGCCTTATAGCAGCCTGCAGTACCAAAGGGGGGCTTACAAGAAGCCTGGAGAGGGATTTTTTTAACATGCAACAACATGACAAGGGGGAATGGCTTTAAGCAGAAAGAGGGTAGGTTTAGATTAGATATTAGGAAGAAATTCTTTCTTGTGAGGGTAGTGAGGTACCAGAAGAGGTTGCCCAAAGCAGCTGTGGACTCCTCATCCCTAGAGGTGTTCAAGGCCAGGCTGGGTGGAGCTTTGAGAAACATGGTCTAGTGCAAAGTGTCCCTGCCCATGATAGGAGTGTTGGAACTAGATAATCTTAAAGGTCCCTTCCAACCTAAACCATCCTGTGATTCTATGATTCTGGAAAAGTGTTTAAAATGAGGAAAGCAAAAAGGAAAAATGGATGCTTTGGATGAAAAAGTATAGAATGGTTAGAAGAGTATGTTTTAATTCAACTCCACTCTAATAATGCAGGGAACTCAGAATGTAGGGTTATGGACAGTCGGGTCCTAATGTTAGAAAATAAACACCCACCACATTGTCTTCTTAGGCAGATTATTTGATGTATTCACTGATAAAATTACAAAAGACTTTATTTAAGGGAACCATTTTACTAAGGCATTATTTTTTTTCAGACTTCTAATAAATGTTATAAAAATAAATATAAAATAAAATGAACCCATATACCGTCAAATTGGCATAGCTCAAAAACTATTTTCAGATTCTTGTCAGAGGCTGGTTGTTAATAGATTAACAGTGTTACTGACCTTGAGGGATCTAAGAATTGAATTTCCAGAGGAAAATGAAAAACATTTGGAGATGATTCTTAAAGTATATGATTGGACTAGAATTTCAGACAGCAGCCACAAAGGAGAAACCAGTCAAAAGATGATTTATAACATAAACTCCAAAATGGAAAATGACTAAGTGCCTTTGCTCAGAAAGCTCCTTGAGAAAAAACTCAACCACAACTACTTTACAATGATACAGAATCTAAACTTTGCACTGATATAAATTAAAGTGCACACAGTCACACACACACGAGGATGTGTACAGCCCCTGCCAGCCAAGGTCCTTGGACAGCAAACACAGCACACAGGCACTCAGCACACCATGGCTGGGGCAGGGTACACAAGTGGCTGAGTGGTGGTAACAGGCTCTCAGTTAACTCCAAAGGAAGAAGAGTATTAGCTTAAATTACAGTGTAGAAGAATTAAATAAGCATGGTTTATATCATTGACTGGTGCAGGCTAAGAAGGCGCTAAAGAAATTAAGCTCTAATCACTAACTCATTAAGTCCCCCCAGCAAAACTGTGTTTTATCAGATGCCCCCAGCATCTAATTATTCGCTTCTGCTTTTAAGTTAGCTTTTAAGTTTTTTAATGACTTTCAGTTCTTGGTTTATGGCATAGAAAATTAAAAAGAGTCAAATAAATACAAGTGGTTTTGGGCCTTTGGCTTATGAATGTTTTCTAATGCTAAAGCCTGCCTGCATGACTACAATATCCCCAGCTAACACTCCTCCAGCACTTCCATAATTTTGAGGCAGAATGCATTTATATGTGCCATTCCTTAGAGAGGTTCATTTCATTTTTCATCAAAATTTTAGATAGTATCCTGAGATAGAGGGCCCAGTTACTCAAAAAATTCTCCACAGTCACCCAGCAGAAAAACAGATTAATATTTTGAAAGTCAAATCTATACAAAATACACATACACATCTGCAAGTCTGCATATGAGTCAAGTCCTTTACTGCAAGACAGCAGGGTAAATAAAAACAATTTGATTTTTTCGTAAGAAGAAAGGCAACACTAAAATGAAGTTCTGTGAAGAGCTGTGGACACAATGGTGTTCTCAGCATATCTAATAAAAACCATCAAAACCATAGCAAGCACAGGTAATTCAAGTCAAAATCAGGAAGGAATTAGTTTCCTCTTGTCCATTTGTTCCTCAAAGGAATCACATATATAATACTAAGCCCCCATCCTTAATCCTTTTGATGCTGCTGAGAGAAGGAATAGGCCCTCACCACACTTGATAAGAAGGTAATCATGGTTTTTAAAAATCCTGTGTAGGACCGCATTCCTGCATCGTATTGTGTATAAGTGGATTTCTGCTGTGACCTACTAAGGACAACAGGGCTCTCCACAGGTACAGAGTGCATTCTTATTTTCAGCTGCTGCCTTCCCTAACTGAACACGGCAATAATAAAAAAATGGCAAATACAGGTTTTCTACAGTAGATTTTCTGTTATGTTGTAGTGAGAAGCATATCTACACAGTGTGGTAGAGATAACTGTGCCTCAGATGGCTACAGTATTTACTGTACAAGATCAAATTCACTTTTCCTAATATTTAAAACAACAACAAAAATCTGGAATTTGTGAAGGTATATTAGACTTCAACACTCTTGAAACCAGCAGAGCATTTCAGTTCATTTATTTGTTTTCAGAGTAAAGTTTTGTATACAATTGCACACTCCATCCCAATGACTTGTTTAGATGGGTTAGAGCCTTAAGTTCATGCCACAATTTAGATTACAAATCTTAACATCAGGGTACAGCAAACTTTGTGTGTGTGTGCATATGTGTACACTTTAAGACAACAGAGTTTCTTGTTTCTGGCTGGCCACCAGTAGCAAGACTTAGAGATGTATCAGAACACATCCTTTTGTGTGTCTGAAAGAAAACTTAAAAAATCAATCCATGTAAACTGTTCTACCCATTAGACTATCAAGAAGTTAGTAGTTCAGCTACAGGATGAACTTTAGCAATAGGTGTTAAAAGTTTTAATCCCTGCAAAGTATTTTATTTCCTGTTCAAGGACAGTTGTAATAACAATTTGTGCATTATTTCAATAAGACATATTTGCACTCCACCAAATCCAGGGAGAGGTCCATAAAAGAGGTTTGCTCTCAAACTGATAAACTGGGTCAAGTTATGAGGTTCCTTTCTACCTTAAAACCAAGACAATGTTATAGCACAAAATATTCAGCTGCCAGGTGCCAGCAAGGGAGTGCAACAAGAAGGCTAGCTGTGACTGGGGCCAAAGGAGGGATCATGACAGATGGGTTAGTGACCACCAGTGGGAATCAGTTTAAACACTGCCAACATAGGAGTTCCCTTCCATCTCTTTGGCTGACCCTTATTTCTCCCTCCATCTCTCTCTCTTAATCTCTCTCTCTCTTCCCCATTCACATCCTTCTTGCAAGAACATCGAAGCACTGGCACCCACACCTTGCTTTAAGGTGGCAAAATTAAATTTTACTGACACTGCTGAGAGAGCTTGAACCAATTTTAAATGTAAAAATGCTTTTGAATTAAGATTTCATAATAATTTATAATTGAATAATCGGAATTTGCCTGCAGTAAAGCCTGAACGCAAAACCAAGCATTCAGAGATCATTCAGAAAGATTAGCCTTACCAAATACTTTCAAATTGTTTCTGTCTTTATGGAGGTATTTAACAATAAAACAGGTCTTGGTTTCATTCAAAAAGATACAATTAGTTTCTACACACTGGTTCAAACTATACTATATTACATTTGTAAACTCAAGAAAGATGTGATAATGCTGTCATGGAATTTACAAAAGGAAGTACCTCAGGTATCTTCAGGTAGTGAAACTACCTTCTGTGTATGATTCTCAGTCCAGAACAAACTCTGGCTTAATACCTGAAAAAAAAATTACCTCATAACAACAGCAAAAAATTAGTCTCTAGTTCTCAGCAGGAAAGGCATACCTGTAAGAAACCTCATTAGCCAAATTATTTTGAGTGGAATTGGCAGGGATCACATATTATCTCATCAGGACTGAGTCTCATAATAATAAGAACCAGGCATTTAGTATCAGAGGACTACATCAAGTGAAAATAGCCAATCTAGAGTCACTAGTTGTTGTGTCCTGGTGGTTTTATTTGTATTCAGGTATACAAGAGTGTCCACAAAGCAAGAGAGAGAATGACATGGGGAGAGAATGACAAGTAGTGCATGTCAGAACTGTAAGGCACAGAGGGCTCCTTTGTAGTCTCTCATTCCACAACTAAACCTGGATAACCAGAAAGCTGACTTTGTCTGACCTTACAGAAATCTCTCTCTCAAGATGCTTCTGCCGGAATAATCATTATTACTACACAGAATATTTGAAGCACCTGCTACATTTTCATGCCTTGGCATAACCTGAAAACTGATATTCAAACGATTGCAGATCACCTTATGGAAGAAAGATAATTGTCATCAATTATAGTTATAGACAGAAAAGTTTCTACCTGCTGAACTTTGCCTATTACCTGTGTATAAAGCCACCCATCCTTAGGGAACTCCAAGTACTGTGGAAGGAATCAATGCATCTTCTCTGCAACATGGCTACCTCAGAGTCAGACTTGTCATCTGCTCTCTACACCAGAGCCCAAGGGAGAAGCACAAGGTCTCAGATGTCATCTTCCAGAGGTCCAGTGTTCCCAGTTCTCAGATCCAGCACCTTTAAATTCAGTGGCAGCTGGGGAACACTGATTGTTGTCTACAACACAGTTCTACAAATGTACATTTCTATCCAAAGTGACAAGCTTTTTTTTTTTTTTTTTTTAGAAAACGTGATATTCTCATAGGCTAGTTCAAGACTTGCTTCAACTCAAGAATTGTTATTTAGAACCAGTTAATTTGCATTGATGTTCAGGATTTCATAATTTTTATTCAATCTTCTTTGGAACATGATTATAAGGAAAAAAAGGCAGAATATGAAGCACTCTGAGCTGTCATAGTCATTACAGGAAAACTCTAGGTCATTCCAATCCCCATGGACAGCTAGAGTGAGTCAGTCAGATACTGACTCCATTAAACATCTCAAAGAAAACACAAAGGGTTTTTGTTTTTTTTGCCTGGTTTTATGAAACAACATGTTTAAATGAGTGGGAGCCTAATCCTTCTGTTTTGAAAAAATACAGAACCTATCACCTGCCCCTGGAAAGCACAGCCTCCGTAAATAAGTAAGCAGTACCTATTACAGTCTAATTCTCTAGCCTTTTCCAACACTAAAACTTCAATAAAATTAAGAAGCAGTCTGATAATTCTTTTTCCCTAGCCCCTATGACAAATGTAATGAATATAAAGCTACTCGGTAATGAGTAATGTACTAATAAGATGTGCTGAACTCTTCTTAGTAGCCAATTCATGTATGGATACAAATGGCTCCTTCTCTTAATACATTTTTTCTGAAATATTATCTACTTGTATCCAAGCTTTATCAACTTACAAACTAACAAATACAGAAAAAAAGGACAACTATAATAAAGTTCCAGCTTGGTGGATCACAAAGCTCTCCTCCCAGTCTGTTATATTGAAAAGTTAAAATGTGAGGGACAAGGAAAAGGATAGATGCAAAGCTCTGACAAAAGACTAAACACATGAGATGTATGCTTGCTATATTTTATAGAGCCAATAGGTGCTAGTAGTGATGAGAATGGTGTAAAAATGTACACTTCCATGCAAGTAGATTGTCCAGAAAAAAATATATTTGGATTAAAATTAAAATTTTCATAGGAAAGAGAGGTACTGGGAAAGAAGCAGAGATATTGAAGATGGGTATAATTGGCCTGCTTATTTGCATAAATGTTTATCACAGTCAAAAATATTTACCTGAGAATAATTTACATCAACTAATTTGAGACTAAAGTCAGATTTTTACTGGGTGTTTATTTTGTGCATTGAAGGCTAGTGTTGTGTCCTGGATTAAACCCATTTGTTTATCCAAGCTGTGTACTCAAACACAGCAGCACGTTCTCAGAAGGTATTTTCATACATTGTTAAATACCTAAAATAAGACCTTTTAAAGTTTCCTTCTTCATATGGTAAAACACTGATAAAAAGTGTTATACCTCTCTGTATTGGAAGAATAACATCCATTAGTTGGCACCAGTTGGTACCTTAACTGTGTGAGGAGGGCTGGGGAGGGCTGCATGGGTGACATGATGGTGTTTGCAGAAGGTTTTTTCTTCATAAGGAGACCCAACCACATACAGTAAACCAAAAATTCCTTCCTCGTCAGAATTTATCCTCCGCCCTTCTGCATTTGCCTTTGGATCTTTGTTTTCCCCACCTTACAATTTGCTTTCTTTAATTCAGTGCCCACAGCAAGTCCTCTTGGAAGCAGCAAAAGCTATAATCTAGGACTGCTGCAAGCTCTCCTCCAGCAGAGGCCTGTCCCTGCCAATAGCTGTCATCATTCAAGTGGCACTTGCTGGCAAGATAGCACAGAGTTGCAGCAATTTCTTTCCACTTTTTCATACCTCATATCCCCAGCTGTTCCAAGGGGGTGATCACCTTGCTAGTTTCATGAGGTCTAGAAAACGCAGCAATAATTATTGTGCTGGCAGTGCTGAAGGCAGCCAGCATCACTAAGGCAGGAATTGGAATGCAGCCCAACCAACATAGCAGAATCTACTAATTTGTTTCACTGAATATTTTGTTGTAAGAAATAATCATGAGCCTTGTGATAGACTATGAAAGGCAAATTACATTGCCTGAGCCAGAGCCTTCTATAGTGCCTAGCAAAAAAAAAATAAAAACCAAAACCAAAGCAACAAAAACAAATCCCAGAACCAAAACTGAACAAAAAAACACCTGACAATTTTAGATTAGCTGCTTAAATCTAGCATTTTAAATACTCTGTCTTGTGAGTAAATTACCTCCTCGAATTTACAAAAAACTAATCTATCCAATCATGACCTGTCAAAAAAAGAGGTTACAATAATTGGTTTTGACCAATTTTGTGTGTATTACACCAGGAGGAGAAGGCTAACAGTGCTCACTTCGATTTCATATTGCATGATACCTTACACAAAATTGTAAAAAATCTAACAGTTAACCTTTCTTCCTATAAATGTATTAGTCAATGTTTTAAATGATGCATATCTATGACTTTCTAATCCTTGCTAGACAGCAGCTTTTAATACAATTGTTTGAGGGTAACTACAAGATTTTTTCCAAAGTAAACTCCTATTATTAATGAAAAAATAGGAAAAAATAACATTTACATAACACCAAATGCCTGAGCATTTCGTAGTGGTATAGGTGACCTCTCTAGAGGGAGTATTTTTAACTCAAGGAAAAGATAATCTGATAATATTGTGCTTGCTGCTTCTCTGCTAAGGCAACAGCATCCTTTATGCAATGAGTGCAGTACCTGCTGGTTCCTGCTTTGTGCTGCATGGCACTGCTTTGACTGAGGTAATGGTTTACCCTGTGGTTTGCTTCTGTCCTGATGACACACTGATTGGAACTCCATTTACAACGGAGATACAGGAAACTGCTGTCCCTGGCAAACAATGCAGTCAGGTGAAAAAGGAATTCAGGTTAGTGAGAACTGCCCTCTTTCTAAGCAGGAAAAAGTAACCAAAGCAGAATCAACCTCTTTCACCCCTGTGGCTCTGTTACCTCAGCCAAGGAAAGAAAGAAAGGATCAAGGCCCATTCAAGATGCCCTGCTATTGACAGGTAATTCTACATTGGAGAGAAGAAGGAATAAAGCTTGTGCACATCTGAGAATATAGGAGGAAAAAACAGGAGTCATCAAATTTCCCTCTAATGTATCTCACTACACAAAGTAAATCATGGCAAAAAATAAAACTTTGGGGTAAAGACAGCTTTGTACTCTAGGATAAACTAATCAAAGTGCCCCCAGATTTCTTAGATTTCTGTTGAGAGTTGACAATGGTTGTCAGCATTATTAGTATTTTTAAAGAGATGTTCATATCCTCTCTTTCTGAGAAGTTCGCGTAGGAACCATTGATTCCTGCACAGCTGCCCTCCTCTAGATGGAACTGTCTTCTCTGCTGTGGTTAGTGTTACTAAACTGCAAGCCTCTTCCTTCATCCTCTACCTAGCAGGTTTCACCCCACACATGGCTGTAAAACCCTTTGAGCTAAGCAAATAGACCTTCCTCTTGTAAGGACAGTATACTAGGAAAGAAGACACTGGCCCATCCCAGTCATAACTTTTATTTAGAAAGCAGAGGTGGGTCCAATCTATCTAATGTAGGACTCTAACTTCTATCTATGTTTTAGATATTGAACCTCCACCAAGTTATACTGAATCAAAGTCAGTGTCACTGTAGGCCACCAGAGGCAGATCTATTCTGACTAAGTGCAGGTACCTAAGTGGGACAAACTGAATCTGATACATCCATTTAATCTAAAAGAGCCATAATTATTACTAAATGAATCGATACATGTGATAGTCCAGAAATTGACTACTGGGCTCTATGCTGTTCCAGGGACTGCCACAGATTCCCTATGGGATTCAGACAAAATCTTTTCGTTTCAAGGTAACTCAGCTAGGCAGTATTTAAATCCTGATCTCAAAAGAAGTCATGTGGAACTGTAGATTTAAATGACTTTCTCTAATGAATAAGTTCCTAGCTCAGTTAAGTAATTGTGACTGTTTTATTTTGTTTAATCTGTAAGGTGAAAACTTTTAAAGGCAAGTATTAACTTTCAGCATTATATACACTGGATTTTCTCTTCCACTCTTGTAAAAAAATATGCCAGGAGTCAGAGGTGACACCAACACATGTCTTGTCAACAGTCAGTGGGATGGAGTATAAATTTGCTCTAATGCTATTCGATCAGTTTCTTCTCTTCCTGTAGGGAAGATTACAATGAGATTAGATTGGGGAAAAAAAAAAAATGATCAATGCAATTTGTTATGGGAGAATTAACACTATTTTTGCTAAAAGATGTTACAAATCAGTGACTGAACCTTCCCAGTATAACTTCTTTCACAAAGCTTCAGCAATACTGAACACTTGAAGGATGCATGTTATAAGAGGAAGCTATGTGGGAAAGTGCTGAAATTTGATGTCTACCCAAATTTGCAAGGTAGACAATATTAAAATTGCCGGAATATTGTTGCAAAGGATATTACAACAGTGAATGACTAGGCATCAAAATGACGCATGAAATAAAATCCTGATAAACGCAAAAATACGTACCTCCATGGGAAAGAATATTTACCATACACAGTGGATGATTCTAAATTAACAATCACCACTCAGGAAATTATAAAATTATTCCAGAAAATTAGCATAAAATGTCAGCTTGATGATAAACCAACCCCAAATTTCAGAAATCATTAGGAAAGAGTGGGCAATGAAACAGAAAACTGCACTATTGAAGAGAGCACCACACTTGCAACAGTAGACACAGTAAAGATGGAAAATTACAAAGAAATATAACAGGGATTATCCAAACAATGGAAGATTTCTACTGAGGACGGACTAAACCAATTAGGACTCTCAAAATCAGTAAAGAGAGAGCTGTAGGGGAATATGAAAAACTCTTTAAAATTAAGGATTACATAAAGTAAATAGGTCAAGAACAAGTTTTATTACTTTTTCTAGCACTAGCCATAGAGGCAGTTGGCTGCAATGAAGTGAGAAAAACTGAAAAGAAAAAAATGAAATATATTTTCACAGGATTAATAATGAAACTGGGAAATATATTTCCACAGGCTTTTGTGTTTTAGACAGAAAAAATTCAGATAATTTCATGGAAAATTAGTCCATTGATAGCAGACAAAAATGATGGTCTTGCCACAGCCTTGGTTTAAGAAGTCTCATAATTACCAATTGCTGAAAGCTGAGAGGATAAATTGAAGGAATGACCATGCTCTACAGGGTCCTGCACTGTTCACTAGGCAACTGCAACTGGCTGCTGCTTGAGGCAAATTTCTGTGCTTAGGTGAGCTTTTGTTCTCATCTAAAATGGCTTTTTAATCTTCCATTTGAAATAGCTTACAGGTTTGGGTTTTGTTGGATTTTTTGGGTTTTTTTCCAATTTAAATTGCAAGGATATGACTGCAAAATCACAAACCTTATTAAAATTATGCCCATTGATGGCATATGAGAATATGTGTACTTACACTTAAGTCACAGAACATTATGCCTTCAGACACATGAAATGTTAAGATTTAAATTGGGTCAGGAAAAAAAACAATATGATCTAAAATCATATTGCCTGAACTTATTTATAAAATTACTTTTAAACACGATCATTTCAGAGACATCCCCTGTTTACATTTCAGGAACTCTGCAGGACAGTAATCTCTCTCAGGTCCTGTAGAAAGCTGCTCTCTAGTGGCTAATGGGAAAGACCAAGAATTAGGAGAGTATAAAATGAAATCACTTCCCTTATTTACAAGTCCTTATCCATTTGTTTTCATTTTCAGCTTATTGCACATGTACATAACCGTGATTGAACAGCACTAATTCAAAACTTTTGAATCATACTGTAAAAGGTTCCATTTACTTACATGTCAATATACAGGGGGGCAAAGAGGGAGGGCAAAGCTGAGGCACAACTCATTTTATTTGTGGATAAAATGAGACTACAAGAAATATACCTCAAGTTTGGATTTATTAATCCTTTGTGATGGGCAAATTTTGTTTATCCTGGGATAGGTATTGCAGGACAGATCCTACTCAGCTATTCTCCTTCAATTGTTCAGATCCTCTGTGGTCATTAGCAAGCCTACATAAATAATTAAATAAATTTGGAATTCTGTTACTGTGCCTTCTATCCAAAGACTCTTGTAAAGGATATGAAACACCACTATCTTAATTTTAAAAATAAGGGTTCGAAGAACAAATAGGATAGAGATCTACCAAAATTCACCCAGCTGAATACACCAGCATGGAGCTGACAGTGAAGCACACAGCCTCTGTTTGCACTGAAGACAACTGTTAGGTGTCACTTTCCTTTCGTTATCAAGAACCTGAAGAGAGCCATCTATCCATTTCTTATATTATTAACTGGTTCTATTACTTAAATTATTAACTGGTTCTAACAATGTATGCCATGAAAAAATGTAAGACTGTCAGGTACATTGACAATAAATTGATGGTGTTCCTGCTTTAAAAGAATGCAAAATATGAACAATTCCTTATTTTAATTAGCCCCTTCACATGAGCATAGCTAGCATGCACCAAGAGATGACACATCTGGTAGCTGCTACAGGATACACCCCCACTCAATACTGTCACTGTAATAAGAACAAACCAATAAGTGTATTTTCAAATGAAAAAATATCACTCAGATATGACAGATTAGTGCCACATCATGCAAGCTGGAGCACAAGACAGAAAAAGTATTTTGCAAGCTTAAAGTGTAATGTTTGAAGAGAAAATATATACTCTATGAAATCTGGATAGGAAGAAAAGAATGGCAGGTGGAAGACTCTCCTGCATGCTTCACGAGCCACCTGCCAACCACTGAATGCTGGACAGTAAAAATGTTACACCTTATTAAGTTATAAAAGGGAAGGTGAATTTATCACTAGTGGAAAAGTGCAGTAATTTTGGTTACTGATGGATAGTTGTCTCTAAACACAAGAAATTCAAGTTCTGCTTTGAAAAGAGCAGACATAATTGAAATAATGGGTGGGTGGAAAGGCAGACAAGACTTTGCAGATAACCATCCTTTTAAGTCTTTCTATACAACTAATCTTAAACTTGAAGCTTTTCATACCTAAACTAGCAATCCATTTGCTGTGGGCCAGAGAACATGAATGAACATAAACTTAGGTTGGATAAGGGAGTTTCCAAGGACTTTCCAGTTTCCTTGAGATGCAGGTAGCAGTGATTTCTAGTCTCCTTGGCCTTGTAAATTACATTATGCTACACAATACATTTCTTCTTAGAAGAAGAAAAACATTAAAATGAAAAAGGTTATTTTTAAGAGACCTCCAAATCACAATTACAGCACTTTCTTCCTGTTGTGAATCCAGAAGGGGAAGTGACTAGAGATAACAGAAGACACAGTTGGTATCAGAAGTCTATAGGAAAACTGCATAATTGTAGCCATGATACAACAATTTCATTGCCTTGGAAAGCAGCAGTGATATCAATGGCAAACAGGTAATGATTAAAAACAACACAGATCCGGACACAGAAGGTACTAAGGTAGGGAATCAACCTTCTTTTCCTGCTATTTAAAGGCAGCAAACACGGACTTAAGCTGAACCAGGCTGACACTCGGCATTTGTGAAAAAGGTTACTTATGTACATGTGTAATATGGGCTTACAAATCTGTGCTTATCACTGTGGTTTTTTACCCATTTGGATCATTAATCTAGGCAATGTGAAATACAATTCTACTTGTATCTAGCTATTATGACTACCATAACAGGAAAGCTATTAATATTGTCTGAGGGATAACATCATCAGATATCTGAACATAATCAAAATAATATGAAACAACACACTAACCTTTGGAAAAAAATTAATACTTTTTTTTTTACATGAATACTTGAGATAGTGTTAAGACACAGAGAGATTTATGATCTTATAGTATATGTTAATGTGATATTTTTCATTTTTGATGTGTTGTGCAGTTCCTTCATGTCACTGTGCTCCTTCTTCTGTCCTTCACTGGCGGAACTATGTAAAGTTGAGGAACCCCATGCTGTCCTTCTGAAGCGTGCTTTATGGGATATTGCTTAACCCAAGTTTGTGTGACTCTGAAATACTGCTAGGGCAGCATTTCATCACTAAATCTGATTAAACTACTGTAATCCCATGCATGTATATAGCAGATATTGCTGCAAAAATAGAAGCCATATTAAACTGGTACTATTCACTTTCTATATAGTTTCTTCAGGAGAATTTTTATGAGAAATCCCCTCAGGTTTTGGTGATTACCTTTTTATTTATTTACCTTAACTCCATAAATTAAGACATATATCATTTGTGAACAAAATTAAAAGCCTCATAGTTATGAGAAACATGAAGCCCAGCCATGAAAAAAGCTCAGATGAATGAAATTGTCTATCAATCATACTGTTTTCATTCTAGTACATTTAATTAACTCACATTTTACTTGTAAACCTGTGCTGGGTTCCCAGGTAGTGGGGGACCTACCCTCTGCCAGACACGGCCAGTTCTGGTGGGCTCCAACTCACCCATCGTAGGGCATGGCTGAGCCCCCCAGACATGATGGCAGTGCCTCGGGGAAAGCGCGTGTAGGGATGGGCAGGACGCTGCCCATGAGAAATGAGTGAGGGGGAAAAAGTGTGAGAAACAGCCCTGAGAGACCCAGGATGGAGGTGGGGAGGAGGAGAAGGTGTTCCATGTGCCTGGACAGAGTTCCCTGCAGTCCCTGGAGAGGCCAGGCTGGACCAGGGAAAAAGCATGAGCGGGGAGAGGATCTGTCATGGGCTGATCCTAACCCTCTATTCCCCATCCCCTTACACCAGTCAGGGTGGGGAAGTAGAGGAGTTGGGAACAAAAGAGTGACGTTGAGGCTGGGGAAAAAAAAGCCAGGGGGAGCGTAAAGTGTTTAGTTTTTGTTTTCCACCATCCAAATCCACTTTAATTGGCAATAAATTTAGGTAATTTTTTTCCCAAATTGCATCTGTTTCCTCTTTGACAATAACTGATAAGTTATCTCCCTGTCTCTATCTTGGCCCATGAGCTTTTTCATCTAATTTTTTGCCCCTGTTCTGTTGAGGAAAGGTAGCGGGAAGAACAGGGTGAGCACATGGTAGCTGGCCAAGGTCAGCCCACCACATGGGTATGAAAAACTCAAAAGCAGGACAAAAAAATACTGATCTTAATGATTGTGATTCTGATTAAAGATAACTTTCTTAGGATTTATATAATGATTGACCATTTCTGCAGAAGTCCCTAAGAACTGCAGCTGGTGGTTCAGCACCTCTGGGGCTGTCAATTTTCAAAAAAATCTTAGTTCAGAAATGGTTTATACCAGTTACATGTATACAAAGCACAACAGCTTGTATTTGTAAAAATAATTTAATTGATGAAAATTTCTTTGAAAGATAAGTTCTATGGCTTTTCAAAATTTGAGCTGTTTTACTAACCTACATGAAAAATACTTTTGTTTAATCAGACACTATAGCGCTACTGGAGCTGTAGTGAATCTATTCTACCCTGACTTACCTGACTTATTCTATGAAGCCTTCAATTATTTTGGTTGAGCTTGCCTTGTCTTGCTGGCCTTTATAGAAAACAGAAGGCACAAAAGATAACTGATGTTTCCCCATCTGTTTCCTTAATAAATGCCCTTTGCTGCAAAGGACTGGTGTGCAGACAAGAAAATAGGACTCACTTATCAAATGATACACTCAGTGCCGCCAAAGATCCAAGCTGTGTTTTGATAAGGATTTCCTGGTTGATGCGACACATTTCTGCCTGAATCTCAGAGGTATCTTAGGCATCTGGCAAAAACACTTCATCCAGATCATGAAAACAAATCACTTTTAATTAGTCAAGTCCTAAGCCCATCTCTCCCCACCCCCAGAAAAAACAAAACAAAACAAAAACCTCCAACTAATATAAAGTACCTCTGGCTCTGACATTTGGAAACACGATGCCATGCTATTTCCCAAAGGCCCCAAATGACAAGACTCAATAACAGAAAAAAAGCCAAAATCAAAATCTGACATGTATGTAAACATAAAACCTTCAATTTGCAATCAGAAAAATCCATAAGTGATTATTCCATTTGATGCTCACAAATTATTAGTCTGGTTTTGGATATATTTTTAAATGCAGCTGTATGAAATCATGAAATGTTTTCAAATACAGACAGCTAATAGCATTTTTGTTCTGGTCTGATATTCTATTATAGATAAAGCCCTGATAAATCTTTAAACATAAAGAAGAATCTGGATGCACCTTTTACTTAAACTTCCCTACTGTTACTAATGTCAACATACTAGATCTTTCCAATGTAATTGGCCAAAAGTGCTTTTCATGCCAATGCTGTGATTGCAAAGTACTCTATCAAGGATGCATGGAGGACCGGTTCTGTTTGAATCTATCCCTTATCTTGTATCTGGCTTTCTCCACAGACAAAGGAAATCCAGACAACAGGCTCTCAGACATGCTGCAGTCACAGGTGCACCAGTTACAAAAAATAATTTAAAGAAATATTCACAATCAAGTTGAAAGAATCAATTTATCCTACTTCACTCAGAATAACCCAATTGTTCAGGTGCCATGTGTATGATGTCTTTCTTGGCACTGTGTGTTATAAGCCACTGCCAGAGGCAGAACTTTGAGATAAATCAATGATCATTCCCACATATTGAACCAAGAAACTGTCAATAGGGTGAAGCACGTTCCCATTTAAATGCCTGCAGCACCTTCCCTATGCCCTAGTAAGGAGTGGGGGTCCCTGACTGGATTAGTCCTGATAGCCTGGGAAGGAAGCAGTACATTTCCCAGAGAGCTATCTCTCTGGAGAAAGTAGCAAGGACAGAAAAGGCTTTATGGACTACAAAGCTCTTTGGCAAAAGGTCAAACTGTAGATGAGTATAATTCTTCAAGGAGAAAAGACAAGAAGAGATTGAAAATGTTACTTTACAAAACAAAAGAAAAAGCAAACTCCCAAACTGATGAAAGAGCTTAGATAAAAAGAAATCGGTGGCATAACAATTAGAAAATTTTGCAGTGCTTTTCTTGACAGACTAAAGTTTCTGGGTTTGAAGTAGTTCTTTTGGAAAAAGATTTCCTGAATGGGTTTTATAGATTGCTTCTCTGGATACAGATCACTCTAACAGCTTGCAGAACTGCAAGACTGAGGATAATTGTAATTCTCATACGGTGGATATTATTGTCTCTTCTCTTCCTGAAAATGGATCAACAAAATTGACCTAACATCTGAAACAGGAACAGAAAAAAGCCTGTTGTCTTGCTTTTCTTGTGAAGACAAGAGATTTTGTAACTTTTTTTCCCCTTCACTGCGAACGAAAATACCTCAGAGTTAAAAAAAGTATTAATAGCTTGCTTATTAATAGCTTGACACATCACAAAAACAATTTTCAGTTCTGAATTCTTCCTAAGATCAACATATACAGGATTGTGTTTTTCTCTTGTATACACTTTGTATTATGTAAAAATGACAACTTTTAAATAGTCTTTGTTGAAATAAGTTCATTGTATAATTGTACTTTGCTGTCAATGAACCTTCGGTAAGCCCTCAGCCAAGCATATCAGATATTGTCTCTCAATCCATAAAATATCTCTCTCTCTCTCCTTTTTCTTTTTACTTCATAGAGTTGAAAAAGGGCAACCAAAACATGCCTATCTTGGAGTTTTCTAAAGCAGGCCTAACCCACTTCTTTAGCAAGCACAGATTAATTGAAACATGCTTGAAACCATTGCTGCATTGACATTTACAGCACAGATTTCTTTGTGACACGTTACTACCTCGGTTTCAATATGACTTCTCTGACCTGAAGCAAAAGGATTGATATGTAGACATTAAATCTGATCAACTGTAGTGATGGGCAGGCCATTTAAATCATTGTCCTTAAACCACCACTGTCACAATAGCCTTGATCCTTGTTCTGTCCTTTATGACCTTCTGATTGTCCAGCAATAAGTCCAGGTACAAATGTCAACACACAGTCTTCAAAAACACTCTGCATCTCCCTTCCAAGGGCTCCCAGCAGTGACCTGAGGAAAAGACAAGATTACACTGCGGTGGTTCTGAGCCACATCCGCACTGAAAGGTGCATGTGAAGGCACACTGTGGCCACCAAGCAGGTCAGAGAATAATCAAGAGCTATTAAATTCCCTTGCAGTCTTGCAGACTTGCCTCCAATGATGCCACTAATTCAGTGTCTTTCCTCTTTACCTAGCTATCCCTTACTTTGCATACTTAGAGTATTATTTTAGGGAAAATAATGTAATAGGAAGAATAATTCAAGCAATTAAGAAATATGGGAAAGGCATATATGAAGTAAATGTGAGTTTTAGGTAGCATTGACCAAATCTGATACGTTGCACCTTATTTTATACGTATAATCTATTTACAGAAATTCCATTGGAAAACTGAAATTGCCATAAGCGCAAGTTTTCTTCTCTTTTTGCGTCTGTAATTTCAGTCTCTTTTTGAGAATGTAACTGTTGTGCAAGGAAGGATGATAATGTTTTAAAAACTATTAAAGTATGTCCAGCAGGCTTTTTAAACCTCTCTTCTAGGGGAAAATACCTCTTGTTCAGAGTCCAGGAGGGACAAGCATTTGCAAAGCTACATTGTTCCAATTTCATTCCTCCTCCCCTTCCCACTCTATATAAACTGTCCCTGTGCCCATCTCTTTTCCATTCAATCAGCCTTAGTTCCCATTGTGAAGTTGTCTCGTTCTTTTTTAAATTTTCTTTCTCCTGTATGTTTTCTTGTTAAGATGGTAAATTTCTCTAAGTGACTTTTCAAGAACATTTTATGTAGACAGCTTTTTGCTTCAGGAAGCAATACTTAGCAGATCAAGACAAAATATGCACCTCAAACAGAATTCAAAATTTCATGTGCAGTGTTAATTTATATCCTTTAAAAGATGCTCTGTCATTTGAATGAGTTTGTCCTAAACCATTGGGATTATTTAATTGCTCTTGGATTTCTTGTTTTGCACTTTCTGTCCTCTCACCTCCTTGGTAAAAAATTCAGAACACATTCCTGATTCTGTAAAAGATCAGTCTTAAACTTCATTTTACATCTACTCCAACACGAAACCTGAATCAAACCAAGCTTTGCTGAGAAGAATGGCAGCTTGTGTTGTTTGACCAATACTTAGTGACGTACACTTTTCAATAAAATATTCAGTCAAACATAACCAAAACAGCAAAAAGCATACTGATTCTAAAAACTCATACTGGATGGAATTTATTCTAGAACAGATGGCTGGAATAATGCCAGTGCCCTTAGTGAAGAACACTCATGCTTATAGACCATTCTGACATCCAGAGATCCCTGCTGCTCAAAAAAATGTACAAGAATGCAACACATAAAACAATGTCTCCATTTGCCAAACGACATGCGATATAAATGACTTTCTAAAAGAAAATAGAGCAGAGAAGCCTTAACATCAGGCTGAGGATATTGACCAAAGTTTCTAGATTTTTGAAACATTTGTCACAGTACACCTTCACACAATTATATTATTTTTTTTCTAAATTAAGAAGACTTTGCTTAATATTCCAAGGATTTCAGAACAATAAAATTGATAGTTTTTTATTGTGTTTACACAGTTGTTGGAAGACTGCAAGAGCCAATGCAGCTTTCCCAAAACTGTGGGGTGGTCCTTGTATTGCTCTTTTACTTTTACAGTGTGTAGTAGGAGAAAGTAAAATCTGTGGATTCAGAGATGCTTGAGTAGTTTTCAGGAAAAATGTTTAGGATGACACTTTGCTGCCTTGGCAGCAAAGGCTAGATTATTTTGCCTAAACCCAAATGTGGTCCCCAAACCAAATTCTAACAACTCCTTTTCTCCAGCAGACTAATTCTGAAGGTGGTTAAAGTAACCAGGTTGGCTTACCCTGTTTATTCATCTGTACATGCTCAAAATCGCCTCAAAAGGCATGGAAGATGACATTTCTTACCAAAGGCTCCATTACGGTCTAGAATCAAGCAAGTAGACAGTATTTAATTTCCATTAAAATGGAGCTTATCACCTGTTTAAGCCTAGGGGTTAAGCAGTGATCCAGGAAGCAGCCAGCATTCATTCTAAGCTGCCCACAACCTTTGGTGTTCTCCAAAAGTGCATTACATGGAGCTGGGCCATGTAAGTATTCCTTGTCGGGTGCATAACCAAAACACTCACATTAGGCCGGCTAAAGCATCCATACCAACACTGCAGGTCTTCAGAGGCCTGTTGCCACATGCTTTTCAAGGAATTTAGGTAGTCAGTCTGGCAGCTAGAGATGCTAGTTAGCTTTAGAGTATACTGATACCTGAGACAGACAAAATTTTGAGGTATGGTGAAAGTTAATGTTGGGCTTCTAAAAGACTAGGTTACGTTTTTCTGCAAGAAGAAAAGGAAAGGAAAGGAAAGGAAAGGAAAGGAAAGGAAAGGAAAGGAAAGGAAAGGAAAGGAAAGGAAAGGAAAGGAAAGGAAAGGAAAGGAAAGGAAAG
>VXAD01006098.1:487936-500309 GCA_013399195.1 Dicrurus megarhynchus
AGGGAAAGGGAAAGGGAAAGGGAAAGGGAAAGGGAAAGGGAAAGGGAAAGGGAAAGGGAAAGGATAAAATTACCCAGACAGCTGAATTTCTACTGTGATGTATAGTGAGTTCCGTAATAACCTTTACAGAGTTGAGCAAATCCATGCCTCTCTCTTTACCTAGTCCTTTTCAGACTTAGAAACCAGGTGCCCAAATCCCATGAAGTGTGTGGTCCTGTGTGAGAGTTCAGGGTGTACAAACTACAGCATTTCAGCCACTTATAGTAAAAAAAATAGCAGGAATGATAAAACAACTGGATTTGGAGGAAGACTTCCCCTCAAGATATAACAGCCCAATGACTGTTAATCACTAATCCAGGAGATGGGACAGCTGGTGATGAGACAGAAAAGGTGGGGAGAACATGCCTCTATCCCACCCATGCAGAGGATTTTATTTCTAATATAGAGCAGGTAGATAATCACATGGCTTCCATAAAAAGATTAAAGTTTTAGGTCCTCACTGACAGAGGGTGTGCCTTCATAACTATAACTTTTTGTGTATTTTTCCTTTCCACTCTCCCTTCATAAATCTTGTATTCTTGGCTCTTTGGTGTAAAGAAGACACAGAAAAATATGAGAAAATATGAAGAGAAACAGGAAAAAAAAGTTATGGAGTGAAGAGAACAAGAAAAATTAGCTAAGGGTGAAAAGCTTAAATTTGCAATCCACAAAAAGAAAAATTGTGATTGCAGTCTATAAATACATTCAAGCTAACAATATAAGAATTTGGGTATGTGAACACAGGAAGGCGGAGTAATAACCTGTTGTTATGAAAGAAAAATTTAAGCAGAACATAAAATAATGTCTTCCCAATAAAGAGAATACTGTGGAAAAGAAATGGGTTCCTCAAGGAAAATAGGCATGACAAAAAATTTGTACATGTTCAACAACTATTCAAACCCTTCCCTAGTGAACTACTAGTACTGTTACCAAATGGAATAAAAATGGCTTTTGAAGAATGACCAAAATTAACTATTTCTGTGATAAGAGAACTAAGACTCATATGCTGCTAGAGTTGAGAATTTATGCAGTTATTTTTGTGAAAAAAGAAAAAAGAAATTAAAACTTACAGGACCTTAAGCTTAGCCACACTGTATCTGATAAAAACGCATATGGAAAAATAGAAAAGATTATTAGGATATTTTAATAGGGAACAGAGGAGTTTTAAATACAAACCAAGACATGAAATATAAAAAATAAAAATGTATCTCGTAATAATTGAATCCATTAAAAAGTTCTGAACACTAACATTAAAAAATAAGGATCTAGTGAAATCAATAAATTAACACACAATTATTATTGTTTATTTTTTCTTAAACTGATGCTATCACATATTGGTGGCAGAAAATGAATCTTAGGTTATTTCTAAAATAGGACATTTATGCATACACAGACAGTTAAATACAGAAGAAAGCTTGATAAGAAATTTATTGTAGTGTTAAAAATGCACAAAAATTATTTTTAATTTGTTATTAGACTATACATTAATAAAACAGAAAAACTGAAGCCATGACATCATATATGATTATACTGAACCTCAGTCAAGGATATGTTTTCTGATTGTCTTAATTGTGAAAGTCTAAACTTGGAACCAAAACACTGAGCAGCACGATTGTATTTTGATTTACAAATTGCTCTTATTGTATTCCATTTGAGACAAATGAATTTCAAAGGTAAAACAGTATGACCGTATTTCAGACATACTCTATGAGAACAAGTTCCATGTTCTGTACAATTTATCTTTTAAGCCCTAAAACGATAATTACATTGAAATTACTCTCCAATTCCATTGCATTAACATAATTGTGTGTCAACTAACAAGATGTACTTATTAAATGGAGAATTTCTGGCCAATTTACACATGTAATAACACGTTATTGTTAAATTTATGGTACACCTAACAATACCTTGCCTAGCAACTTGGCGTTACTGAAAGTGGTGACACTAAATAACAGCAGCTCTATTTCCTGTTGACCTCAACGAACCCCTCAGTGCTTGGTAAAGAACATAAAACTTTGCATTGTGCTACTGCACTTCTCTAAAGAAAAGCATAGACTTTAAACACAAGGCTAGAGTAAGAGTTGTCTTAAAACTGCAACACTCTCCTCAAGCTGGGAAGGAATATTGCCTCTGCAACAGGTGCAGTAAGAGCAAGAGTTAGGTTTTGCTTTAATTTTGTGCCAGATTAGTAACTCACAAAGACATCTGGAGAATTAAACTAGGCAATTTCAGTGGTTTGGTGCTGAATCCAGGAAGCAAAAATTTCTTTTTCCCTCTACTAGTATTAGCAAAAGTTCACAATAATTTATTTCTTCTTTCAAAGCTGGGCCTTCGAAGTGAGAATTTAATCATCCTAGTGCAAACTGTTAACTTTAACTGTTAATCTATACAAATACATTTATATATAAATAACAATTGTAAAACCTTGAGCCAAAGGGTTTGTGTGAATTCAGAAAAAGTGTCTGCTGATAAGAAATATTATTAGGTTACTATTTACGTGCTTTTCCATCCCAGTGCAGAATTTGTCCCGACAGTATAAATGTTTCTGAAAGCTAAAATGCATATATGGAGTGCTTTGCTCCTGTGAAACACTGTTAAGTCTAAAAGGTTCTGTGAATGTTGAATGGTCTGCTTGTAAGTTGTCTCTTGCAAAGCTCTACCTAAAAGACTATAAATCCAAAAACCTACAGTCCTGGTATATTTTATTGTTAAAATACTGATTTCTCTGTGAGAGCAAACGCACATATTTCTGATGTGACAGTCAGGAGATTCTTCTGCTTTACTCCCAAAGCAACACTGACTCTGTACTTTCAGAGAAGTCTTAGAAGATGCCTTGCTTTTATTTGCAAGTAAAGTTTCTCACAGAAAATTGAATGTACTTATTTTTCACAGACCAGTTTGTCTATTTTTTGGGTTCATACTAAAAAAAAGAAAGAAAATACTACTCTAGTTCGGTATTTTTCTCAATAGTTCTTAGATATATGCTACTAGTTTCCAGAAACTGCTAGTTTCTTTCAGTCAAATATTCAATTAGAATGAATATTCAACAGAATATTCAACCAGAAAATTAAATCTCCCATTAACAATCAAAGGGTATGCACAATTTACGGGCGAGCGGTTGTTGTAATTAAAAGAAAAAAGTGAAATAGAAAGTGACTTAAATCTGAAAATAGCTACTGAACATTTGCACTAGCTACTTTGCTAATCTATGCATTCAGAAGGGCAGACACACATTGAGCAGACCTAGAGATGCCATACAAGAGTGAAGAACAGCAGAAGGGCTGGCACTCTAGGAAGCAGGGAGGGGAAAAACTGCTTATTAAGTCTCATCCTTTCACTGTCAGTTTGTTCCCTGGCGTATTTTTCTTCAGCAGCATGTTGAATCTGGTTAAAGGTCCCAAGAGATGAGGCTATCACCTTTTCTCTACAGAGCTATCTCTAAGTCAAAAGGAAGAGATAAATTTTATCCTTTTTGATATTGTATACCAGCACTCTAACAGTAGAGTTATCACTACGCACAACATTAAAAACAATAGTGGAAAAGAAAAATTAAATATCTTTCAGATAGTTATACCATGTTTCCCTTTGGTTATGAAAGGAAGATTGGAAGAATTTATGGCTCACTGAGTTCAATACAGTGCTAGTTCAGGTAATTTATTTTGTGAAGTAAATATGTATTATCTTCAAAGTGGTTAGTTTCTTACTTTTCTATTTCTGATAGGAAGATTTAAACACAAATCTATCACAGTTAGAAATCCATTAATTTCCAGGTTGAAATAATTAACTGACAGTTTGTATTCAACTAATTCTCTTGGTAAAACTAATTTCTAACTTCGTAATTTTCTCCTTTCCTGTATTTATCTTTTTTGTGAATTTATAGGAAACAATCATGTATGCGTTCACCTTTAGGCTTTTTTCAGCTTCTTGGTATCTTCTCCTTTGTTACCTCTTTCCCCTGATGGATTCTTTTGGGATGCTTTCATTCATCAGTTACACTGAATTCATTTTTTCTTAGATTTAGTAACCTCAATTTTAAAAAGCTTTTCAGATGAGGCCTTAATACTTCCTTATACAATGACATTAGCATTTTTCAGTTTTTAGAACCAATCCCTCAACTGAATTTGCTTTCTTCTCATCTGAATGATTTTGGTTATTCAGTCATCTAATACACCCAATTGTTTTCCCCCTTCACCTACTATCTCCTAGTTTACTGTAAAAATTTGTGACAGTCCCTAAATATGTTACTATTCATTGCACTAATGAATTTAATTCCTTGTGCCCATTTTTATTATTTAAGCCTTCAAATTTTTAAAATTATTTCTTTTTCCTACAACAGTTCAGTTTTTTTTTTTTTAATTGACCATATGTACCATAGACAAAACCAGTGACATACTTCTACCTCTTAGATCAAGTTCACTAAGGAAAATATTAAATGAGACCATAACAAAAATGCTAAAAATCACCCGTAATAACCCCCTTCCCCTTCAGTGTATCTTATGTGTTTTAATATCACACGTGATTTTCTCCCCTTTAGTCATTTCCTTGCAAGGAATTAAAATTCTTGTAACAATCCTATTTTTAATTTACTCTTTGGCACTGAATCAAATATTTAACTGAAGTCCAAACAGATGAGTTTTACTGCATGTCATTTGCCTAGAAAATTATTTATCAAAGAAAAATTGCGGCTAAAAGCATGTCATGTTTTGTCCAATTTCAATTGCCTTCATACATTTCATTATAACTACCATTGAAATTAGTTCTAAAACTTTGTATATTATAAGGGTCAGATGAATCCACTATCCCAAATCCCTAAATTCAATGTAAAACTCCTGCTAAATTTAAAGTGTAGGCTTTAGCATTGTTCTCTGAGTACCTGCTGGGAAAGGCTGACTAAGGACAGGTTAATTGAATAGATCTGTTATTTCAAACATGTTTTTTTCAAAATACTGGAATGAAGACTTTCTAATCTCCCCCATTTGGATCACATGGAATTTTTTAAGCTTTTTTTCCTCTGTGAAACAGTAAGTCACATTTCCATGTCCTCGTTTTCATCATTTTCTCCATATTAAACACCTTTGCCTTTATGGAAAGCCTTGACAAGATTTTAATTTAGAAACTGGGGCAAAAAGAGCCATTTTTAGCATCTGTATAATCCTAGAATAAAAACCCTTTTTCTTCCTTTCTTATTCTTAATTTTGCATGGCTAAAGATCTTCTGTTTTGATTACCTTCTGTATGCTGTAGCTTGGCTTGATATTTGACAACTATCACACTCCTAGTGTGTGCCAAGTTCTAATACATAGCTTTCATGTTGACAAGTTAAATAAAAAAAAAAACAAACCTGTCTGCTTACAAACATTATCAGGGAAATAATAATTGAGGCACAAAACCTTATTCTTCTGTTGTGAACTTAAACTATTCCTAATGAAATATTTTCCCTTAAGTATCTTTTGCATTCATGCTTAAGGAAATTCTAACTCTTTTTAATTTTTAAATTCTGGAACTGTTTAGTCCACTTAGTTTTACTAGACAGTCTACATAATTATTTATTCTAAAATTAAATACATTGTATATATTCTTAACATAATCCAGCAAATTAATCCATTTTAGGAACACTCACATGCAGGGTTGTTGTTGTTTTACAGCAATAGGTTTTATACAATGACTGGTCCATGTGAGATATAAAATACTCTTTTGTTGGTAAATTATGTGGTGTAAAAATACATAAAGCCTACTATAATTTACAGCAGTTGCTCTTTAATCAGGCAATTTTAAATATCCCAAAGGAAATTTATTCCTGTAATACTAATAATATTGCACCAAACCCTTCACAACCTAACATTGGCAAAATCTGTAACAACTCTCAAATTAGACCTCTGAGTCTTTTCCACACTTCTGTCACATATCTTGACCTACAGATATTCAATTTTTAATGATCACCGGCCTTTTTTCTATTACCCCAGCACTCTGTAAACAGTCCTGCTATAGTACATTTGCATTCATATATTTTCTCACTAACCAGTTCTTCCAGTTTTTGGATGCCTTCTCTCTGCTAAACATGTTTTCATTTCCTGTCAATTTCAGTTATCTATGAATTTCATTTACGTGTCATTTAGTTCTTTGAAATCATTAAGTAAGATGTTAAACCAGAGAGTACCCTGCAAAAACCTAAGTACTTATTTAGCTTTAACCTTGCAGATTCTCACTGCATAATATCTTTCATATTTTGTGCCTTTTCACCTGTACATTCATATATAAAAGTCTCTGTCATCTGAAGTTTTAATCACAGTATCCAGTGAGATGCTGAGGGGCATCCATTTTACTCCATCCCACTTGTCTTTTCCTTCACTGTTAACTCAACTACCAGCCTCAATTATCAAGACCATTTCTCTCTCATCAGCCACAAAGATTGAATTCTGCCACTGACTAGCTCATGATCCAAACCTTCATCCAGTCACTATGTTTAAAAAAATCTGTTTCTCTTCTCCCTGTTTTGTTTTTCAGATTTTGGAAGATTTCCTTGCAAACACAGGCAGAACTACCTCATTATTCTATTTCATGCCCTTTTATTTTTTTTCTTTATCTTGAAGCCATCACAAAGTTAGATTGCTAACATGCTACCTATCACTCTCATCATCTTTGCCTCTTCTTTCATCTCTGATGGGGCAGTTTCCTGGCATATAGAGACCTAAGACATGACTGAGTTTTCTACAAAATACTGAAAACAATAAATAAATAAACTCATCAAAATAGACACACACACACACAAAAGAAACTCCAAGAGTTTCTTTCATCCTGATTTTTACTGCCATTTTATTTTTTAAGTGTTATAGCTAGTTGTTAACCAGCCTAATTGTATCCCTATTCCAGACAATAAGAAGTGTTGGAGTCCAGAATGCAGAGAATATTGCTCTGCCTGTTTTTAAGTACAAAACCCCCCCTGTACATCAGCATTTCTGACCTTTGTCCATGGAGAAATCTATATACCCTATGGGAAGAATTAAAATTTACACTGTTGTGAACTAGGTGACGGGATATTATGTAGGATTGTCACAGGGTGAAAAATCTAGACTTTTTAGGGTTGTTAATTTAGTAAATAGATAAAAGCAAAAAACTTCAAAATGGAGGATTAGAGTTGTCTTTTAGATTTCTTCTTCTAATATTCCATATTCTGCGGTAGAGGTAGTTTGGAGTGATTGGATGGAGAGTTCCGCAGTTCCCTTTTCACGTGACAAGGTGAATTATTGAGCATTGGTAGATAAAGGAAAATATCTTTCATTTTAAGTTTTAATTGGATAATTTACCTTTAAAAGAGTGTGTTATCAAGATAAAGTGGCCATTCCTGGCATTCCTTGCTCTGTGCTATGTCTAATGCCTGGCTGTGGGCTACATCTCTCTGATAAGACTTAATAAACAACTATCTCCAAACTAAGAAGACGGAAGGTCTTATTTTTTTTGCGGTGCCTAGCAAAATGTATTAAAATTCCCTCATCAGGGAAATAATAATTGAGGCACAAAACCTTACAAAGAAGCATTGCTATATATTTTTTTCCACTGAATAGATACTGTGTACAATCTTTTGCTTTCATAAAAATCCAAATTACAGAAAATTTTCATATGACTTGGCATGGTAATCATGGACTGCAAACAGCAAATACTGGAGGCACTATGCACAGGAGAAGATCTCGTAAGTGATGTGCAGGATGATATTCTGCAGCATATAACGAGTGTCAGAATGACTGGCAGCCAAATAAAACTCCAGAACAGATGAGTTGAGTTTGGAATTCCTCACAAGCTGATATACAGCAATGCTTCTGTAGATAATTTTCCAGAAAGAGAAATTTTGCCTTCACCATGTGAACCTTCTCACTAAGAATATTGTGCATGGTATTTCTCTGAGTAGCCCTTTTTACCTTTAGATGGTGCAAGTTTGGGGTGAAACAATGGATATTGTAGCCTATTGCAACGTGACAAATTTTAAATTTCATGGCATTGACTGCTATGATGCAAAATTTACAGTCCAAATTTCACTAGGAAATTGTTGAAGGAACTGATTATACAGCTATCACATTAAACACATAGTACTTAAAAAACTAAGTTTTGCATGGTGCATTTAACTAAGCCAGTGATAGATAAGCAAGATAAATTTCAATGCAGCCAGCGATTCATAGCTGGGTATCTTGAAAACATTAATACCTGTGCAGCCCCTGGATGAATAACTGGCAACACTGGGTCCTGAAGATTGCTATTTACTCCCAAATAACCCACTCAAATTACGTTTGGTTCAAATTCACACAAAAGAACGGTCTCAAACTAACACCGACCTTTTTCAGGTACAGAGATGTGTTCTAGGACTAATGAAGCCAAGGGAAGATTTTGTGAGTCCTTCTGACAACTTTTCTGCCTTTGGGTCTTTTCCGCCCCCTTCCCATTATGGGCACACTGAAGTTTAGTCAATAAACCACGATAAGAAGACCAACTCCTTACTGGTTATTTGGTGTAGTGGTCTGAAGAGCGTAATGCAAACATCCCTATCCACGGGGTGTACAAGGGAATCTAGTAATCCAACAGTCACCACTGCTGACATTTCTTACTCTCTTGTTATCTTTACCTCCCTATTTGACCAGTACTGAGTTTCAATGTAAAGTCAGTTGCAGATTCTGGGAAAGAGGGCCCCTAGGTTTTTAACCTGTTGAAAAGAAGGACTTAAAACCTCCTATATATATATCACAGTCTTCTAATAATTTCTAATCTTTTTCATAGCTGATATATGTAGATGCACTTCATCCAATTTTTTATAGATATAATTTTAAATTTAGAAGAAATACAGAACTAAATTCATAATGAGATAGTAAAAAATAATCTAACAGTAAAATGTGCAGCCTTCTTGATTTGAAAACTTTTTTCTTCACATCCTCATTTCTTTATTTTTCTTCAGAGCATAAAAAGAAGAAATTGAAATAATTGAAAGATCTGTTACTACATTTCTGACTAAATCACCTGGTTCTTGAATTACAGAACTACAGTCATACTGTCATCTGAAATACAGAAAGCTTTCTGCTTTATATTACTTAACCTTTTTTTTCCTTCAAACTGCCCCTTCACATCATTTTAGCAAAGATTTTGATATTTAAACAGATCTATTTTTTCTTTCTCTGTATACACAGGGATTCTCACTGATTCGTGTCAGATTATATTTTGTATTCTTGAAGTCAATAGAGTTTTACAGATGTCAAAATTGTTCTAGAAAGGTAGAAAAGCTGGTACTGCTGCTTCAAACATGAAAAGGCCTTGTAAGCCAAGAAAATCCGTAATTCACAGAAGGACATATGTTGCAGAGGCCGAGTGATGGGTGAGTATATGGTAGAGAGTTCTGGTGTAAACATCAGGATGTAGGAGGATTTTGACAGTTGGGAGAAAGGGAGAGGATGCCAGGTCCTCTCTCCTACTGCTGCTGCAGCCACACACAGCAAGGAACACCCGAGAAGCTGCTTTACAAGAAATACTGTTTCTCTCAACTGCACAGTATTCAGGGGGCTTTTCTGAAAAACCCGAAGGCTTTTCCCTCTGTGTGTCCTTCCACTCCCTGGAAGCGAGGACACCAGACTGCATGACTCTAGGTGTTAAATATGAGCAAAATTTTGCCTTCTTTGAAATCAAGAGACACACTTGTAAGTCTCAGCCTTGTAAATTCCCACACCCCGCAGAGGCAGAATACCTGATGGCAATCGAGGATGTAAACTTTTAGCTCATAGCTTGGATATTCTGAATCTTCAAAAAAAAGCATATAAAAATAATGGCGAATCTTCCACAACATTAGAATAAAGGCGCCTGTAAGTGTACCTCTGTTAAAACTGAATAAACACAGAGTATCCTTTTAGCCTGAAGAAATGTATTTAAAATTCCTCCCTCTCAGTCCCCAGACTACTGATGCTGCCAATTATAGGACTACTTTTTTAACATCAAGTGATGAAAGTACACCCCTGCTAGCAAAGTAGAATGAATCAGAGCTTACAGTAGCTACTAGAGAGCTGTCAGAAGTACTGAGCTCCCAAACCTTTATCCCGGCCCACAGCCCCACTATCACAAAAGCCAGAGTCAAAACATAATTTCACCCAAAGTTTTCTTTAATTAAGATGTCTAATCTTTTTTTTTTGCTGAATTCTCGAAGACATTATTTCAAACAATAGTGTTTGGATTGCTCAGGAACTTATTCACATTGGGTTTCTTCTGTTTTCAAACAGGGGAAGATTGCTTTAAATACTTCAAAATATTCTGAGTGATAGAGATACATGCAAAGTTGAATAATCTTGTTTGCATGGCATATCTGAGGCAAGATTCTCTAAAGCTCACGCCTGCATGCTTTTTTCTTATACTCCTGTTCTATTCTTTATTAGCTACTACTATCTTCCAAATATCTTTGTTTTAGATCTACTGTACATATTTCCCTAGCATTGTCATCCCTTCCTTGCAAAGTGCACTTACATTTGACCACAGAAGCAAGCATGCCAACTACAGTTTAAATCCCATCCTGACTAAATCATATACATAGTGTTTTTTAAGTAACATTTACTTGCTTTTATTAATTATTAAGATCTTTGTGTCATGGTGAGCTTAATCTCCATCTCAGAGACTCCTCAGAAAAGGATTGTCAGAATGGAATTAAGGTTATCCAAGACAGAGATTTGACTACCTCTTAGGACAGTAAGTCATACCAAGAAAACATATTTGAATAGAATATAAAACAGTGTTCTTTATTTCTAAAAGAATACATACCATTCTTTATTTGGGGTCACTATAGACAAAAGGTATACATCAGCAGGCAAAAATGTCTCATGGTCTCACTGAAATCCAGGCATTTGGCCTCATCTCCTTTTTAGTTATTTATTTTTCATGACACCTTTCAACTTTTTGAAGTGAAGAGTTGAACTGCATGGATAATTTCTTTATTAGTGTAGCTATTAAAGTGAAAACTGAACAAGCACAAGCTAGAAAATGGTCCATAAGAGAACATGTGTTGTCAGAAGATAATAGGTCCATCTGCTGGAGTTCTGCACAGAGCATTTGCTGAATCCAGCAGAGGGAAAGGAGCACATGGGTTGATCAGCTCCTGCCACATGAGGAACTCCTAACAGCAAAGCATGGGAAACATGCTGGATGAATGCAAGGTGCTAATTCTGCTGGGTGGCATGCAAAAGAACAATTTAAAACAAAGCAACTATGTTCAAGACAATACATTTCAAGGAATTTCTTTATCATCTGGGAAGTCTTTTTTACCAAATAATTTTAATAAAATGTCCATTCAGCTATAAGCAGTATGGAAAGGTCCCAAGTCAGGAAGAAAATATTGCCACTTTCTGACTAATAAGGATGCGGTTTAAATGGTATCTGCTTGAGGTTATTTGTGCTGTTATTTGTCCAATGTTTGTTAGAGTAAGCAGTCACTCAGGTACTTAGTGCTAAAAAGGAAAGATTTTTTGCAAAGACTCACCAAGTGTTTGTTTTTTTGACACTAAGTATCAGAAAATAGTTCTTTTATGATTTCTTTTTTTTAAAAAGATGGATATTAGCTCATTCCTCAAAGTATTTGTGGTAACAACTTTCTCATTCTCAACTTACATCACTATTTGTTTCTGGCAGCTTGGCCATTAGCAAAAATACCCCAAAAATATGAGAGTTGTCCTGTTGATTTGGCAACCACACACATGCTTTGAAGCATAAAGGGCCATAAGCTGCCCTGACTAATCTGCAACAGCTCAGCTTCTTTCCCTGCCTCATCAACACCATGGCACTAAAATGACATGTCTTATTAGAGACCTATTCAAGCTTGAATTAAACAGGGTCTTCCATGACCTAATGGCTTTTAGATGATGTCCTAGAGCTCCTGTTCTCAAATACAGAGATGTTTGGGTATTTTGGTAAAGAACCATCAGAACTATCAAGTGACAGAAGAACTGATGCAAAAGCAATACAATTAAGCATTGCTTGACCTGCTGTAATACATAACATAAGTACAAGGTCACCTTTTAAGCACACATGCTGTCATGGTTTAACCCCAGCCAGCAACTAAAGCCCACACAGCCCTCACTCACTCCCCCACCAGTGGGATTGGGAATAGAATCAGAGGGGTAAAAGAAAAAAAATGTGCACTGAGATAAAGGCAGTTTAATAGGGAAAGCAAAAGCTGCACACACAACTGAAGCAAAACAAGGATTTAATTCACTGCTTCCCATGGGTAGGTAGTGCTTCATCTCTCTCCAGGAGAGCAGGGCCCCATCACCTGTAATGGTTACTTGGAAGATAAATGCCATCACCACAAATGTCACTCCCTGCCT
>VXAD01006098.1:500343-612004 GCA_013399195.1 Dicrurus megarhynchus
CCAGCCATGGCAGTACGAGAAGCAGAAAAGGCCTTGGCTCTGTGCAAGCCCTGCTCAGCAACAACAAAAATATCTCTGTATTATCAACCCTGTCTTCAGCACAAATCCAAAACACAGCCCCATAACAGCCACTGTGAAGGAAATCAATTCTACCTCAGCCAAAACCAGCACATGTGCAAAGAAATGCTATGATCATCACGCTGTGTGAGGATGCTACATGCTGCCTAGAGCTGAACTGGGTTAAAGGGATTCAGGCCCAAACGCCCCTTGCCACAAACACAGCACAGCACGGATTTGTGGATCTAAGTTTGTAAGTCATTGTTCTTAAATTGGCAGAATGGCCCAGTTCAGTGTGGCCTTGGTGTTAATGCTGTCTCTTCTTGATAGAAATGGGTTAGAGAGCAACAACCTATGTTGTTATGCTGTCAAATATAAAAGCATGCAAGCTGCTGGAAAACAGAGAGATGTAGGGTCAAGAATTATCCCGCATCCAGATACAGCTGCTAAAATCAGGACAGACTTTTTGACTTAGCACCTTTCAGTGAGGTTGATGCTATGACTTGTGATAGGGTGGTAAAGAATTCCAGGGCAGTTTTGACCTTCCACAGATTTAGTAATATAATGTATCCTTTCTGTCGTGACTTTAACAACAGTTGTACTGATATATCTCAAACTCAGAGAGACAAGTTAAAATCAAATAGATAAAAATTCACCCTGTAAAATCGGCTATACTTGTATCCTTTAGGATGTGCTAGGGAAAGAACAATAGAGGAACAATACTTTGAATAAAATATAATAAAATAAAGAAAAAAAATCCTTATTTTCTATCCAAAATGGAAATGTTTAACAGAACACTACCTCAAACACAGATGAAGAAAAAAATCTCAAGAACTTAATTATGGACCTCTATAAAATTTTCTTTGGATTATACATAAAATAGTTCATATTGATAGAGTTTCTAAAAATTAATTTTTGCCGCCTGGGTTATTTTTCAAGATAAAGAAATATTCTAAATAAAATATAATATGCTAGAAACTGTAAAAAAAAACCAGTTAGTTTAGCTCTACACAGGCAATGACGGTAACTGGTTGTTTTGATACGCAATATTTCACTTTAGGGAGCAAACAGGAAAGACTTACCTGGGAAAAGCAGCTAGTAATAGCTGAATAGAGAGTTTTGGGATGGTTGAATTTCCTCAAAACTTTGCTCAAGGTAATTTGAAATAACTACTTATGCATGATGAGGAGAAACAGCTGTAGAATTTCCTGCTCTCTTTCATGTTGTGGCTTAAGGTACAGACTGACAGCAGAAACATGACCTGTTTGGGTGCCCAAACAGGGATTTAGCCTCAAGATGTTTGACAAAGGAAACTACTTCTAGAAGAATGAGGTGAGAAGGCGAATATGGCACATTGGTGAGGCAGAAATCATGCCAACTCCCACAGTAATTCCATAATACTTTAGCTGCCATGAAAATATGTTGGCTTAAAACTCATAAAAGACCCATCCCTTTTTACAAAATTAGTCTGACAAAATAAGCAATACCCTGAAAAGTTCTGCAAACTTTAATACCATTGGTATGAGACACATAATACTTGTTTAGAATCATCTATTCATCATCTATTTATAGTTCTTATATTCTGATATTGATGTGGCACATCTGTGAGCATTTATTAGAGAAAATTATTGACATTCATTATGCTTTCTTAAAAAGGGCACCATCAGTGTTATAGTTCCTTCTGCTAGGAAGAACTAGCAGGTATATATTTTTCAAAAGACTGCCTACAGTTCATCAATACAGATTACAGTTGAAAATTTATAATTGTATAAGATATAAGAGTCATGAGAGGCACTTCATACAGAATGTCCAAGTTCATGTCACACAAGGGTTTCTATTATGGGTTCACATTAGTGTGTGTTCTATCTTCACGAAAATTATGTCTTACTTGCTTAGCTGGTCTAGGGTAAATCACAGACTAGTATGGGATTTTTGCGCATTCAGTAAGTCAATGGCAAAATCTCTTTATTAAGACATGCAATATGAAAAAACCACATTATGTCATCCAGTTACCTTCAGCAAAAATTAGTATCATGTGGGGGAGTATTTTAAAGCGTATTATACAGAGTGCATGCTAGAATTTAGACAGCATTAATAACATGGCTTACAATATTTGTGAAAATTTTTCAACTCTAAACTTTTTGAATACATCCTTTAATAAACCTCTATGTTCAGCTTAAAAAGAACTGGCACAGTACATGCTTAGGAAGTGCAATTTGGGATCTCTAAAAGTTCAGCAATTCCTTCATGGCAATGAAGGCTTTTATAATGATCCTTGCTGCTGAGGCTTACTGGACAGGGTTGGGCTTTCGTTTTTTTTTCTATCCTGCAGTACAAAGGACTGATTAACTTGAAATAAAAAGCATGGATATTTAATCCACTGAAAGTAACAGCATGAATGTTCTTAATCCATTCATTTTATCCAGTAATTTTATGAGCAGTTCTTTGTACAGCAGTGCATCTTGCAGGAGCTGTAAGCCATTTTTACACTTCATTTACGTAACACAGGAGATGTGATTTGAGGATATAACAATTCAGAGAATCTCTCTATATTCAAGAAGAATTCTAATTGATGGTATGAAGTTGCTGCATCATTAAATGCCTTAGAGTATATGATATCAAGGCAATGGCATGGGTGTCCTAGACCAGAAAAAATAAAACCTTAATAGCTCCCATTTGAATTGCATCGTTGTAGGACAACAGACTACCAAAGACTAGGAAATATCTTAGATATTAGGAAGAAATTTTTTACTGTCAGGGTGGTGAGGCACTGGAACAGGTTGCCCGGAGAAATTGTGGATGTCCCGTCCCTGCAGATGTTCAAGGCCAGGCTGGATGGAGCTATAAGCAAACCTGGCCTAGTGAAAGGTGTCCCTGCCCATGCAGGGTTGAAACTAGATGATCTTTCAGGTCCCTTCTAACCACAAAAATTCTATGATTCTTGGAGCCTATGCATGACCTCCTACTCCAGTGAGGTAATGGTTTGGTTCGGTAAAGAGAACAAATATGGTACATACTAAGAATGTAAGTAAATCAGAAGTACTTGCACAATACTAAATGAGCAGCAATTTATCAAGTATTAAAAAAATTAAACAAAATCTGAAACAGTTTGCTTTAATCAAAGTCATAATTTTACTGTAGAAAGTCAACAGTATGAACAAACTCACTGATATCAGCTTCCCTGCCTGTCAGTGAGTGATATTTGTATCTTACTCCAACCTGAGAATCAGGTGCACAATCATTATTTACTTGGTGAAAGTTCATTTCTATAAATGTTTTTGTGTGGTATGTTATAAAGTAGAGACATAAGTTAATACTTTTTAAAGAAAATTTCTTGTAGGTCGAAAGATTGAGATGTCCATGATATAACTCTCTGAAACACAGTGCCACCTGTGCAGCATTGGAATACCAAGTTGCCAATTGTAGCCAAGTAGCAGGACAACAAAACATTTATTATGCATAGCCATTGTGCGCTTGGTAAACTATAATTTCAATAGTTAAATACTTCAAGCAAGAAGTACTAAAACACACTATCACAGAAACGTAGAGTAGTTTCAGCTTTTCTAAAGCAGCTTTCTAAAACAAAGCAGGTTTTCCAATTACTGCTTTTTAGCATGTTGTCATGGGTTAGCATAGTTTGAGTTTTTTAAGGAAGACTCCTTCAGCCTCGGAAGTGATCTTTCTGCAAAGAGGTGCTTACAGCTTCCAGTAGATCTGACCTAACCAATCAACTGGCTAGTTGGAATATTGACAACTTCTTTAAGCCACTTAAGAAGCTCGATACGCCTCTGTGATCCACATTTAAAGAACGAGCAAAGCCCAGGAAGCTCTCTTACTTCTGGCTTTCGGACAGGTAACTGGCAGGGCCCAGGGCACGGCCCAGCCGGGCCCCACCCCAGCCCTGTTTCGGGCTGGCCAGGTTCCCTCAGCTGCTCCGGACAGGCCATGCCCCGCCTCACCCACTGCTGCTGCCCGGCAAGGAGAGATAAGCGAATTCCAGCTGCAAGGCCGGGTGAGATTAACTCTTTTAGTGCTGTAAGATTTCTCCAGAACAGATGAAGCCTGCAGACATCAATCCTCTCCCAAGTCAGAGGAAAAGGACAGATGAAGGGACGTGAAATAAACAGCACAGAGACACCAAAGTCAGCAAAGAAGGAGGAGCTGAAACCCTGAGAGAGGAGAAAGAGGAGATGCTTCTCCTGGAAGCTGAAATTCTCTTGTAAGGCTGTGGTGATGGACTGTAATATATCAGTGTACCCGTTGTAATTTCATGAAAGCATGGGGAGGACAGAGCGTTCAAACCGCAACCATGGGTAGAAGTACCTGTGCTGCATTAAGCAACTACTGAAGTAGCTGTGATTTATTGAGAAGTTTTAACAGAGAGAGTTGAAAGTGATGTAGACTCTCTCGCTCCCAGAGGAAGGCCTCTGTGCCTTTTCAGTTGAAGGTGATGAGGACCCTCTTGCTGCCAGAGAAGAAGGGGGCCTCTGTGCCTAGAGATAAAGATGCACCTACAGACAGGTGAAAAGAACTTTTGTTTTGAAGGAGATGAGGACCCTCTCACTACCGGAGAAAGGGAGGACCTCTGTTCCTAGAGATGAATATGCACCCACAGATGGGTAAAGAGAACTTTTGTTTCTGAACAGCTCATCCTTAAAATGGTACCCCATTAGCTAAAGAAATTAACCCTCGCAAGCAGTTGTGGGGAAAGCTGCAAGTTGAGGGAAGGGACTTTCACAGGCAAGGAGAAACCATTCCGGGCGGCTGCCTTGCTGTGACACTGAGCCACAAGAGAACTGTTTAACTGTTTTCGTGTGGAGATGTCTCCATAGCATGAGCAAGAGAGACTCCTCTCCCTAAGTGGACTGAGAAAGGTTATTATAGAGATGGTAAACTGACTCTGGAAAACCTTGAGGGTTGTTTTTTTTATGTTGTTGGTGGGAGGAGGGAAGAAGGTGGGGGAAGGAGAAGTGTTCTGAAGGTTTAGTCTAACTTTTTTATCTTGCCTTTTAGTTCTGTTAATAAACTTCTTTATGCTTTTAAGGTTTAAGTTTTGTGCCTGCTTTGCTTTTCTCCTCGTTCTTATCTCACAGAAGGAAAATATGTAAGTAATGGGCATTTTGAACCAAACCACTACACATGTGCAAAGGCACACAGACTAAAGTCTTAACACCTGACTTGACAGCTATGGAATTCTTATAGGTATGGAGTTACAGCTTGCAATCATGATTGATAAAAAGAAACAAAAAAGATTTTCTCTCTCTTTTTTTTTTTTTTTTCTTTTTAGACAGAAAGACAGAAACATAGGAATTTACAAGAGATCACTGAATGTCCTCTAGTCCAAATTCCTGCTCCTAACTTGGAAACTTCAAAGTTACATGAGTTGCACAGAGTAGGCTCTTCAGATGAATTTTGGAAATCTCTAAGTGTGAAGATTCTGCAGCCTCCCTGAACATTTTCTCCACTGTCAAACCACTCTCAGTAAGACCCATTTTTCTCATAACTCACCATAATTTCCATTAATGCAACCTGCAGCTGTTCTTTTTCTGCAGTGATAAAGAGTCTGTTTCTGTCTGCAATCTGCACTGGGGAATAGAAGAGTGGAGTTCTATTCCCCATCTCCATCTCTTCTCTTCAGGCTAAACTGAACTGCCACAGCTCTCTCAGCTCTTTCTGTGTGTCCTGTGCTGCAGTTACCTGACAGCCTTAGTGATCCTCCTTCAGACTCTCTCAAGTTTGTCAATGTTTCTACTGTACTGAGAGTCCCAAAACATGAACCAGTACTCAAGATGTAATTCTATCATCTATCTATTATTCTCTGTTGAAAGAATAATCATGTTCCTTGACCAGCAGGCTCTACTCTTGCTAATACACCCCTGTTACTGGATGGGACTACTAACATGGTGTTAGTTTTCATTACCACAAAGTCACACTGCTAAACCATGCTCAGTTTGGTTCACCAGAACCCCCAGCTTATTTTCTTCAGAGCTGCTCCTATCCAATCAGTCCCCAGACAATGCTGCTTCGTGGGTTATTCTATCTCAGAAGCAAGTATTTACATTTATTTTTGTTGAGCTTCAGTGAGATTCAGAGAAGAATCCATGCCTCCAATTTGTTGAGGTCCTCCTGTATGGCAGACCTTTCCTCCATCATTTCAACTGTTCTTCCCAATGTAGAGGCATCTGTAGATTTGATGAACATCCAATCACTCCTGCTGTTGCTTTTGTTTTGTTTTGTTTTTTTGGTTGGTTTTTTTTTTTTTACCTTTGGCTTCATGCCTTCTTCCTGTGTCCTCTGGAATCTACATTTCTCCTGACACCAGTCTTCTTGTCAAGTTCACATGCTCCATGCTATCTGGCCTTTCCTTTCCCATATACCTTGTCCACAACTACAAAAAAACAGCGTTGCCATAAAACCTTCCTTTCATATTATCCATATTTATTTCACCTGAATTATTTCTGATATTTACCCTATGATAACATATCTTAGATATTGTGTGGGTATTGGCACCTGAAAACTGGGAGGGAGGGATGGAGGGAGGGAAAAAAGAAGGGAGGGAATTAGGAAGGGAGAGAGTATGGTGGTTTGGTTCAAATACACAGGAGCAAAGACAGCACCCTGTGGAGATACAATTAGCTTTTCAAACTGAATATACTCATGCAGACTTTGAGAAAAAGTGATAATTGGTTGACAGAACATTAAACTGATAATCATTCATGAAACTGATTAGGGTAAAAACTTGTATTCTCCAACTGTATTTTGTTTCAGATGCAATACGGTCAGGACCAAGTAATATTGCAGATAAGACCAGCAAGAAAAATGAATACTTTAAGCACTATTTATAGAAAAAGATGTTTTCCCTCTTTAGCTGTAGAAAAATTACTACTTTCAGCAGTGTATGAAGCTTCTGGTTGTTGGTGTTTCAAATTATGTATTTGTATGAAGCCAGACCCACCATTCACACTCAATAATGTAAAAGCTTTCTTCCAGAGAAAGCTTACATGAGACAAAGAGGCTGTATCATAATAGAGAAAAGCAGGGTGATTTGACTTTAAATTTAACAATTTAACTTTAATGACAAAATCACAGAGGAAACTAGAATAGCATGAAAGTAGAATAAGTTGGTAAAAATAAAACAAACAAGCAAACAAAAAAATAACAAAAAAACCCACCCCCAAACGCCCCCGAAACACCCCAAACGTGGAACTCCAGCTTTTATTGTAAGAAAGTCAATGGAGATTATTTTTCTTCCTTTTTAAGGCTTAAGTAAGAGACTACATTCATGCAAAATTAATTTTCCTTCATCAAAAATCAGAGATTTAAAAATTAAATCTGAACTTCTGAAATCTTATCTCTTGAGTGTATGAATATTTTATGTACCTTTTAATTACATAATGATATACTACCCTTTGACTCAGGTCTCTCTTTATTAAGGGAATATTATTTTTAGACCAATTCAATATTTTGAGCTGTCTTACTATTATAATTCCCATAGAAGAAAGCCATTTCCCTAGAAAAAATATAATAAAACAGAAACTCCAAGTGGAACTCCAATAAGAGCTAATACTTAGAAGAATGGTAGATATGCACCTGCAGGAGAAAGCCTGCTGGCATCTTCTCTCACAAACATACTGATTTTCAAAGGTATTTATTGATAAAATGTCATATATGAGATTGAGCTACACTTCAAAGATCATTTGTAAGGGGATCCCAAATGAAACTGTGTTGAAGAAAGCGGTAAATTTTGAAGAGTAGAAATATGGGTAGAAGATATTCTTAGCTCTTCTTGCTTCAGGCTGATTGATTTGCACTAATTGCATCACTTTGTTTTCTTCCATTATGACTCTTCCATAAAATCTAGATGCATTTTATAGAAACTGATCTTCATGGGTTTATATCATATAGTCACTCTTGATAGAAAGAAAGATGCTTCAAAGCACATAAATTCCATAAAAAGACAGCTTGCCTTTTGGGTGATTCTCCAAACGGATAGGCTTCAACATAGAAAATATTTAATCTATTTCTATATTCAAATTTTGATTGATATTGCAAACTCCATTTCATTTGTGATATTCTAAGTTAATGGTGGCTTCTGAAACTGCCATCAATTACTGGTGCAGATGTGATAAATAGTGATATGAACCTCACCCTTTTTTTAACTCAGCATATTTAAAAGCTCCTTCTGTTAAATTTGAAGATATTCAGATTGCGGGATGTGTACATGCTGTCTAAACCCACCTGAATTTTAGATACCAAAACAGCCTATTGTTTCACAACTGAAATAGATGAGAGATCTTACAAAGAACGTCAAAGAAAGGGATAGTATAAGAAGAGACTGTAATTTGTCTTTCCCTCAAGAATTAACAGTAAATGTCATCCTTGTCTTGGAATTATGAGCAAAATATAAAAATGTCTTTACTTGAACAAAGCAATTACTGTAACTGAATGATATATGGAAAATACATGTTTTGTTCAGAAAGCACTGAGAGGCAAAGAATTTGACAGAAGTAATTTTCTTTCTGTATCTGGGCCTTAATTCTTAGAAATATGCACTTGGACAATCTCTGTACAAAGACACCACAGGTCCTAATCAGCTCATGCAGGAATCCCCTTGAGTTACAGTTTCTCACAAAACAGTCCTTTACTTCCAAAACAAAACCTTGATAATCCTCAGAGGTCACCGAAACATAAAGCCAAAAGCTCAACTTCATGGGACTTCTTTTCTCTCTTAGGGGCTAATTAGCTATTTTATTTTAATCTCAAAGTAGGAAGGTTGCTAATCCTTGACTTCAAAGACTCCCAAATCTAAAATGTAATTAAAGGGAGCAACTCTTTCTTCCAGCCTGGGAAGAGTTGACTTAACATTTCTGTTTCCTTTCTTTCCTTGCTTCCTAAAGAGACTTGATTTGCAGGAATCCCTCCCTCCCGAATAGCTCCTCCAACAGTGCTTAGGGAGGTAGGGCTACATAACTGTTAGATTTAGTTTTTACCCTTTCTAGCTGTCTTGGACATAGGTTTCAGGTCCTGGTGCAAAACAATTAGCCAAAGTGGAAATACAGTGACAACATGGAACTGTCAATGGTGGAAGGAGAACATACAAGCACATACACTCAGAACTGTCATTAGAGCATTATTAAAAGTGCCCTACACAAATATTTCATAGGTTCTCACACAGAAGGACAAATATCTATATACTGTAACTTAACTTTGTAGGCAGTATCAACATGATACAATCTTTTGACTTGTAACTGAAAACAGAAACTTATATAAATTGCAGATTATTTTCCCAAAATATGTTGTTAGTGAATTGCAACAGTACATAGAAGCAGAACACTTTTTTGTATGGAGTCTTTATTGGAGATTCCATTATGTTTTGTGAAGTAAAAAGTAAATCAGCGTTAGATCTTTTAAATTACAACAAATTACAGCAAGTCGGCTTTCTAGTTGCCATGGTTACAGGTCCCTACAGACCATTCTTTAAGAATTTTCTCCTCCACCCAAGATAGCAACAGTCTTTTAAAAATATTATCTAGACTACAGCAAAAGATGATTTATAGTATATTTATGCTAATATGCAAATTAACAGAGCATTTGTTAATGAGACAGCCACTTGGGCAAAGCATGGGCATCCTTATACTAAGAATGACAGCTGCTGGAAATTAAAGGTCTTAATTCTAAATAGACCATAAATACTCTAAAAATAAACTTCACAGAATTTTAGCTTGAAAAATATGAAAAATATTTGCTATAACTATCAGACTAACGTATGAAAAAGAATCCAGTAGAATGACTTTTCTCACTCAGTAATGTTCATTTCTGTCAGGTGTCTCTGTTCTATTTTGCACCAACCTATAATTCTTCTAGGATAACTTTCACCATAATTAGTAAGCATCTTTACTCACGGCTTTGTACTAAGCAACAACTCTGTGTTACAAGGGATTTTGCTGTATATTTTTCTTATCTTCTGCAGCTCTCATAAAGGCTCAAAGGAAAGGAATTTAGTACAATTTGCAAACAAAAATCCCAATTAATTTAAAGGGAAGGTTGTTCATGTGTTTATCTTTTCAAGATAATCACAGAGAATAGTATAACAAATGGATTTGTAAACAATCTCTTTCAATAGGTGTGAAGCTTTACTACAACACCCAAGTGCACTCACTGAGTTGTCAGTTCATCCAGATTTTCCTTTCAGTTGTAACCATCAGACACACACTGAAGAGACACAATTTTCAGATTTCTAGAAACAATGACTTGGAATGACAGCAATAATAAATATTATTGCCTAGGCCAAAAATGTTATTTGCTGATCTTTTTCAGAAAAAATGATGAAAGTCTAATACTAATATTATTTGCTGCAAATTTAAGAATGTCAAAGAAACTGGACAGGTTTTAGCTACCAATGGCTTTGTCTGGCGCACATGAAGTCACATGTTTGATTCCCTATTATGTTATCCCGGCAACTGTTTAAGGAAATAAAAACAAAAAACGTGTGCAATATTTATCTAGAATGCATTAAATTGGAGAAACATACATAAAAGTATATTTGAAATTTATAGGATTTACTATGTGTCTTCCATGACACAAAAGTTGTTTCATATATAAAAATTAAAAAATAAAGAGATGCAAAATCTATCCATGCATCAAATTTCCCCTAACTATTGTGTTTTCTCGTTTCCTTCATATAAAGATTTCTTTCAGAGTCCTATCACTAGAAGTGTTTATCGTATCTTACAGCTACTATAAATTCCTGATAAATTTTTATAAACAAATCCTTTTTCAACTAATCTAATATTAACGTGCCAATATGTTTATTTTGTTTTTCTAATATAGGACGTAATATAAAACATTGGTGAAGTTTAAAAAGCAGTTAAATATTCAGGTAAATATTAATTCAGCAAGGTATTAGACCATCTGCTCAGGACTAAAGAATTCCTTATCACTGACAATGATGGGAGAGAGTGTGGGCTGCACCTACTTGCTGTAACCCTGTTCAGGTAGATGCATTTCCAGGTGTAGGAGAGAAGTCATCATCACATGCTCATTTAACAAACCAGATCCGCCTATCTAAATTGCTGTTTAAGTACCTCAGATTCATCTAGGTCAACACCAATATACTCCACTTTCTAACTCAGGGTGAATGTGTTTTCCACTCTCCCTCAGCTGAGCCAGACTGTGGGTAGCCAGGCATGGAGAAGTCAAGAGCCAGAGGATCAGAAGTATCAAGAAAAAACATAATTCTAGCAAAGTGTTTGGCACTGAACTGGCTCCTGGATGCTGCTGCAGTACTATTTCTTTGTCTAAAGCATTCTTAAGTGGAGAATGTTCCTGTTCACGTGACTGACCTGGAACCCAGTAGTGTCTGTGGTCATAAGGAGAGACTCTCCCCTCTCCAATGAGCTATCAGTCATGGCTTCTGCGCTTCTAACTCCCTGTGGCATAATGTGGAGACAGAACAGGGACTAGGACATAAGATCATGAGTTCAATCTTTCTTGAAATGAATAGTGCCAAGAGCTCAGGTTGCTATTCCAGACATATGGGGCTTCTCTTGCCAGACAGCGAAGGAGGTCAGAAGTAGCACGAGTAAGATAGTACCACACCCCACTGGGTGCATATTCACAGTAGAAAGTTCTGAAAAATAAAGCTCAAGGAGACATGAACCAAACACTGAATACTGGTTCTCTATACTTGAGATAAGCATCTGACTTAAAAAAGATTGGACTGCCTCTTCTTGTTGCCTGAAAAGTGTATGAACTATGTGTCTTCAGGAGTAGGAACATTTTTATCATTCAGCTCATAGGGTTCTTATGTGGTCAATTTTCTCCCTTCTTCTCTTGGATGTTTCTCAGGAGTTAAACAATATTTGTATGACATGTAATCTGCATCTGCAACACTTCTGTGCTTGCCATTTCATAGCTTAGCTAGCTAGAAATCCCATAACAATTATAAACTTTACTCGAAGATAATAATGGAGTCATTGAGCTTCCACTATTAATTGCTGGAGAATTTTAATCACTGATCAACGCTAATGTCTATGGCCATTCTATCATGTTTGTTTTGAGCAGAGAAGTATTTTGAAAGGTAACAAATATAACAACAGCAACAGGTCAAAATTCTCCAAGGCTCTATCTAAAGATTCAGATGTATGCTCTGAAACTGATTCCCTCTTCTGGTCCCTTAATTGTTGGGGCTGTAAACTACATCATGGCTCCTTTACGGCTGATGAACCCAAATTTTCTGTCTTTGAAGTCTGTGGCTGATACTCATGTTGATCCCACCTTGGCTGGAAGTCAAGTTACAGGAAGGACACCTTACACAGACCTTTTGGCTGTGGACACACAGCTTTTCTAACCCTTATACCAGCTGTACAAAGCCAGGGCATGGTAAAACAGGAATAACTTAGGAGTAAACACCAACACAACAATCATTGAAATCCATCGTAAAAGATAAAAGATTGTGATATTTAATTGTGACAGCAAAGAGAGAGTTCATAGGAAGAGCATATGCTACTTTACTTGTAGGCAAAGTTACTAAGTAATTTTCCTACTGCCAAAAATTTTCCCCATACTGCTACACAAATAAAAATAGCTATTATCATAGACCGAAGCACACTTATCCTTTCCCTATTAAGATCAAAACATTACTCATTTATCAAAGATTCTTTTTAAGGGTTCATTGAAAACTGAGCACAAATTCACCTGAATCAAACCCACTAGGCTGGAAGGAGCTGCCTGACCATACATCCCAGTGTTAGTTGAGATCACCCTAACATGAGCAGAGCTTCATGTGGTATATTTGTTCTGTAAGGAGCTATGAGTTTCTGACTGGGTGGCCCAGGCATTACACTGTCAATAGCTGAATTATAATTCTGGTCTAAAAAGATTAGTTTTTTCTGTCATGAAAAAAACTGGGAAACAATAAAGTTTATTTATTTCGTTGCTTGAGGCATCCATACTCTTTACAGGAAAAACAACAGTTATTCTAGAAATTATCATTACAATCTGCATCCTCATGAGGTTAAATTATTTTCATTTCTAATACTTTGTGATGTTCAAAACAGAATAATTATTTATATCTTCCACAAGTAGAAATGTATTTTATTATTTAATTATCAATTATTAAGCCTTATCAGCTGGTTGAGATAGAAACAGTGAGAAATAGAGTTGTATGTACTGAGACTCCTAATATAGAGAACAGCAGCACTCCCAAATTAATGCCACTAACAATAGATAGCTAATTTCCTTTAACTTCTATGATTCTTACTAAAAGTTATCATAATAGCTGTCTTTTTAAAATCTAAGGGTTGCTTTGCAGTACACTTCCAATATCAATTATCTTAGTGTGACACTTCTGAAAAGCGTAAGTTCAGCAGCTTCAATTATTTATTAAAAACAGGTGTTCACACACAAATGCGTGGTTAGTGCCAGAAAAGAAAATGACACTGTCTGAGAGAATTGTATTAAATTTGTCTGATTTTCAGCTAAGGATGTTCTTATAAAATAAAACAAGAGAGAAGTATCACAACCAATCATAAACCCCTAATTTTCTAACATATTTTCACTGTTGCATATAAATATATGCATTTTAAGAGAAAGCAGAAACAAAAGTTATTGCAAGTGTTGGAAGCATTAAATAAGGTGCTGGAAGAATAGCAGAAAATTGATTATATAGAATAAAGCTAATGAACCTTGGCAGCACTGTCTGGGTAATCTCTTTTTTTTTCTGCTTCACTTTTTCATTGTCCATTCAGTTTAGGGCCACTAGTAAAAAAACTGTAAATCTAGTAATTTTATAGTGCCCAAGTTCTCAATATGGAATGAAAAAGCATCTTCAGTACCTAACAGTCTTCTGTGAGTTGCTTTCCTTTTGTTCCAGTGGCACCCAGCCTGCTTCTGTGTTCATCTTCTGGTCTAAGGAGCAAAATCATTTGCTTTCTAGTTGTACAGGAGATGACTGCTCTCTCACGACAAGGCTATTTTCAGTGGTGGTTAATTAGCAAGCACATGGTCGCAGAGCTGTCCATCTTGCCCTTTACCACATAAACCTGGCATTTGCATGCAGCACACGTGGCAGACCTAATATTAGGACAAGCCTTGCAGTGGTAATCAAGTTCTTATACTTGATTTTTTTTTAATGGTAATAATTCATTTCTGAAGTTCCACCTCTATCCATTAAATGATGAAGTGTCAGGGCACAGAGGGAAATAATCTTTAATGTTGTCTATGCATAATTTAACTCTTAATTCAGAAGGGAGAAAAGCGTAAATAGAGCCAATTTTTCTTATGTGCATTAGTGTTTTTACCCCCTCTATGATCTGTGCTGTTAGGTATGTGTAATAGAAACCTAGCAGCTTTTCAATTTATACTCTAAACAGCAAAATTGGTGACTGAGAGGTCTACAACACCAGCCGTTGCACAGAGGAGTCCTAGAGTATGCAAAGTGTGAAAACATTGCAAGAAGCTATAAAAAATGCAGAGGTCTGAGTGTCTATTCTAAAATGAGTCTAGGACACAATTCATCACACTTGCTCTCATTTTTACATAAAATCTGTGCAAGTCCTGTCATAGTGTATATTAATGAAAATCCTGGTTTTTGGTCAATAAACAGTAGTAAAAACATCCAAAACACTGCTTTAAATAATTCAAATACTGTGCTACTTCTTTTGAGACAGTGAGCTTCTTTTACTTATGTGATTAATTTACTTATGTGATTAATATACTGAAGACTGCAGACTAAATAGTATACAATGAATTCTACATATAATTGTGAATGTACTGAATACCAGTAAGTTTCCTTTTATTCTTTAGAGAAATATTACCACATTTTATCAAATAAGTTTAAGATACTTCAGATACATATGTAAAGTTAGACTTTTAAGAAATAGTTTTCATTTTTAAATGTCTCAAGACAGAAGGTTTATGCTAACTACTTTTCCTTCCCTGTCATCCCTCAATGAGTGGGCCAGTTGTAGGTAGATTTAGCAAATGGGTAAAGGCTCAAAGTGAATTTGACTTTCTAAAAGATGCTATAAATTTGTAAACTAGAAAACGGGAAGGTTTTCCACAGATAATTGTGGACACAGCTACATCCTGAGATACAATTTCCTGAGAGGAAGGTAGGCGGAATGTAACAGCTACACACCCCATTTGAAGGCAGCTGGGCCAGGCAATCTGGACATATCTGGTTGCAGACTAATGACAAAATGCTTTATCTGCAGGGGTGTCACAGACAGATTCAGGAAGGAACAGATGTTATTTCCATGGAAGACAGATCTGAGAGATTAAAGGACAAAAGTCAGTAGGAAACCAGGCACTCTCATTAGCTCTACAGATGATAGAACAACTAGTAAGAACACTCACACATATTCAGTAGCATGCTTAAGTTGTGCTACCTTCCTAGGTGTCTGAGTAGAAACCTTTTAATGGCCTGTCATAAGTGATGTGTGTTCACTGACAGATAATATTCATTAAGAAGACAGCATTTTTTGTTGTGTGGCTGCCATAGAAGAAGGATGTTCCCTCGAACTGAGGGGTACTCCTACAGGTCTCATTTGAAGACCACATCAGGCAACAGAAAAGACTCAAAGAAGCACAAGGGGTTTTGTTGTCCCTTGCAAGATTTACTAAACAACAATACCCATACTCCTGTTACCTACAACTCTACTGACTCCATGGTGCAGATCTTACTAAAGGAATGATGACTGGTCACTAAATTTAATTTCTCTTCAAGGCACAAACATGAAGATCTCCAGCTCTTAAAATTGAACAAAATATTGAAACCTAGCTTTACTGGAGACTGTCGGCCTATCTGCCATGGATAACTCCTGCTTCACATTTAGATACACTGAGAGTCACAATACAGAGAACTGCTGTGCTCGCAAATCACTGCTATGAACAATAAACATCTGATTTCCTTCAGGCATGTCATAAGGACATGATTGCCATGGGACAGGTGGGCAACCCTTTTCAATAAATGCTCCTTGTTTCTAAAAGAGAAAGAATACTTGCATAATGATAGGTAAATTCAACTTTTTATCTTGGAATCAAAAATATTTAGAATTGCTTTCTTGGTGACTGAAAGACTAATTATGTTCACTTATGTTTATATTTGCAAGGCTTTCCTAGACGCTAAAGTTTCCTTTTACAAAGGACAGCAAAGTCAATAGCATTAGTTGGTAGACAGCAATAGAATCAGTCAAAGCATAAGTACCATGGATATTCTGTCCCTTTCCAGTATAAATTTGATATAAACTGTTGAAAAGTACTAGTGTGTGTGTGTATATATATTTTTTTTTTTTCTTTCCAATGTAACTGCTTTAGGAACACTGAGATGATTGGTATACTTTATTACTGTATTTAACAATGCCCTGACTTCCTAACAGCTGATGTACTTTCCTGTTCTTGGTGGGGAATTTTAATTATTCAGAGGTATCTGTACTACATTAACATCATGAAGGACGATTTCCAGCTTGTTGAAGAAGTTCTAGATCTTCTGACCAATATTCTGAACCAGAACAGAAGTGTTTTTCTATCAAACCTTTCCCTGATACTTTTTGTCTCCTATAGACTCTGAACTGAACTTACCAGTGGTCTTCAAGAATAGGTTTTATTGCCTGTGTTGAGGAAAGTGACTGATTTTACATGAGGCCATAACTTGCTTTTTCATCATTTGCTAAAAGTTTCCAAAAAGTTTTCTGGCTTGGGGGAAGATTGGCCAGCTTTTGTAATTAGAATTGTATGAAAAAAAGACTGAGGCAAGAGTTGGTTGGAATTTCTCTATCTTACATCAATTATTGTCCACTTAAGAGACAAGCAGCAGTTGCCAGTTTAATCATTTTATGAGACTCCATTTATCATTCATGTTAAAATGGCCCTGGGTAGGTTCTTTTTATCCATTATAAATCAAAATAAATAATGAATAATGATAAGTAATTGCAACTAATGAATCAGACATGGCATTCCTTATTCCCACTACATCAACTCTACACATGTGCACTGCCTAGAAGAAGCAGAACTACCTTCACAGATGGCAAAAAATAGCAAAGAAGGCAATGCTGCTACTTCAAAGAGCTTTTGCAGCAATACAGTATTTGGCACAAGAGAACAACTTGGAATTAATGTGGATCCTTTAAAAACAAAGAAAGAGAACAGTTCTTATTTTCTTGTTGCAGAGCTCTGAGGTGGGCTTTTATCATGAGTGAATAATTTTTTACACAGTTATTAGTAGTGTGTGGGCTACAACATGAGAAATAGTACTCAGGTCTACACCACTTAAAATTTTTTATACCATTTATAAAATCCCTTAGTTCCATAAAAATAGATTGGTGGATCCTTGCCAGATATTCTTAAATACATTTCATGCTTACAAAAGCAGTCCTGTAATAAATTAACACTTTTTCCATTGACAGCTTTGGCTAATATATTATTATGGTGGTGAATGAAGTTTAAAAACTATGAAGCACTTTCACTGCTGGGAGTAGCAAAGGAATTCTCTTTCTAGACAGAAAGATAAAAATAAGTTGTTGACATACAAGTGCTTTTCATTGTTTTATACAATTTCTAGGTCACCCAAAATACAGTATGTACATAAAGCTTAAATTAAAGGAGAATATGAACATGAGACAACCATTATAGTCATCTTCCTTAATGTGTAGCATCCAAAGTTATTTGATACAGTAGGAATCTAGACAATAGACATAGCAATTCTGCATGCAATGTAAATATAGAATTAAAGGAAAAGGTCAAGAAAATATTTCAATTGATTTAATTTGGAACTCACTTCTTTTTGGCAAAAACTTGAGAAATAATGACTAACTTTAGAAAAATGTATTTTGAGGTGAGAAATGGGGATAGCTTGTTCAAGAGATCTAGAGCAGTTTTTATGTTTTCATTTTTTTCAAATCCTGTTAAACCAATTTGCTAAATTAAATACAAATTGTTTACCTCAATGAAAGAGAACACCATGCCTCAATAGAAAGTGGTATGCCAGAAATTTACTTCTCCTATAAAGTATGTCAAAAGGAGCTTTATGAAGGTATTCATGCTGATCTTGGAGGAACAGCTGAATGATAAGAAAGTCTCTGTTATAGCCTTAGTCATAATGGAGTACTATTGTGAGAGAAAAATATAAATACATTAATTTGATGTTTTTAAGTAACACGGGAAAATAACTGATGTTTGATTTGAAAGGAAACAGAAATAAGAACAATTATTTGAATGGTATTTTCAATAAAAAATGGTAGGCAGATTTTTTCCTACATTTCACACATGATTTATCAGAGATCCTTTTCACAACAATGAAGAGCTATCCAGCAAGGAACTAAAGGTTTGCTTGAACAAAGCCAATTGCATCCTTCAAATATCTACTGGTTTTGCAATGATCATTTTCCCAGGGCACTGCATTGATCATTGCTGGGTTGATCACTATACAGCTCATTCAAGCATAAACTCTATTTGACTTGTCTTCATTCAATTTTCAAAGCACTATATATACAATTCCTTTCTTATATATTTTTTTCATTTGTCACAGTTTCCACCCCTGACCAAATTATGGCACTGGTATTGCTACTAGCTGTATTTTCGACCATACAAAGTCTTCAAAATTGTCTCTAATGTCTAACAGGAATTCACTCTAAGCATCCACAAAGACTCCTCTTTAACCTTATTTAAGCTCCTCCTTGAATCTTGCTGGTGCCAGACAGTGATTAAGTTGCTGGCGGGCTGGTAATGCCACCCCTCCATCTAAGCAGGTCCAGCTCGTTGTTTCAACACCCTTGCCCACTGTCTGCACCAACCTGCCATCTCTTGTCTTACAAACCCATCTGAGCAGGAACGACATTTTCATGCCATGTTTATATACTACCTGCTGCAATGGGATTCTGATGCATGAGTGAGAATGCAAGTTTGATAAAACACAGAACATTCATTAAAATGGGGCTGTGGGCTTTGCATAAAGCTGTGGTTATATTCTGTATAAAACTGGGAAGAAGAGAGGAATTTTTCTCAGGTAGGGCTTACAGAATTCACTATCAGCAGGCCCACAGAAAAATGCAGAGGACTTAGCCAATGGTGCATTAATACTCTTTCCTTGCTTCAAGAGTTGCTAACCAGGACCCACAAGAGCCCTCTGGCACCAAACTGATTGTGTCCACCCCACTGCCACTGTGGCAAGGAATTTCCTTCATATAGGAGGGAAAAACTACCATGGTAATTCTGACATAGAGCAATGCTAAGTTTGCCTGAGGATCTGTCCTTCAAAATTGAAAGAGAAACAAAATATTTGTCAGTCCTCTTTATCAAAAGAAGTGACTTAGAAGGCAATGGGTAAAAATCCCTTTGTAACAGGAGGGTTCCCTGAAAGACAGGGATGTTGCAAATATCTTGTTCGCAGGCTCTGCTCTCATAAATCAGTATTAATAAGCACAAGTGATAGAATTGAAAGAATATGCCCAAAATAATTCATTTATACTGGCTAGAAAATTAGACAGAAGCACTGAGTCTTTCATTGTCCCAGGATGAAGAAATATTTTACAACAGGAATGCAATCATTGAAGCATAATAAACAAAAGGCATGCATCTGAAATGACATCTGTATTTATAGGACAGAAGCCAGAGTTTCCAATTCATAGATTATATATATGAATTACTTAGTTATTATATTTACAAAAAATTATCTGAATACATTTTCTTTTTCGGTCTGTGATAGGAAACAGCAGAGATGCCTTTGTAAATGAGACCTGAACTATTAAACCAGGGAACTTGACATGCAATGCAAAACACAGGAGCTGTGATTCTAATTCTTCTTCACCATGATAACTTGGAAGTCCTTCCTGAAACCAAGAAAAGCCTGCTAGCAAAAAAAAGAAAACAAAAAGAAAGGGAAAAAAAAAAAAGAAAAAAACCAAACCATGTTATAGTCTTCACTCGACTATTACACACCCAAAATACATGACACAAACAATTTTTTGGTCAGCTATAAAAAGATTTTAAAAGCAGCAATTTTACATTGCTGATAAAACCAGTTATTTATCACAATCTAATGAATGCCTGAAATGACAGTGGCTTGTTATATGGAAGTACTTAGAGAGGCACATTCACTGTTTCAGCTGGCAAAGGTTCACGACAAATACCTCAGGTCAGTTTTGCATTTACTCTCTATTTATCAATTCAAAGGAAGAAAAAATCATTAATTACTAAAATTTAGTTTTCCTTTTTAGTACATGGATCCATCAAGAAAATACCTGTGACTACTGTCCATGCAAGTATTGGCATTGATTTAGAGAAACTATTTAAGTAAAAATCAAAGTTTTGAGCAGTTATAGATTGTTCATGAGTCTACATCACTATTGCTGCCGACAATTAGATATATTTCTTAAGTATTCTTACTTAATTTACAAAGCTATTTAATAGTCCTGCATTAAACTACCAAGATATATGCACATACAAAAAATATATAACTTCTTTGCCCTCTTTTTTTAATTATAGTTTTGGAAAGAAGAACCAAACAATTCAATAGTGTTAAATTATTTAAAATAATAATAATTCTTCAGGAGGTCATGGTTAATCTTAATAAAGCCTTTACTACACAGATGAATCTTTTTTATGGAGCATCTATGTATGTAACTGTCAGTGCTGTAATGATAAAGCCTCACCTAGGAAAAAAAAAAACAAAAGCAACTATGCAAGATAGAACAGATCAGTCCTTCTTCTCTTTAAATGCTTGAATTGTCCCTTGTAGCAAAATTGCTGAAGAGGAAACAACATATTAAATGTCAAATTGACCTGGGACAGATAATATTACTGGATTTTAGCCATCAAATATTTCCTTTTATCTTAATTGGCTATTAGTCTCTATGAACACAAAATACTCTGGAGAAAATAAAGCTTTTATCTTTGTTTTCCTCTTGCAGATTTGTCCACAAAGAGTGCACAAAGCCCAGTAAACCTTCACACAACGTACACCAAGTTCTTTGTGGAGTACGAGACTTTGAGGATTTATTCCTCTCCTGAACACAAAGGATCAGAATACAAAGAACAGCAAGCCTAGCTAAAACAATTGCTTGTGCTACCCATGTGAGCCGCATATTTTCACTTCCAAGTCATTATCTTTTATAAGTAGCAGTTAGTGCAAGTAAAGAAGCTCAAACCAAATGATGGTTATAGCATCTACTCAGATGCCCAGATGGTTAGTAGACAATATAAAACTGTAATTAAACAGGACCTAGCAATGAATGTGTCCATTTCAGGCTGTTTGTAAAATCACTCTAGAAATTGATACCAGCTACAGCTATTAACTGCCTATGGAAAGTTAAAGTCAATGGAAATTTTTACTTTAAACTGAATAAACAATCTATGAACTCCTGTTTACTCAGCATCTATGTCTTGCAAATTTAACAATGGAGGGCTTGAACCACTGCTGTGTTCTTCAAGTTTTACATTGCTGTTGCTGCATAAAATTACACCCTTGTAAAACTAGAAACTATTAAACTTCTAGCATTTGAATTTCTCTAACAAACAGTATGAGGTTATGAATTTTAGAGGAGCTTTGGAGCTTCTCTAATACAGAATCAAGTAAAAGCTCAACCAGAACACTTAAACTAGCACACCAGCATGCCCTGACAGACAGAAAAAAAAAATATGGAATAGAAATTGTACAATTCTGCTAGCTGAAGGCTTCACAGATATGGCAAAATGTCTAAATGCTCTGACCAGTAAGAGTTGAACACAGTAAGAGACAGACATCTTGTCCCAACATTTTAAATCAACTAGCAGAAGTAATTTCAATTTAAAAAATCTTATTAAAAAAAAAAAAAGAATAACAGAATCACCATTACTGTCTTAAATTAAGCTGCTTCTAGTTGGTTGATAGTTTTGGATCAACTTAAGACAACCAAAATCAAAGAAAAACCTTTAACTTTCTGACAATTATAAATTGCTCTATCATATCTGGTATTTTTAATTTAAAGCCATAGAGAGCTCATTTCTTCCCTTTAATTTTTAAATAATAGTTTTGCTTGTGAAAGAATAAATTATAACTGCAAATGTGCCTATTTGCATAATTACAGACACTGTATTCCATTGTTTAGTTACAACAGAGATGAATGCAGGCAGCACAAAAACAGGCACTGAACAACACCCAAAACCTCCCCCTGCTTAGTTTTTCAGAAAACTTATCTCCTCTGACATTTCTTACCAGGTCAAAATCAACCTGACATAAAATCCAGCATATACTTTTTGGGGAAGTAAAGACTGGATTCTGTATCATTTGTATTTTGGTTTGAAACATGCTTCCTCTTGAACCTCTTAGAGGATATTTAATTATGTCAAAATAATATTAACCTTTTCATTATACATTTGAATACTAGAAAAGAGTTTTAAGGAAAATTTGGCTGAATGGAAATGGTGATATTAAATGCACACGTTAGTAAAAAATGCAATGAAACTAATGTCTGCTACTTTCATATTGCTGTTTTGATTTGATTTTATGGTCTTTGCATGCTAGTTAGTTCTGACATATCATTCAATATAATCTCAATTCTCTAAGGCACTTACACGTGTACCAGGTCCCTCTGAAATCAACTACTTGTGCCTGCAAACTAGGCTTGTTCTTAACTACTTGCTGAGGAGCAGTCTCATTTACTTCTCATTAAAGTTGATGGAAGGACTCCCACTCAATTTTGACAGGCAATATCAAAGTCTTAAACCCCTCATCATATTGTGAATTATGCATGGGTAGATATCTGTATCCCATTCTTACTGGTCAGCCATAATATTATGGCATTACACCTTTAGCTATTTCTCACACACTGAAGAGCTTGCAGGGCAGTTTCATTTTGTCCCTGACCTGTCCCTTTGCCACTGTCCCACCACCCTCTGCCATGGCTCCACAGCTGGAGATCTGATTATGCCAGTGGAAGGAATCAACTACAATCACCTTGACATTAAAGGTGCTGATCTAAAGTGCTTCAATACTTGAATTTATTCCCTTGTCCACCCAAATGAAATGTTAAAGACAGCAATAGCTTCCTCTTTGGCCTTTGTGAAACTTAAGGAAAATTGGAGGCTTCCAGGTAAGTAATCATGGAGAACCAGTAGGACCAGAGGAGCTACCCACAGTAAACCAGCAACAAGTGCTAAGGGTGCAGCAGAACTCCTGCCCAGGCTCAATGCAATTCAATAAATGTACTTTCCATTTTATCATTCCTCCCTAAAGAAAAGCTCTGCATTATAATTAAACTACTTTGGAGATTTTAAGAACTATTATTTTTAATAAAAGGAAGTTACAATGTCCTATCCCATCACCAATACTACGACAAAATTCTCTGTTGCAGTGATAATTTCAGATTAAAACTAGTGAAATAACTTGCATCTTTCCTTTGAGAACTACCCCTTCTGTCAGAAAAAAGTAAGAGTGAGGTGTTTAATTTGCTTTATGTCTCACCATAGCAGGAAGCATTATGTCATTCACCCTCTTTTCAAACACAGGAACTGGCATGTTCAAATGAAACCTAGGAAGTAGCAAGCCAAGGGAAATTCTGACAAAATGTGTTGTTAGTCCATAGAAATACTTCTTCAGAAGTATATAGGTGATAAATAGTTAGATGAATATAAAGGGAGAGTGGACAAGTTAAGGGAGAAAAAACGTTCAGATCTAATAAACAGAAAGGTAGCCTCTTAAACATAATGGCTGATATTATTCTGAAGAACTGTTTTGACCAGTGTATTCTGACTCTATATCCATTTACATTTGATAACCACTAAAGGCTAGAGCCTAATAAGTTAAAGTACCTCTTTTTTGATCTTGATTCCACAAAAGTGATCAAAAAAACTGACACTCAACTGAAATCAGGAAGGCAGGATAACCCTCCAAATTTTATATGTTATATCTAGCATCGGAGCATGAACAAAGTTGAGACCTTATTTTCCTGAGTACAGAAGTAACATGAAAAATTATTGCTATAAGGGGCCACACACCACCACATTTTCTGCTCTTGTGTAGCAGCCTACATGAACAGCGGCAGAATTCAATGAGTACAGTGCAACAAGTTTGTAAATCTTTGATTTCAAGTTCTGAAATGGCAAACAACACTGAAGAAACAAGGGATCATCAAAAACTATTAATTAAGCACACTTCAAATATTTCTGACTGCTCTTGAGTCTCTCATCAATAGATTGGCTAATTAATCATAAGTATCTTTAATGCTGCACTATGTTCTTGAATGTTTTGGTTGCCTTGATGTTTCAGGTGAATAATATTTTTATTTTCCCAGATGAATTTTAAAGAAAAAGAAGTGCTAAAACAACCACATTTTAAAAATGACCTTTTCATTTATGAAACATTTGAGAGCCTCTTTTTGAATTCAAAATTAATTTGAGTCGAAGAAGATTCAAAAATGAGAAGGACTATATAGTCAAGCCAGTCATTTTATTGTATATTGAGTTGTATTTCCTTTGGCTGTTAAACATTTTCCTGCTTTCTGTATTGCTTCTTGCCTCTATTCTTGGTTATCTATATCACTGATATAGAGCAAGTGAACTAGAGTAGAACTCTATCTTTGATAGGAGGCATGGCAAGAATTTACAGGAATGCCTGTATGTGTCTCAAAGCTTAAGTTACAGTGTCTGAAAAGCGCTTTAACATGGCCAGGCCTAATATCACTAAAAAATGCTACATTCAAAATACTGCACAGTGTAGTTTTATTAAAAAGTTGTAACACTGGCTAATTCCAGTAGCCTGTCTCAAACAGAGAGCATAACAAGATGCCTTAGGGAAAGTAATGAACAGCTATAGAATAATCTGCCTATTGGGAATGTTTCTTCTTAACTCTTAAGCCTGAAAATCATATTGCTTGCAAAATCTTCATTTGATACAATACATAGTCAAAAAAAGCATGCAAATGTCTAATTCATTTAAAAATTGTATTAAGGACTTGGCCTCAATTCTACTCTGCCTGTGAAAATGAGATTTACACGTAGTTTGTGCTTACAAAATTTGTATTTTAGAAAAGTACATTTTTGTTCTTTATTTTCTTTTAGTTATCCATTCTTTTCATACCATAACAAATTTAGGTAGGAGAGAGTACTTTATCTTCCCTGCGTGTATCTACATTATATAATTTCTTCTCTTTAATCCTTCCTAAATTAAAATAATATGTCGAGTTTTTGTATGGAGGTCTTTATACTCATCCTCCCTCCATAAACCTAGTGGCCTTTCTCATATAAACCAGCCTTCTGTTATGAAGTAACTACACCAGCAGACAAGGGAAGGGCAACAACATCTTTCTGTCTAAACTGGAGAGCAATGGGCTCAGTTGATGGACTGTTAGATGGATAAGAAATCAGTTGGATGGTTGCACCTAGAGAGTAGTGGTCAATGGCTCAGAGTCACAGTGGACACCAGTGACAAGTGGTGTCCCTCAGGGGTCTGTACTGGGACCAGTGTTATTTTTTATCTTCATTAATAACATCAATGAAGGGATCAAGTGCACTCAGCAAATCTGCAGATGACAACAAGCGGAGCGGTGCTCTTGACACACCTGATGGATGCAATCCAGAGGGACCTGGGCAAGCTCGAGAAGTGGGCCCATGGGAATCTCGTGTGGTTTCACAAGACCAGGTACAAAGTGCTACACCTTGGTCAGGGCAACCCTGGTATCAACACAGGCTGGGGTTTAAACAGATGGAGAGCAGACCTGATGAGAAGAACTTGGGGGTGCTGGTGGAGGAGAGGCTGAGCATGAGCTGGCAATGAGTGTTTGCAGCTCAGAAAACCAACAGTATCCCAGACTGCATCAAAAGAAGAATTGCCAGCAGGTTGAAGGAGGTGATTCTTCCCCTTTTACTATGCTCTGGTGACATCCCATCTGGAGTATTGTATTCAGTTTTGGGGTCACCAGCACAGGAAGGACATTGATTTGTTGAAGGGAGTCCAGAGGAGGGACACCAAGATGATTAAAGGGATGGAGCAACTCCCCTATGAGGAAAGGCTGAGAAAATTGAAAATGTTCAACCTGGAAAAGAGATGGCTTCAGTGTAACCTAATTGTGGCCTTACAGTACCTGAAGGGAGCCTACAGGAAAGATGGAGAGAAGCTAGTGACAGATAAGAGGGAATGGATTCAAACTGAGAGTAGGTTTAGATTAGGTATTTAGAAAAAGAATTCTTTACTGTGAGGATGGTAAGACACTGTAACAGATTGCCCAAAGAAGTGTGGATGCCTCATCCCTGGAAGTGTTAAAGGCCAGGTTGGATGGAGCTCTGAGCAAGATGGTCTAGTGGAAGATGTCCATGCCCATGGCAGAGGGTTGGAACTAGATGGTCTTTAATGTCCTTTCCAACCCAAGCCATTCTACGATTCTATTATATACCTACTCTCTTTTCTGAATTACCTTTTTTTTGACCAGAACTGTCTTATTCCAGCTGAGTGGTTAGAATTGATTTATGTGTAACATAGCACTATTTTCTATCTGACTGTTTAAACATTCCAATGCTCTGTTTGCTTTTCCACTTTCTGCTGCAGTCATTGAACAATCTTTGACAACATCAAGTCTTCACTGCTCAGTTAGAACCCAGCAATGTGTATGGTTGGCTCAAATTATGCCTCTGAATGAGCTGTAACTTTCACTTGTCAATTATGAGGATTTCACTGAGCTAATCACTCAACTGGCACTGACGTGCCTCTCCATAGTCTTTTACAGCCACCATTGGTTTGCAATCTGATGAGTTATAAAACTGGTCCTATTTTTTCCTAGTCAGCCACATCTGAGAGAGCCAAGGAGATACAGCTAGACCATTGAGACATTTGGCTAGTCATAGCTCACCTGCTGTAAAAGGGCTTCAGGAGACAGCTTTGTCAAAATATCTGTGCCACAGAAGAGGTTCTATGGTCTGTGTTCTCCTGTAGAAGAATACTGGTTCACTGAAACGGTTTCATGGAGATTATTCAGTTTCTGATCATTTACAGGAACGCCCACGTTTTCCAAGTCCACCTGCCAGCTTCCAACACTAATCTGAATATTTTGAGCTTCCAGGCCATACACTGTACTAGGCAGAAAGGAAGACAAGAGCTGAGATACTAAGAGTTGTCTCAAAAGCTCTAACTTATCCTATAGTCTAGGTAAAATCTAAGGATGAGTTTTGGTGAATGCAGAAGCTCTGAGTACACGCTTTCAAAGCAGCTCAAGACTTCGAGCCTGTGTGGAAGCCACCACTTTTGCATTCTCCCTGTCTTGTGAATCTGAAATGCATAATTCTGCTCTTAGTTATCCAGATTTATTTTTTTTTAATATTTCATTCCATATCAGAATGAACTCTATCTTTAAAACCCAAAATATTTACTGTACATTCCTACTTCACTTCAGTCCATTCATTTTACAAGAAAATTGAATGTTTTTTATGAAAACAGGACTTCTTATATATTTTTTATCTTATAATCTTGTCATACAATTTGACAGGACTGAGAAAACTGTGCTCAAATATATCACCATGCACAACTGCTAAACCTGCATAACTTTTGATGAAAGCTTATATGCTCAGAAAGAGACTTCCTATTCCTTGTTAGAAACTAATTTCTATATCAAAGAAATACTTTTATTCTATGACCTTGATAAAAGGCTGGTACAACTTGAACAGATTAGAAAATTTTTGACAGAAAAATTTCCCATCAGGAAATAAATTGGATTGTGAAAAAGCTACATAGAAAGGCACAGTATCAATAATGAAACTTATTACACCAGTGTACACTTTCAGATCAAATTTCATTTTGGGAATGAAACACCTATTTTTAAGTTTACAGTAAGCTTCCTCTTTCAGAAGCATATTACTATGTTACAGCAAAGTGTCTTTTTTAAGGTTAATTATGTTTTGAATTTTTTATTGCAATTTTAATTTTCATTTTTTGCCTTTGAAGCTTGCCAATTTAAACTTTGCAGAATACTATGCAAAACAGAATTTTAGTTTGTTACAATTCTAGTCAGAGTAGATTTTCAGGTTCTTCAGAATCTGTTTCAAGAGGAGATTGCAGTCACTGCAAGCAATCTTGTCAGTTTCTAAACATCAAAACATTGTACTGCTATTATATGTTTTTACAAGATGTACTGGTTGGGAGTCCTCTTGCACTGGGAATAAAAATGGATGGAAATACTGATTGCTAACCTTTCTCTGACTTAGACAAAAAGCCTTCATGCATTTCTGGCAGGCTCTGCAGTGACTGGCAGTTATGACTACTTGGCAAGAGATGGGATTGCAATGTTTTCAAAGTAAGGGCAGGATGTGCCCTTCCTCTGGCTAAGCCCTCCTCCAGCAGCAGCCATTTAAAAATTGCTTTTTTTCCAGCTCTGAATTATTTTTTGTAACAGTGGTGCCCAAACTTTCTTCTGCATCACCTGCACAAATTATGCTCTACTGCAGTTAGAAAAGACAAATGCCCTGGAGACTTTCAGTTTCCTTTTTTGACACTATTTCAAACCGCAGAGAGCTGCTGTTCTGCTGCAAGCCAATCTATATTCAAATCCTGTGTGAGCTTTTAGTGTGCCTTTTAAAATCATTCAGCACTTCATGTGAATCACTTTTTTTTTGGCAGAATCCACAGATAAACATGGCAATAATATTGAATCTACATCTACCTTGACAATTCACAGCTTATTTTTTTAACTTGTATATGTGGAAGGGGGGAATAATAATAGTAACCTGAAAACTAGAGACTTCAGAATGTCCAGAAAAGGTTATCTGGCATACATGATGTTTATCTCCAGCTGCAGGACAAAACCTAAACAGTCAAAACACTAAAAGAAAACCAACTTAGTTCATTAAGAAACTTAGTACAAAATATGTTGAAACTTAGCCCCAAATAATTCATAACAATATTAACACTTGTGGTGAAAAGACTGTTATAATCATGCTTGACTAGTAAAATTCAAGACTGGATTAAGCCCCAAGGGTCTACTAAAACTAAAGCTTGAATAGGAAAAAATTGAGTTTGTTACTGAAACAGAATGTAATCACCCAATTAGAATCTGTGTAATAAACATTTGTGCAGAAATAAACACAGATTTATGTGCACATGAGTTTTTATGAAACAAAATTGTAATCAAAGGACATTAAAATAGTTGCAAGGTTGAGTACTCAAATGTAAGGCAATTCCAGAGGCTGAATTTTCCATAGACCCTTCTGCATATACAATATGATTATGTCTTTTACTGCACGCTGTTTTTTTCTGCATAATCTCCACTTTATTTGGGACACACTTGAATAAGTAATAATTCAATGTTCTGCTTTCTCTTTGGTGTTCAACATATGTTCTTCATTCATTACCTACAACATACTATTCACATCCTGCTCTAAAGACATAGTTATTAATTTCTCTAACAGTTATTAATTTTCTCATAGTTATTTTTTCTGGTGCTTTTTTCCACATACAATTTTTCTAAAAGTTCACTAATTTATTTTCACAATAGCCTTTACACTACTGACTACTGCAATTGTAACACAGAGAGACCAAGGTCAAGGCTTCCATTATTTTCTGAGGGTCAGGATGAGATATTTAAGACTTGATTTTCAAGGTCTGAGCACATACAGCATTTCACACATTGAAGCCCATTTTCCACATCTGTAAATCTGTATCTTAGGTTAGGAATCTTAAAATGAGGAACATACAATCACATCTAAGAAAAGTCTGCTTTAATCTCTTGTCAGGCATAAGATAGGAACTTGGTGTTAGTGGCGTGCTTAGAATACAGTTTCTCAGAGTGAATGCCCTCTCCTTGTATCCTGAAATGAACCCCATTCTCCTGCATTCCTCTGCCCACTTAGCATATGCTTTCCAACTTTTGCAACAAGTGATGCAGAAGTCAGTTTAAAAAAATACACTTTGGTTTAATTACTCAGTATTGATGAATTCCAAGATTAGGCTCATCCTTCTCTTAGCCTGAAGTGTGAACAAGAAAAAACCCTACCAGTGTGTTAGAAGGGGAGGGCACTGAAGTTGCAGAAGTATCCAGAGCATTGTAATTTCTAAATGTTAACCTCTGCTTTCATCACTTCAGGTGTATCCTTATTTCTGCAACTGATTTCCCAGTTGTCTAGTTTGATCTTAAAAGCAGAGTGCAAACCAAAACCCCACTTCCTGATGTTTTACTCAAATTTGTGTTCCAGTATCAGCTATTTGGGGAACTTTTACATCTCCCACATAGTTTTACTACTTAAGGTAGCAGAGTAAGTGGCAGCGGTAGTGGACAGGTGACTGTTGGTCACCACCAACTGAAACATCAGTCCAGAATCTGCTGTAGATTTTTAGAAACATTTACAGCTACCAGTATGACTGTGTTCAGTAAATCTGTAGGCCATCCCAAGGCACTGAGCATCTGGGGAACAGACTCTTCTGCCTGATCTTCACAGGCCTGATCTTTCCTCCCTTTTTTTTTCACACTCAGTTCTTCTCCAGCTCCTGAAAAAGTTGTCAGCCCATGGCTTGGACAGGTGCACTGTTCTCTGGGTTAAGAACTGGCTGGACAGTTGGGCCCAGAAAGTGGTGGTGAAAGTGCTGCATCCAGTTGGTGTCTGTCACTAGTGGTGTCCCCCAGGGATCACTGTTGGGCCAGTGCTGTTCAATACCTTTACTGATAATCTGGATGTGGGGATTGAGTGTAGCCTTGGTAAACTTGAAGACTCTCACCAAGATGGGTGAGAGCGTTGGTCTGCTGAAGGGTAGGAGAGCTCTGCAGAGGGACCTGGACAGGCTGGATCGATGGGTTGAGACCAACGACATGAGGTTCAACAAGACCAAGTGATGGGTTCTGCACTTGGGCCACAATAACCCCCTTCAGTGCTACAGCCTGGGTGCAGAGTGGTTGGAAAGCAGCCCAGAGGAAAAAGACCTGGGGATGATGGCTGACAGCCGCTGAATTCTCTACAGCTACCTGCAAGGAGACTGTAGACAGGTAGGGGTCAAGTTCAACTAACTTCTTATGAGATTTTCTTTGAGGCAAGGTCTAATATGTGAAATTTAAACCTGAATAGCAGAATAACTAGTCATCAGATCTTCTAATACAAAGTGCCAGGCATCTAATGGTAAATGCTTACTGGTCGTAGTACAGTAAGAACTGATTGTGTTAAAACAATTCAGACACATACGTTTGGATTTGGGCACACCTGGCAAGTGCTACAATCTGGAAGTTCAAGCTAAATTTTGCAACTATATCTAAAATTTAGTGATATCATGCATCACATTGGCTTTGTGCTGTTCAAGAACGTGTTACAATATTAAGGATTTTCTAGGGTGAGCTGAAATATTTCTTATCAATAACAAAGATGCACAGTTAACCCTGTTGTTAAAAGATTCCATGAGTGGAGAGAAGCCATACAAATATTTAGGGAATAAAGCACATTACAGTAAATGACTTTCTACAGTACCTTTATTAATTTATACTGCTGAGATCAAAATCCTATGCTTCAGTTTCATTGTATCACACCTTACATTAAAAAAATAATAAATCTCTACTTGAGCCACAAGACACTATACTGAAAATATATTTCTACTGCTTGCAAGGAACATAACCCTTAGCCATTAGAAAAGAAATAGGACGTGAATTTCTCATGACCTCTAACACAACATGCCAATAATTGCCATTCCCCTAAAAAAAGTTACAACTGAGTTTATCATAAGTCTAACTTAATCCTTCCTAAAAGTACATTATTTTTTCAGTGGTGAATTATATTTAGGAGCTAAGTAAATTTTTTTACAAAATTTGAAGTGACTTGAAGAGGTTTCTGAAACATTATTTTACTTTACTGCAAAGTAGGTAGAGAATAAGAGTAAATAGAATAAATGTAAAAGGCAAGTTAACTGCATTTGTCTGTACAAAATCTAATTCAGAAACTAAATTATGTTAAAAAGCATTTATTATTGAATTAAGTATATTAAATAGGGTTACCAGTTCTAGACTGTGTTAAACACTAGAGATCTGAACTTATATTTGGCAATAATTAAAATCATATCTTCCTTTCATTTGCTCAGGGAATTGGTTGTGTCACCATCCCTGCAGGTACTTAAAAGATGTTTAGATGTGGCACTTGGGGACATGGTTTAGTGGTGGAGTTGTCAGAGCTGGGTTAACAGTTGAACTTGATGATCTCACAGGTCTTTCCTAACCTAAATGATGCTATGATCTCCAAAGATAAAATATTAAGTTCACAAACTCAAATAATCCATATGAGGTACAGGTCATCAAAGTGGTTTACTAGTACACATCCACAAGAGAATGCTCTGCTGGAACAAAGTAAACCAAGAGGTTGCCACCCCTTACCCTTCTCTCTGAGAAATGTGCACACTGTCAACATTTCACAGTTATTTGCTAACATAAAGGGTTTGAGATAGCACGCGCTTAGCTCTTCCTGATCTCTGTCTCACTTTTTATTCCAGCACCCTTCTCTGGGACCCTAACTTTGAAATCTCAGACAGCCTCGCACTGCCATTCCCAGTGTCACAGGCTCAGATGTAAACTTAGTCTCCCCAATATGAATTCATTACTTCAAAACAGGTTTCTAACCACAATTTGGTATATCCTGCAATATCCTGCTAAAGTTGTTTCCTGATGTATGCAGTCTGAAAGCTTGAAGAGAACACTAAGGGACAAGAATCCCAATGTTTCAGTTCCTGTGCCCCTTGCACTCCTGAACATGGCGAGAGCTGTAGTTGTAGGGAGTGCACAGCTGTTGCAGATTTTTGTGAAGGTGCTCCCAACACCTATCAAAATGCCAAAGAATCTGACATTACAAATCCACGTTTCTGAAGACTTATATGCTTATTCCTCTAGTCTTGGCCCACAAACTGAATCTCTGCTTCTCAATCTTCCTTCCTCCTCTCACAGCCTCTATCTTCACACAGACAGTAGGCAACAATCTCTTTCTTCCCTCCCCCTTTTTTCCCTTGTCTCCAAGTCCGTTCCATTGGAGGATCGAGGAGCTAGCCAGAGCAGATCATGGCATGGGAAGTAATAAAAACATAAAGGAGACAGGGTTCCTGATCTTTCCATTCAAGTCAGGCCACCAGGTTGTCCAGCTTTGCATAGTAATAAAATTAATTATATAGAAGCCTTAACAGTTCTTAAGCATCAACTTTCTAAATCTTTCTTTGAAGTTTGTGTCTGGAGTGTTAGGTCACTGTGACGAAGGTACTTTGGGAAGAAATACATTTAAAATCTGTATTTCTGAAGATACATTACATATACAAGGGTAGATATTCTTTATACTCCTACCCATACATTCAGACATGTGCAGAATTTTTCCTTCTTTTACTCAGGCTTTGAACTCGGCTATTCTTTTGTACTAACTCACGTTTTAGGGGGAGGGAATCAGAATCACAAGGCTAAAAATTAATCCTAAACAGAGATTATTCATCATAAATTGCATACCTTTATGCGGTCTGATCACTTGTTTATCTTAGATCAAAAGTCTCCAAGTGACTTGAAACACTGATCCTCCACATAACACCAAGATGAGCAAACCCAGCAGCTTTGGAAGTTTTATTCTAATGTGAGATGTGTATCTCATTAATAAAATCTTGTGAAGCTTCTCAAGGCATTTCTGCCTTGGCACTTCCAATGGCAAGGAAAGCAATAATTCCCAATCTATGCTTCTTAAAAGCAGTTAAAGGTCATGAATAAATTACTGAGAACTTCAGCATGGAAAGAAAATGGACTGGTGCTAGAATGGAAACATAAAGATTTATTATAATTAAAATCCTCCTAATACAGAAACATTTCTTTACAATATTTAACATTTTGATACCAAGGAGGCCAAGGTTATAATGCCGTAGCAAAAGATGACCTTTACTTGTCTCTGTGAACAATAAATAAGCAGGCAAAATGCAAAACACTGCTTTTTATATTTATCTATATTAGGCATTTCATTAGTGTAGCTTTCTCTTATGTCTTCAAATTCTTTATATCCCCATACATCTCCACAGAAAGCACTTACTAAAATGTCTAAAGTCAACTTATCTTCATTAGGTGGGGAGTAAAAATGCAAAATGATAATGCTAAGTAAATAAAAAAAAAATCTCTCAAATGACTTCACACTCATTATGAAAGGTATTTAAAAGATTACTTCAGGTAGCCATTTTTACTAGATTTTTATATTTTTACAGGTAGCCATTGAATTACTGTGACTTATTTTGTTCCAGAAAGAGAGTATAGCTTTCATCATGGAACCTCCCTGAAACCCCCCAGTTACCATTCAGCGTCTTCAGTTCTACTGTTTGCCTCTGCAGACATCAATCCAAGGGAATTTCAGCAATTAAAAAGATTGAGCATGAAGGCTCTAGAATTTGTGAGGCTTTTTCTCACAGCTTTGTGACAAGCTACATCTTCCTTACAAAGCAAAAATTCTAGCTGGTGTAGTAACACTACACTCTGTTTTGTGTTTCTACAACAGTATTTTTTATAATTTCTTCCTCTTACAACTTAACGTAGGCCTATGAAAATCTCAAACCATCTGGAGACTGACATCTCCTAATTTCAGTCAGACATTACAATTCTAAAGGAAGACAAAAGATATTTGGCTGCTATAATTATACAGAAGGAAAAAAATAAAAAGGTATAATAGCAGAGAATGAACTGAGTAGAGAAAATATGAGATTTTCACCACAACAGGAAAACCCAGCCTGACTCTTTGAGTTTCAATGCTGAACAGGCTGCCCTTACCTCCCATCTGCTGTCCACATTCCTAAATGTTTCTCAGGGCAGGTAATGAAAGCCGTGATTAGATTAATCAAACAAACCAGATTAAAATCAGATATAAAGTGTCACATTAGTTCAGACTTCCTTCCTCACTCTGAAGTCCTCTTGGGTGTCCCTAAGGAAGCCAAGAACATGTCTAACTGTGCTGTGGAGAAACAACTAATAAGATGCAAGGAGACTGTTTTGTTGCCTCATTCACAGTGAGTGCTATGCAAAGTGTACAGCTGTGGCCTAGGACCCCACTCCTGCCAGATCCTTTGCAGACTGCTGAAGCCAGGCTCCCCGTTGCTCCTCCCTTTCTTGTCCTTCGCCCCGTACAGTCCCCGCTGCGTGGTTACCAATTCCAGACAGGGTGGACCCCATTACTGTCCTGCCCACAACTTCATGGCCACCTGGAGAGCTAGGGCAAGAATTCAAGCCCATGAGGGCTAAAAAAAGCTGAGGTCTTCCAACTGAGACAGAAACCTCCCTTATCTCACCCAATGTGACTGTGGCTCTCATTCTTTTCTGCCAAACTGCACTTAATTTGGGGTAGGAATATTAGGGCTATAGACAAGCAAGGATGCATTTTTGACTATGACTTGTGGGCAGTTCTGAATTCATGCTAAGTTCTTTCTGGAACTTCCACCTCACAATTTTAATTCTCATGCATATTGGCTTGAATGAGAGATGGACCCTGTCCCAAAATACAAAGTATATTTACAGGTCTAAAATAAGGAACATGCAGTAATACCCTACCTTGATGTCAATAAAAGTAAAAATCCATTAAAGAAAGAATGTATTTTTATATTTGATATTTCTCTGTTTCCTTTTTTTCAGCATTATATTGTTAATAGAAATTTATATATGAAAAAACAGTCTTTGAGAAGCATTTGAAAAACGGTTAACACAATTCTGTCTTAGGTCTTCTTTCAGAACCTAAAGCAGACGTATTAACAAAGCCCAGCTCCAAACATGTCCGGGTAACATAAAGACACCAATTAAAGGAATACCACATGATATCTGCTCCTTAACCAAAATCCCAATATATAGGTCAGCAGTGTTGGCACCACCAGCACCTACACTGCAGTAAACCACTGTGCTGTGCCAGTGCTAGAAACACTTCTTATTGGTTGTTTCTTCTAAGAAAAGGATGTGAAAGTAGTAAGACAAATTTAGGCAACAGAAAGCTGAAGGACATAGTCTGCCAAAAAAGAAAAGTAATTCACAGTGGAACACCAACAAAGTGCAAACACAAAGTGCGTAATACATCACCAGTCTGGAAATAAATGAGGAGGCTTTCCACTATTTTTTCAAGTTTTCAGGTGACCACAATTAATTGCCAAAAAAAGAAGTCATAAATCTTCTATGAAACAAATATAGTAATACACACAAACAATGTGTGCCCCATTCTTCCCTTGCTTGCATGCTTCCTGCTCCTGCTGATTTCTCTGAGTGGTGAGTATATGTATGTGAGAATATTTGGTCCGTGCTGCTCATAAGAGAAGACAGGATGACAGAATTGCTGAACTGAGACTTAGTATGGCCTGTTAATCTGATTCTAAATCCAGTGTGAATAAAGCACTTGAATTGCTGAAGCTTCACCTAGACACATCAACCTTTGCTTTTCCCTCCTCCCCCCTAGCAAGGATGTGGATGTTGTTATATGTGTTAGTGTAAGAGGGTCCTACAGCATTAAAAAGCTAATTTTGTGTTAACAAATGGTGCTGGATTTACAGCTCTGGAGGATAAAATGCTTTAAAATGGGTAAATAATTTGACGTTTATACAGTGACTTTAGTCCTGAAGATTTGCTACAACGTGCTTATCAAACTGTACACATTTGGTGGCACTGAAATACAGCCAATTTGGTGTGCAGCCCAGAGCACAACAAAGCAAGATGAGAAGGAAGGTATTTAACTAGGTGCACCAGGGAAAACCTACTCTTGAAACCTTTTTTTTTGGAAATACAGTGTCCATATTGACCAAAGAGAACTGCGGATTTTGAAATTTCAACCCCAAGGCTGTCACAAAGACGACTACAAAACAGGTTTGCATTTTCCCTCTCTCATTCAGACAGATACAAGTGTCTAAATACAATGACACTGTTTCCTAACTTTAGGTGTGGACCATTAAGACCTCAATTTATGCTAAGATGGTGTGCAAACTGCAGAACAACCTTTACATGCCTTGCTGCTGCCAATCAGCTCACATTTGTTCACCAGTATAAAATCTCTCAAATTTTAAATTGATATTTCTAGTAGGCACAGGTCATTTCTGTTCTGTATCCCACTTGATATGCAATTTCTCAGCCAAGACTACAAGCAAAAAAAGGTGGCAAACGAGAGTGAGTTTTGTGACTCTGTACCTGAACTAGCAAAATTCAAAAGATCGAATACCCTAATGTCATACTAATACAAAAGATCAACTTAGATCTGAAACTGATCTAAGATCAAGATCTGAACCTGCTGAGATCCCTCCAAAGTTCTCAATAGTCTGTACTTGCACAGAAATTTGAATGTACACACATGCACATATAAATGCACACACATATTTAACATGCTTACTTATATTTTCAAGAAAGCATGAATAAGATATAGATAACACAAAGTAGGAGTAAGTCATGGACTGCCACAAATGTGATAAGAACAATGCATAATCTAACAGGACCATGTGGCAGTCTGTCAGAATGATCCAAGATAAAGAATATAGAAACTAGCAGTGAAATTATTTAGATGGTTGTTTAGAATGTGTAGGACCTAGGATTGAATGATTCCTGCTCCTACACAGCTTTCATGCTGGCTTGTTGGTTTTGGTTTTTTTTTTCCATTATTTTGGACAACTGAATGAATTTCTTGGTATTAAACTCATGCTTTCAAAATGGAAACTATAACTGCAGTGGTTTGCATTAGCACTTATCTAGGTTTTTTGCTGAAAAACTGAACTATAGTACTGATAAATTTTAAAGAAGAAGAAAATAGTTTGGGGTTGAAGTAGAGGGGCTCATAAGCATTGTTGGCAACATTCACTTGAAAGTCTCCTAGTCCACATATCTCTGACTTGCTTTTGAAATACCCCATCTTTTGTTTCACTCCATTTGAATCTCTGGGATAATTGTATGAAAGTTTCTCTATTTTTGCTCACAGAGGAATCACAAAGCAGGCTTCTGAGTAAGGTCACACACTTTTTTCCCTCAGTCTTCCTTCCATGACCAATAGATACTTAAGTGGGACCATGAATGCCAATCTAAATAAGATGACTTGTCACTGCCAAATGTACACAGAGCAAAGATTTGACATACTACACACTAGTTACAACCTCTACTGAAAGGAATTTGTTGGGGGGTGAGGGGGAGGATTTACATTCATGACCTTTCCCAGCATCTGAAAGCAAACCTCTGCAGGTGTCAGCTCTTTAACATCTTGGATAATGATGAGAGAAATCATCTAGGAATAGAGCCTTAGACTACCAAAGGTTATTTATAGCAATTTGATTAACTAGTGAGGCTTCAGAGACACTACTTTACCTCCCTCCAATAAACCTCCCAGTCATTCATTAAAATTAATACACATTAAAAAATCCATTTAAATTACAAGGTTGTAGTTGAGATATTAAGAATGAATCCAATCACATATTTTACAAGTAAAAGATATTAATGTGGCTTTCAGGAGCTCAAGCAAGATAGTAGCTATCTAATATAATCAAGAATACTCTGTTTTTATTTGCAAACTTATTTATGTTTTACAGGCTAAAGTGTGATTACTTGGCAGTTGACTATTTGATGTTCAAGCAAAATATGCTCAGCTTGAAAATTTTCTTAGCTCCTTGAAAACAGTGAGGTCCAGCCATACTCATCTCCAGAAATATATTGTCCTAATGCAAAAGCACACACAAACAGGTTATCAAGTCTACTCATCACTAATGTAGCTGTTGATGAAACCATCTGTGATAACAACACACTTCAGAAATCTTCTGACAGAGCCTAGTTATAAGTAAAAAACATTAAAACTGAATTCTGCTTGGAAGCTTCAGCACGTACATCCTGTGGAATGCACCATCACCAGCATCTTCTGACTGCCACAGTCAAGAGAGGATTTTCAAGGGAAAATCAGCATGTCAGCTGCTGACCTCTGAAAAAACTTGGTCATCAGTGCCACCATGGGCCATACTTTTGATAAATTGAAAACAACAATTTAACTTTTTCAGTCTCTGTGACCCACAAAGGGCCATTGAGAGCCTATAAATGTGGTCCTGAACTCTTTTGAATGCATCATTTCAAATGTCAATGAAAATAATCTTCTTTCAGCCAGAGTAGAGTCAAGAACAGAAAATATTTTCACAAGTATCTGTTTGAATCTTGAAGTACACTAAACTCCACTGTATCCTTTTGCTTTTCCCAAATATTTAAGACTACCAGCATGACCAGGAAGAGCCGCATAATCTGGGATATTTTGTTTCAATCACACACTGTGTGATTGGAGAGTTGCATCAAGCACTCCAGAAACTGTCAGTCAACCAGATATATAAAAGAGAGAGCACATGATTTCAGCTCTTAGTTAGCTGCTCAATGTATAGATCACTTGATTAGAGTCTTTGATCTCCAGATTTGAGGATTGGATGGAATTGGTCATGTCAGAGGCTGCCTGCAAAGTCCAACTTTCAATAGCGTGATGAGGACAGCACAACTGCAGGCAGACATGGAGGCAATTATGGCACTGCCGATGCCTTTGTTCTCTTCTTTACCTCTGTGGCACACTAGTTGGGGTTTTTAGTTTGTTTGTTTGTTTTGGCGGGAATTTTTGTTTGATTTGGTTTTGGCTTTGGTTTTGGTTTATTAGGATCTTCAATCCCTTAAGTGCTGAAATTGATGTAAGATACTGAAAAATGCTTTGTGGCCAGTTTTGTACGGGGCAGATGTTTCGTGGACCACCATGATCCCTGTAGCTGCTTGATGCCTGTCTGCTGTTCTAGAGTACTGAATGTAAAGACCTACTTAGCCATCTCCTACAGCCTTCTGTTCCTACCAATTTTCATATTAATTTTATATCTATTGTTCAAATGCATTCTTAAATGTTAACATTTCTTCCATGAACACCATAGCCTATGAAATATAATTCTATTCTAGTGATACTGTTTTGATTAGTAGGTTTAAAGGGAGGAGGAAATTTTTTTACATCAATATGAAATAATTTTGCTTTTTAAGAAACCAGTTTGTATCAAACAAAACTTGCCTACTTGAGAATTGAACACTGTATTCAGTTTAGAAAAAGATTTTTGAGAACAATGTCGATAATTTTAAAAGTGCATTTTGAAAATGTTTCCTTTATTACATGTAAGATATCCACTATCTCAATGAACTAATTTGGATTAAAAATTCATTAAAATTTGTAAATAGTTTCAGTCAGCTTGTGTTTATTCTTCAAAAGAAACAAAGTTTTCAGTAGAAACAAAGTACTCCAATACAGCACTCTCTTCATGTTTTCTTATGTGGTAACTACAACACCACCTAATAAGTTTCATGAAACCTATTTCATGCAATTAGCTCTCTAGCTATTCTTTCCACCAGTCTGTCAGTGCTAGAGTTTATGACACCAGTATAGATGGCAATACTAAGCAAAATTAACAAAGATGTACTTTGATCTTCTTCATTTTTATTCAAAAATGTAAATGTCCAATTTGCAGAAAGAATATAAACAGCAATAGATTATAATTAGTTTTGCCTCAAACTGTTCACCTTTTATTCAAATGTAATGAAAACTAATTTGACATTAATGCAACATAAACACTTTCCTTTTTGGATAGCACCATATGGATTTTGTATTCTCAGAAGACAAGGCAATGGCTAGAAGTGTATCTGAAGGTCACATGTACTTCCATAAACATTACATTGTACTGTTTCAGGGGAATGAATACAAGAGCCCAGCTAATTAAATAAAACAAATGAATCCATAAATGAAACATTAAGTGCATACAAGTGGATCGACTTTGTCAGATGCCGAGCAATTTTCATTATCAACAACATGATCAGTTTCAAAAATCATATCAATTTGCAACTAAAATTTTAAAATGAGAATTCAGAAGACTATAGTAAGGATTTTCTCTTCAGTCTTGATTTCCTTTTGCCTTATAGCAAGAAAACTATTTAGCGCTTTAAGAAACTACCATATCTTAGATTGTGCACCATCAAAAGAGCTCTCTAGATGGCAGAAACCATCCCTCAAACCCTTTTCACCAAAATACAGACACCAGAAGAAAGGACAGAGAATATCTGGAGTCACTTGTTTTCTTGGTTTGTGTTCCTCCTCCCAGAACTCCAATTTTGGTAAAAATTACAACAGGAACAACATTCAGAGGAGAATTTGAGTATCATAAGAGACAAATAGAAGTAATAGAAGTGACAATGAAAATAAGATCAACTAATGACTAATAAAATTTCTGTGACAAATCCAAAATCTAAAATAGAAGATGACAAAATTAGGTGGAATAGTAAATTATAAGTGGTCAACATAATGTAGGCACAAAGACTGGAAATTAAAGTCTACTCTAGCTCTGGTAAAGGAAATATTAAAGGCAGTCTACAAGGCACTGGCTGGACTAAACTATGAATAGTGCTTTCAGTCCTGGGCAATCATTCTCACAAAAGTCAAACTGAAAGTTACCTTTGTCACAAGTAGAATCAGACAGACAATGAAGTATCTACTTGTACATCTATTTATGAATGCTTTCCAGTGCTGGCTCAGAAAATATATCTCCCACAACTTAAACATTTGTTTTAAGTTAGAAGAGGGATTTCTAGTCTTTACAGCTCTGAAGAACTTACACCATGATACAGAAAAGAACATTAGGAGTACTTCCACCAGGATATCTAGTCTCTTAAGCCAAAGGAGCACAACTTGGCATGTAAACTTATCTGGTATTTAAAGGTCAAGAAAAGCAAACTCTGTTTCTCCATAAATTCTTTGCTGAATCAATTAAGAAAAAAAAGAGGACTGAAAACCCAATGATTCCTGCCAGGGCAGCTGTGAAGCTCAAAAAATCATTCCCAGGACAGGGTCAGCCCCTCAAGTAAAGATAAAGAATATTATCCCTGTGGTTAATGATTTATTAATAGAGACATTATTTCTGCTTCTTGCAACTACAGCTGTTTTCAACCTCTTATTCTACTTTTTTGAAGAAAGACCACTATTTTCAAACCAAGTAGAATTGGAAAATAAAAGCTCTGGGAAGATGGTTAACAATATCGACCTGCACAGATATCAGTGCAAGTATCTCTTCCTGTCAGAGACATCTCCTTGGTGTGGATACTTAACTGTCTGCAAAGACACTGACTGGAATCCTTCAATGAAACAAATCATCTCAAGATGCTATGTGCTGCCCAGCGCAGGAATATCATGGGGAGTGTTATGTTGTACTGTTCAAGAAAAATGTTGTAAAGGCCTACATATAAAAAATTAAACAAATTAAAAATCTTCACATTAAAAACCATAAAATATCAGATAAAGAATAAATTCTAAACAAGCCACAGAGCAAAAAACCCCAAAAACTGATAGACAGGACACATGAATAAAGCATAATCCATGGAGGGGTAATTGCAACCAGCATTTACTATCTTTTGTCTTAAGGATGGTTACTCAGTTGAGGAGAAAGCCACAAACTTCTAATGTGTACATAGGAGAAGTAAAACTCCCTTTAAAATTCATATTCAGGAAAAATATACAGGACTGAAACGAACACTGAACACCTTGGTACAACTATCTTATTCAGAATTACACTGAGATTTCCAGTGGTAGCTAATGACATTAAAATATTTAAGAACTCTAATCCTGTGAGATTTGAAGGAACAGCTAAAATGCATTCATTAAACAAATCACTGATGGTGGATAGACACCATAGGGAAAAATAAATCTGATACAAATGAACTTGCTTCCCAGATTAAATATGTATATGCCTACGAGATTCTGCCTCTGCCCAATGCTACTTTCAAAATGTGAATTATGCCCTGGAAAAGGTGGAACAGTCACCATAAATACATATACTTCAAAAGATTTCATCCAAGAAATGAATGAGAATAGTTACATACTTAGATCTTTGGTAATATGTACTCCTTTTTTTGAAAACTGTGTCATGCCATAGATGGAAATGATCACAGATAAGATGTTTATATGCTCAAGTTGCCATTCATAGCTATCCTGATCTAAATATTGTATGTGCCAAAAAGAATCCACCCCTTATCCACATATCTCTGTAGATACAATCTGGTTTAGTGTACCAAGAATAAACCTGTCCTTCATCTTGTGTTGACACTTCACTGGATGGACTTTTATGGTAAAATGTAGAAAAAGTGGAACACAGCATATTACAGATAAACTATGCAAAACTGGGAATTGGCCTGTCAGAAAAATAAGAAAACTTGCATTCTGTAGGCAATCATACTATTTTCTAAAGCCAAAATTTAATCAGAGCTTAATCTGTCTGGCAGGACTGGCAAAAAGACAAAGTGGTGGTGCAGGAGGGATGCACAGGGTGTATCTACATATCCCACTTAGTGCAACAGAACCATCCTGTTCCCTTGCTCAGTGACAGAAATGCATTGCATTATATCTGGATTTCAGTCCTGTGCTATGGACTTAACTGCATCTTAAAATGCACTTGAAACGCTTTTTCCTGAAGTGGAACCAAGGCTGAGATAATATACCAGGGCACAGTGCCTCCCACACGCTAGGACACAAGATGATGCCTTCCTCAGGAGAAAAACACATCCTCTCAGAGGTTTTCCAGCATTGTACTCAATCCATATGCATGAATTTCATTTAGTAACAGCAAGTGCAATGGGGACAGTCATCTGGGAGGGCTGTATAAAATCTACTTTGTGTCATCTGCTGGATACAGATTCATCTTCTGTACCTAAGACTAGCAACCAGCATCACGTTCCTTGCCAGCAAACAGAACGTACATATATATGCTCCTAGAACAGCATCAGAACATGATAAATCAACATTGTCCTTTTTTCTTCAGGCTGTGCCAGCCACTATTAGAGACACAATGTAAAGACGTTGGCATGATGGGATATAGGACATGCAGGGCTGCATCATGCAGTAAGAGGGTCATTACATAATTTATGGCAATAATTTCCTAAAGGTAAACATTACTTTTGTTAACTATTATTTTGATCACTAAACGTAACTGCTCTGAGATTTGGTGCCGTGATAAATCAGATCTTGTGACAATGGTTTAATTATCACTACTCTTTCTGAGTGACAGGTGATCAATTTCATTAACTCCTCTTCATTTGCACTTGTACTCTTCTTCATCCAGGTATCCTTGACTGATTGTCTTTCTTATCTCATCACAAATCCCAGTTTACTGACTTGATTTCTAGTTGATACGATTTTCTGTCACACAATTCTCTTTATGAAACCGACCCGGCCAGTAGACTTTCTCAGTGGCCATACAACTCTAAACAATTCTCTGTAAGACCTAGTTTCAAGTGCCTACTAAAAAAAATAAAAAGAAATTTTAAAAAATCTGGTGGTGCTGCACTCTGTCTCCAAAAGATAGATTTTACTTTCAAGTTGAACACTCCTTGATAAACCTGCCAGGGCTTTCTTTATTCTCTTGGATAGTAACCTAGCCTATATGCCAAACTTTCAATCTAAATAGAACACTCTCCCTCTCCATCAGATTCCTGCTCCTTTTTTTTCCACCTGCTTTGTTTTGGCTATTGAGTGCAAATCTATACTATTTTCCTATGATATGCATCCTTTCCTTCAACTACAGTCTTTCATTCATCATCTTATGAAGTATATGAATTTTTTATAATTCATGTAGCTCAAATTACTGGAAAATCTACTGTTCATCTTGAAAGATCTCTAAATCCTCCCAGCACCTTTTTAATTTCTCTCTCTGTGTTGAATAAATGAGATGGTATTATGCATCCTCACTTAACCCTTTTACTGACAGCAACCCCTTTATTAACATTGATTCCACTTCTTAGATAACCTAAACTAAGTTTCCCTGGTTCTTGAAGGACTCATTTTAAGACCTAAGTACTGATATTAATCTGTATATAAAGAAATCTTCTGGATAAAACATGGTCTTTTTTAATTTATTTTTTTAAATGCTGTTTTCTTACTCATAGCTATGCATCTCTTTTAAACATATTCTTATTTTTGTTGTAAAAAAAATCATGTAGTCAAAGAAGGTCTGAGCGGAAGGAGAACAAATATTTAGATTAGCAGCAAGAAAAAGATTTAATTATTATGGATGAAGGACTCCATGACACAAGGACATATAGGTGATGTAGCAAAAAATGTTGACTGTGCAACTGGTTATAACTCTAAAGGATGCTGAGAGTTACAAACAATCAGAAAACCTTGTACAGGTACTTTGAAGGCCTTAATCCCACTATCATATATACCATCACTGAATTTACAAAATCAGGTAAAGATGCAAAGCTTTCAAATGCATTTTTTATTCAGAGCAGGTGGAACTATCAATATTGGAAAAGGTTTTAGAACATACTTAGAACTTGTCACCACAGGTAGATTCAGGTACCTTACAGTGCGAACTTTCATTGATGTAGGAAAAAAACCAATCTGTTTAATAAGTACATGGACAAGATAAGAGATTTTTTTTGAACTAAAGATGTTAATGAAAACAGACAGAAACAGCAATTCACATGAATAAACCAATGGTGAACCCTGAGAGAGAGGTTTTTCTCTACTCTGAAACCTTTGCTATCTGATTACATTTGCTTTTCCTTTCCTATTCAGCTGTAAATTTAGGAACTTCCTGTGCTAATCCATCCAACTCCGGACACTATCACACCTTTGAAACAAAAGCCTTTTAAAACAAAACCAACATCAGGATCAGCATCAGCATAAATCAAGTTTTAAATAACTTTTCTGCTTCCATGCTTGAGAAGCATATTTCTCTCAGGAGATTTTTCTTTACCAAGTGTTAAAGGTAGAAAATCCATCAGGGATTGAATATACCAGCCATCCCCATGAGAAACTCAACCTGTAACCTGTTACTGGACTGTAACATTTGTTCCGGGATGTGACACCACATGAAGATAACTGCTTTGATTTGCTTGATAGGTGAGTGGTTTCCTCCTTGAAGTGAAAGCATGTGCTGGTTTTTAGCTGGGTTATAGGCTGTCCTTCATGGAAGACATATACCAAAACCAGAATTTATTACTAGCTTTAGTGTCCATGACTATTTAACATAATGTGGGTGTATTAGATGACACTATTGCCTTGCATCCTAATGTGCTAGCTCTGGTCAAACACTGATGTTTGTGTGCAAATAAAATATTAATATTTTATAACATTAAAGAAAAGGACCATGTGAAGCTAATGTCATCACTTATCTGCCAGAAAGCTGACCTGAAAGATCACACACTTCAGCATCCTTCTGACAGAGTAGCTACACTAATGTAACCAGACAGCTAGTGTCAGAAAATGGAAAAGATCACCAGGAACACATTAAATTTTTCATAACTTTGCTTAAATCTCCCACAGGAATCAATAAGTTGAGGAGGGTGGAGAAGGAAGCTGGTTTTTTTTTGATTTTTTTTTAATTGCTCTGTTCAGTATTTTCCCCACTGTTTTTGATTTAGGCTGTTTTTGAATAGAATGCAAATAAAGCAACATTCAAGTTTAAACCATAGTAGCGCTTTTCAATACAGAGTAGCTGAGATTGTTTTAGACAAAAATAAGCAAGAATAGAAAGTGCTAAATGTGTTTCTGCCAAGTGACTTTCTGTGGCATAATTATTTTGGTCTTTTTTTTTAAATCTAAAATATGGGGTTTTTTCCTAGCTGCCTAATGCTATACATCTTAAGAAAGTTTAATTCCTTCCAAAATACATATACCATTTCCCAGCTTCAAGTGTCTATGAATTGCTACAAGAAGACATAGTTTCAAAAGGTGACAGAAAGTCTTTGCTAACAGAACTATAGCTCTCTTTCCTTTGTGGTATTATTCAGCTCTCTCAATGGTTTGCAGTCAGAGAGAGCTAAAGAGAACCCTGTGACCCCGTGCATGTCTGTAGGTTTGGACCAGGACATGCTGCTGCTATTAGAGCTCATTGTGTGGGAGGCAAAATTTTCTGTATGCAAGTGAAATGTACAGTTCTTTCCGGCTTTCCTTTCTGAAGCTTGCATTGAAGCTACATTTTCCCAGTTTTAACTCAATTGCCATTCAGCAAACGCAACCTTACTAGCTTTGCAGCATGTGGGAGTCAGCATGTGTACCTTATCTTGTCTTTCCATCGCATACAAGGAGAATATTTTTAGCCTTCAGCACCTAATTAAAAAAGGTGAAGCTGACATCTTCTTCCATGCCTGTGCTAGTTGACACAGAGCATTGCAAATGACTCTCTGCTGGGCAGAGGGAAGGTGAGCTTTGTCTAGCTTTGTGCTTCAATTACAGTCCCATGCTGGCAGGCAATTTATTCCCATTGCCAAAGCCCTTGTTTTCCTACATCCAGTCCCTGGTTACAGAGACTGTAAGCTCTGCTGATCTTTGGCTATGAGCAACATGAAGGAGAATCTTGCCTTTGCTAAAATGAAAGAGGAATTAATGGTTAGACCTTGGAAGGATGGAAGGGGGCTTTAATTACTACCCTGATCCCCACAGAATTTAAGAGATGGTTTGAACTCTCACACTGCTGCAAAGCCACCTCAAAATTTTAGGATTAACCAACATTGCTTTGTTTCATAAATAAGAAGCATACGTTTACATTAATTTCCACTCCCAATTGCACAGAGCTTTTGCTTGATAATTTCTATAAACTGTACTATGCAGCTTTGTCCCTATACTTAATTGTCTTTTTTTATTATTTTGTTTTATCTTGCACATTTTAATACACCCAAAGGTTTTTAATAATGGAAACAACAGAATAAGAATAATTAATTTTATTACAGTATTTTGGAAATGATTTGAAATGTTTTAGATCTAAATTTAAGAATAGAAAATTGTACTACATTTACTTTAAGACTGGGATTAGATTTGCTTTGTCAACAGCAACATAAGAATGACATGCTAAAAAAATGTAGATTTTACTAGCCCAGTATATTGCAATTTCAAAGTGCTTTCTGCAGGACTGCTTTAAAGGAGTTGCTCATCAGCACCATGTTGCTACACAACCCGAAGTATATAATTTGCTTGCTTTAGAAAAAGTGCCCTTGTTCTTCTGGGTCAAGGAGGTATAATACCAATTAAAGTACTAAGAGAAGCCAACATAGTCTATTAGACAGCTGCATTTATCTTTAAAATGCAAGAAGAAAATAATACATTAAAATAACCACAGAATAAAGTGGTAAAAAAGAAAAAAAATCCTAAGCAAGGGAAGAAAAATATTCTAACTGGTTTCTTTTTTTTTTTTTTAACATTTATGTTTAAGACCCTTTTAATACTACTGGGAATTATATGCAAGTGCATTAAAAAAAAGAAAAAAAAAGACAAAATACTGTGGCCATGTTTTAAAACAGATGGAAGAAAACAGCAAATAGAAAAGGCAAGTTGTGGTGAGTAAAGAGAGCCACACAAATAAAAGAGGTAAGTAATTAACAACTAAATGCTAATAAGTAACTGGAGTGATGTTACGGCAGTAGTGGCACTTGGGGACCATAGCTAAAAGAACAATTAGATTTCTGCTGTTAACAATAAAAATACAGGTAAGTGTGAAAGACACAGTCTACAGGCAAGGATGGGATTCTTCAAACAGTTGCCATACTGAGAGCTGAAATATAGGACAGAAGCCTGATTCCTAAGAGCACCTCCATTATTAAAATAAACTGCCCTTAACCCCTACATGTCAGTATTTTACACTACAAGTGAGATTCATCAGGAAAGAGAGAATACTGAACAAAAATAAGAGATTGATCTTAAATTCAGCTCTCCTAGAGAGGCATCTCTTCTAATCCTGACCTCTGGACTCCCTCCGTAGCCAAACGGGAGAAACAGGAACCTCTATGGGGAAATCAATTCAGTCCAAATAACTGATGTCTGAAACATGAAGCTGAATTGCCCTGTGAAAGCTCTGGTTTTCTTGACAAAAAGTTGCTGCCTAGAGTACTAGGTTGGGGTACTTGTTAAAGGTCAGATAAGTGAATCTTATCTGGAACATTTTCAGAGAAGACACAAGGCAGTGATGTTGTTTCATATGATCCTGAAATATATTTGCTGAATTACCTTGAAGGAATCAAGGACCTAGACTTGAACATTAACAAAACAAAGCCAGACGTAAAGTCTACAAAGTGTTGCTTTTCATATTAGCAAAAAAAAAGCTGGCATAATGCAGAGAGCAGCAATAGAGCAGGAGAGATGAACAAAGAAACTAATCTTTTTATTGGCATCAGAAGTTCAGTGATGACTTCTTCCATTGCATGATACTTTTCTCATAAAACCTTCCTGAAACTTGTATTGAAAATTATTGGCTCTCAAATTAACAAACAAGTCCTTTAGCTCCTCTGAATATAAAGAAAATATTGTTTTCCTAAAATAGGATCCCACTGTACAATTTTTTGATTATTTTATTTTTTTGGTTTTTATACTTGGCAGAAGTATTTAAGTTGATGCTAGGTAAATTGTGTCAAGCTAACAGTAAAAGAAGATTCAATTAGATGTCACATCAGCTAATAGCCCAACCCGGCCAGCAGTTGCAAGGATTTTTCCAAAAACGAACTCATTCAATTTACTTTTGTACATATCCACGGCTTTTGCTCAGGATGTGCACTAAGCGCTCTGAACTGGTAGTTGCAGAGATGGTGTCTGCTTGAGGCTCACAAAGTGCTGGGTCAGATGAGACAGAGACAGGAGGACTCAGCAATTGTCCTACAAACACCATAGCTCCTCAAGTTGAGAAAGGAGCACTTTGCTTCCCAGAGGGAAAGGGATGTTGGAAGAGTGCAGTGACCACAGGAGCTGCCAAGCCAGCGGTTGGGTGGGTATCTATCCCCAGGCTGTCTAGTTTCCTCTTATCACCTTCAGCAGAAATGTGCAACAGATTATTATTTCAGGAGTATTACAGCACAAACTCAATTCAGATAACTATAAAATTGCCCCTCCTCAGTAAACCATTTGTGAGAATTCAGACATGGGCATCCCTGGTGCTAATCTCATTCACAAGATGCAATAGGCAAGAAACAAAGCTAAAAAAATGGTCTTCTTCCCTAAAGAAAAAAGAAAACAACCCACCCCAAACATTTAAGAGTTGCTGTAGCTGCTCCATTCTGCAGTCATTACAGCAAAAAGGAATGTAACTCTGCTTAGTTCACTGGAAGAAAAAAATCAAACCATGACTTTTTCCAAACACTCCTCTTAAGTACCGAGAAGGAGAGAAATTTTGTATTTTAAGTGTGGTGTGCACGGTTATTACTGAAAGGATTTTGAAAATAACTTGCAGTTTCCATTAGTTCAGGTTTGTATAATCGGAAAGCATTTATAGGAACTATATTTAAGTTGAATTTGCAGTGCACTACTAGAATCCTAAGAAGTCAGAACACCCACCAGAACATTATTGCTTTATTCAGCTTTTTGAGATCCATTTTTCTTTTCAATTTTTGATTTTTTTTTACATATTGACAGTTTAAATTGTTCCTAAATGGCTTTCTATACTACTTTGGAATGGGAGAACCATGTACGTAGTTCCTTTTATTTTTATTTGTGACTATACTTCGAAACATTCATCTGCTTTCAATTTATGGTCCCAGAGATCATCTCTCACTCAGTCTTGAATATTTGCATTTAGGGCCTATTAAATCTCACAAAATCCATGTAACTCCTCTTTATGATATAAACTATGACACAGCTTCAAGCAGAAGAGAGATTATGATGAATACAGATATTTAAAAAAACAAGTTTAGGGCTTTTCAGGAAATACCTGTGTTCTTTCTCTTTATGTGATTCTAGACTACTTTTCTATGTTCACCTTTCAATTAGACAGGTCATAGTCATCTCTATGTGATGTATTCCTTTCCTGTTCAGAAAATAAGAGATGTGTAAAAACAAAAGTTGTTTTGTTCAGAGGTTTATATTTCACTAGAAGTGCCTGCTTCACTGCTATTTAGAGAACACTGATATGCATTTTATTTCTATTGCAGTTCATCTGCTTATTTAAATATTTATTTATGGGAACTGTACTTCTTTCACAATAATCAGATATAAGACATATTAAATGTTATGAATATTCATAGGTTTTCAACCCCACTATAAATAGCAATACAGCAACCTGCCTTCATGAAGGAAAGGAGATCTTAAATATAGATTATAAAGAAGAATATATGCATGCCTCATTAGTTATTTGGATTTGCATTTACACCCATTTAGCACAACCCATATAAATACTAACTTAAAAACCTGGTATCATAAAAAGAAAAAAAAAAGGAACCTGTCAAACGGAGCTCTTAGCCAGTAGAACAGGCCACATTTTAAAAGGAAAAATATCTGCAGAACTGGGATCTTGTATAACATCCTAATCAAGGCCTTGTACAACACATTCAGCACAAAAATTAATTTATATATCCTTGTTAAATACAGTACTATGATCAGTAGTGGGAAAAATCTCTTGCATTGTTGAAAACTTTAATCCTTTACTTAAATGAGTTAATTCTTTTTATGATGTCATTACTACTACTACCAAAACTACAAAACAGTATCAAAAATTCTTCTCAGAGACTTCTACAAATAAAACACAATGAGCTTGAGGAGGTGCAGGTTTTATTCCAATGACTTTCGCCCTTAGCATCCATGTGCAGTCGTGCCACTATGGCTGCCTTAAGACTGATTTCTCTACTGGTTTGACTGTGACTTCTTTGTCCTCAGACTTTGTCATAAACAGGCAAAAAAAATTACGCATTACCAGTTCTCTGAAATATTCCAGTTATGATAAAATTATTCCCTATTTCCCCAGTATATTTGTTTTCATGAAACAATGGCCTAGAAGTTGAAACAGCTTTGCTACTGAGATACCATGAATTTGGTGATTTTTCCTTCCTTCTATTTATTATGTATTTGAGCAGCATATGAGGCTAGGGTCAGGGGAAAATTCAAATCTCATATAGGAGAGTTATCTCAAATAATAGCAGTCCTGGCAACATATTTTTCATTCTTTTCTGTAATAAGCAACCATGCTCTGCAAAATATCTGTTTTGCTTGTCATCTGCTAAAACACAATATCAGTCTTAAAAATCAGGCAGAAAATATACTGAAAGTTACTAAAACCAGAAATACCTTTGGTTTATTATACCTCAGAAATGTTTTAACTTTCTTTTCATGGTTTTTTTTAACCATCTTTAGTAAAGCATGCAGAAAACACTCTGATATTAGTTCAAAGATGATTAGATGAAACCTCAGAAAGTTCTTTATCACATTCAGTTTATGTGGTGCACCATACAGATGTACCTCATTAACTCTAAGGCTGCAGGTCCTGAATTATGTTTAGAGGCTTATCTCCAAGTAATGTAGGTGTTTGCTCCTTACAATTGCCATAAATATTAGTGAAAATAATCACATATTTTATGCAAATCTTAAAGCAACAGGTACATGACTTCTGTGTTTCTATGAAAATGGTGATAAGAATTTTCTAGAACAGTGTCTGTGAATTCCTAAGTGATTTTCCTAAGAGTATGCTGCAAATAACTAATATTACCTTTTATTTCTAGAAAACAGGAACAATGTTTCTGAAAATGTGTACCCGATTCAACACTATACACTGTTCTTAACTGTATAAAGTGCCTTTTATAAATGTGCTCTAGTTACTTCTGCAAAAGGACTTAATGTCAGCCCCTCAAATGCCATAGCAACAATGATGCAGAGACCATTTAAGGACATGGTGGTCTTGAGAAGCATGCTTCAGAACCTATTCAAAATTGCAGTTAGATGAAGGATAAATTCAGGATTCCACCAGAAGAAAAACTGAGAACATGAATTTAAATTAATGTTCGACTATGTCTTTTAAAAGATGTAAATTGGAGGAAAATTGATGCTACATGTCTTTTTAATTGATTTTTTGTGGTAGATTCAGCTAAAGTATTTCAGATTTTTCCCTCTCACAATCTACAGTGAATTAGCTTTGAGGTTGTTACTAAACTGAGTTCCAAAAGTATAACTACAACAAAACACTACAAAGTCAGTTTCAACAAAAAGTGAATCTGGAACAGGTTTTTTGTAGTAGCATGCTTACTGTAGAATGCCATAATAATCTTTAGCTCAACTAAAGAAAACCAGTTTTTTGATTAGGATAGGAAGCAAAAAAAGATGCTTTGTTTTAATTTCATTTTCTTGTTAGTGTCTTTCTTTAATACATAGTAATTATATGGCGTATCTTAACCAACTTTTAAGTAAAATGTCTGATACTGAACAGGGAGAAAAACAAACTTCACAACTGATAATTTCAGCAGGTATATCTAATTCAGCTATTTCAGATAGGGCCAATACTCAAATGCTCTTCCATGCAAGCAACCGTACGTAATGGGCAGAGCTGCAAGGCCGCAAGGAGATTTGTCCTCACTTCACTCACACTGTCACTAATGAGACTGTGGAAGGTGATAATTAAATGGGAGTAACATTTCTGTGACCATAACCAGTCCTGAATGGGATTAGGGCACTAGACACAGATGGAGGGAAAAGATACAATTTGGAAGAATTGAGGGCAGCCAGAACAACTTGTGGAAAAAAACCCACTCTTGTTGCTTTGGTTTGGGCATCTGTACATGCCCCCAAATTATTAGAGGATCTGTAGTGATGGAAGGAGCCTTATTCAAGGAAGAAAAAGATTTGAGGAAGGTAGAATAAAAGAAAATGTTCTTTCTAATAAGCTACAAAAATGTAGTGGAGAAAAGGAAAAAAAAAAGAGAAAAAAGCAAGGAGGGAAGATGGTGGCACAAAGGTCTGTATTCAATGACGATGCAATTTAGTGTTTGGTCGGTGATTTATATAAATCTGTATGAAGTAAACAGAGATGGCCTAGTCAGTCACAAAATAATGCAGACTATTTTCAACATATCATATTTATTTTGAGGTCAGACTGGCATTTGTATAAAAAGAAGTAAAGTTTAGATATTGAGAAGGATGTGCAAAAAGACAAGAGCAAGTGAAGCCTCACATGAAATTAAAACGATGGTGTAAGCATTTCCTAAACAGCAAAAATGCCTTCTCTATTATAAGATTTCCAGTAATATATTGAGATGTAGATAGTCCTTGAGATGCCAAACGTCCACAACAGGTGGATATCAACATCCAGACTGTGATTTAGCTTCCACTTTCCTGTGTGAAAGCATCAACAAAATTTCTGACATGTAGGATTCCTAAATCTTCCATTCATTGATTGGTTTGTCCAGAATGAATGAGAACTAACCCAAAGTGAACATATGTGCGCACAATAAATTCTCTCTGCAAATGTTCTAGTGAACAGAAATGCTAAATAACTTCAATCTCATGTTTGATTACTATCAATAACACTCTTTATAGCACTGAATAATCACTAACTAATTAATCCAGACAATACCTTTGATGCAGCAGTTAAGCATTTCTCCACTGCAAGGGAAAAAAGGAGAAAAAATATAGAGGTCTAATTGTCCAATGTCTTTGTTTACTTATAATAATGGAAGTATGGGTAACTAGATACACTTAATATCACCTATAAGTTAGTGGTTCATATTCTTTTGTTATTTATTCTGATTTTGTACCTATCAAGCCAGGTCTTGAGTCTCTTGGGTAGTGATTTCATTGGTCCCAAGATGCCATGCAGAGACGTCAGACTTGAATCTGAGTTATACTAAGGCAAAAAAGATGAGCTCTTTCTCTTAGTCCTGTTCCAGTGCAGTACCAGCAAGAGTATCTGGAGATATTCAAGAAATACTACTACATGAACAGGAGCTCCAAAATAATTACACAAGTGCAGTATATTTTTTCTAATAGTTACTAGTCAATTTGAAAAGTCAAAATATGAAATAAAGTCTTTTAAGACTAAAAAGGTCTTTTATACTTTGAATGTCTTCAGACGTTGAAATATTTTTAAAACCTAGAGAAATAAAATTTAAAGAAAAACTATAAACACTTTGGCAAAGATGTATGGCATATTTTTTAGTCTCTGAACCACACTTCTGAATGACAGAAGAAACATATGCAGGAAAAAGGGTTTGTATGCCAGAAATCCTGTCTGACTCCCTCCTCCAGCTATATCAACTGCTCTAATAAAACATAGATTCCATACAGGCATTTCCCTACCCACATCATTAAAGAATCACAGCTATACAGTCATTACTCACTCCATAAAAAAACATTAACACATACACGTTTCCTTAAAGTGTTTGTCAGACGTTTAATTATTGCTTTCATGATGAACAACAGCATTTCTTAGAAAGAAAATACTTACTTTTGGACATCTTAAGATAAAATATAAAAATAAAATATCCCCCAAACAAAATTTTTTTATCAAGTATAATAGCTTGGTGTGAATTCTCTCATTTTAACCAGCTTCCTCCATTTGAAAACTGTTTCTTCATTTCTTTTTTGGTTTGGCTTTGACAAAATGACTGCTTTATATTTGTTAGCAGTTTCAGTATTTATGACTTATCATACTGGTAGATGCACATCCATAATTTACTAATAGTGCAACTTAAGGATTATGAAACTTCAGGAAGCATCTAGGTTGGCCACAAAAATAAGCAATAAAAACACAACACACAATTACACATGGTTGCCTCAAAGCAAAATACAGACAAATTCTTTCATCAGGCTGTGTCCTGCTGCGTTATCCTTGGTACAGAGATAGGAGTGGGAGCTCTGACTGTGCAAGGAAAGGGGTACTGTGCACACAATAAAGAAATACCCTTCTGTAGCACCAGCAAATGGGAAATTAAATGATTGCATCTGTATCAATCAAGCAGTGTCACAGAAATGAAATCATGGTAATGGGACTGCTATCACAGGATCAATGCTGCCTGTTTTGAAATTTCTTCTGATTCACCTCATGGCCTCAGCATTTATGTGGCAGCAAAAAGCCAGTATCTGTCCTATTTCAGTGACATTTACTCTTTCTCCTCATCTGTTCAGACGTCCATTCTTTGTTGGGTCTAGTATATCATGCTTTTCATACTCTAGCAGTTATTTACACCAATATTTTCGATCACTTGAATGCTTAGGGTGAGAGAGGCTTTTTTTCTCTTTTCTCAAAACGTCATCACAGCTGAAATTCTGTTGGTGTAATTACATGATTGCATTTTCTTTATCCAATTGGAGACTCCATGAAATAATATTAGCACAGTACCATCTCCGGAGCAGGTAGAAAAGCTTTCTCATCACTAAAACATTCCCCAAATAAACTATGAACCATAATTTAAATAAGTGACAAAGCACTAGTCTAGTTGTAAAAGTAGTTTTAGAAAAGTACAAATGAACTCACTCAGAATTTCCAGTTGCTCACAGATTTCACTGCATCTCTGTTACTTCGCTAGGATCATAGGTTTGTGTTATCAAAAAAACAAAACCAAAGTACAACTATTACAGGCAGGGAGCAACTTTATGCAGAAATCAGGGAGTGTTTTTGTATTACTTATGAAGGATGTAAGGCATCTGAGAAAAATTGTGTAGGCCAGATGAAAACTAGCCTTTTACCGCAATCTTCAAGGATAATGTAAAGATTAAGTATAGGATTGGAGTTCCTTAGATTATTTTCGTTCCTTGTTGAAACAGGAGGAGCATGGGTTTTTCACTGAAACTTGTCAAAGTACAGTGATGCCTTCTTCTAATCTCTGAAACTGCAGACAAGCTGGCTATGAATCTATAGTAATTATTATAGGTACTACTCTTTAAATATAGACCAATATTAAAGCTTTAATATCCTCCAGAGTTAACTTGAAAGACAACACAACTCTCAAATATTCAAAATAGTAATTTACATATAGCAAAATGACTGTTTTACTAGTATAACTACCAGGAGTAATGCTCATTTTAATTTATGCAATTACAGGTGACTTATAGGGAATACAAATATTCTGTAGAGTGTACAATTTTTTTCTGACACTGGCAAATTGGTTCTATGATTTTTACTATTCAAATTCAAAAGGCTAAGCCTTTGGAGGAAAAAAAAAAGACATAGCAAAAAAAGGTTGCAATTTACTCAGTGGAAGTCTAAAGCACCAGGTGCAGAAGAGAGACAAACAGCTTTCAGATTTTTAGTGCATTTTCTTTGCAAAAACAGGTCTTCAATCAGCACAAAAAACCTGCCCCCTGATTGAGAATGACAGCAGCAGCATAGCTGTTGCTCCAGGGAGAGAACTGAGCAAGGCAGGCTGTCAGGGGTTGTTACAGCCACTTCAACCACCAGAGACACCTCAAAGGTAACCCTGTTACCTGAAAATGAAAACTCCCTTCAACAACACAGTGTTTATAATTTCAAATTCAACTCACTAATTATACTAATCAGACAGTTGCCATACCAAGAAAACATCAGCGAGACTAAGGTGTGCAGCACAGAATAAATATGCTGGAACTGGAGTTAGCACAGAGACTTGGTTTGCCTGCTGCTTGTAGACTCTACAGCCACCGCTGGTGCAAACCCAATATGGTGTGAGAGAATGCCAAATCAGCACAACTGAGAGGATGGATTATGGAGTGATACCACACCTCATCTGCAGCTTGTGCAGATTAAGAGAAGAAGCACCAGGTTTATCTTCTTTTTTAGAAAATACATCAACTTTCTTTTCCAGTTGTGGATGTCCCATCCCTGGAAATATTCAAGGCCAATTGGCTTAGAGCAAACTGGTCTAGTGGAAGGTTGGAATTAGATGATCTTTAAGGTCTCTTTTAACCCAACTGTTCTGTGATTCTATGATTATATCTAGAAGAAACCAGCATGAAAACCTCGGATACTTTGAAGAACAAATCAGTTATAGGTTAACTCTTCAAACAATGATTACAATAAAATAATGACGTGTTTGTAAAGCACGTGAAGGTAAAAAAATTGAACTGCAGATGGGAAAACTAAAATGAAAAATTAGGTGGCATATAAAATATCAATTAAATAAGGCTAAAACCACTGACTCTTTCTAGAAACCCTGCACCACATAGTACACTGTAATGATTGTGATGGCCTCTATTTGAAGTAGATATGCACGACACAGAAAAAGAGAACAAGATCATGCTACCACTGTAAAACATGCTATTCTCAGAACACAGTAGGCCAAAGGAGGTGTCAATGGATGTTGAACACCACCACCAAGAACAGTAGATGTGTGATAAAGATGACCAGTAAACATGTTATTGTGTAAAAAACAATAACATGTTCACCGCACAAAAATTAGCTAAAATTTGGTACAAGATAAATTTGTTTCATTTCAAGTTCAAAATTTACAAGTGCTTGATTAGCTATATATTGTTTAAAACAATGCAACAAGGCAGTGCATCCATCTTTTTACCTTGTTCCCATCTCTCTTTGCTAGGCCGACATTCCCAGTGGGAGAGAGGAAACATCTCTTTTCTGAAGGAAACTGAGCATGACTGACTGGGAGAAACTTCTGGACAGCTGATAGGGCTGTTGATAAGAAGGCAAAAGAAGGCAGGTGACTTGCTGTGTTGTCACAGCTGGGACACTGCTCTGAGGAGTAAAAGGTTTCCTGCACCAGTGAGCTGGCACTGAGAATGGACAGAAAGCAAGGGAGCCTGGATCAACTAGAAAATGAGCTGGAAGCAGAAAGGATCTGCAAGGCTTTGTTTTCAATAGCTCTCAATTAGCAGACAGCAAGCCAGTACATTGAATGACTTATGATCTAGCTACGAGTTTATTTCTCTTTTATGGAACAATTTGGAAGACTTGGGAGCCTTTTGGTATCTTTCAGGTTCTCTGTGAAACCAAGCCAGGTGCTTCCATTCCCAGCCTGTAGCCAACTCAGGAATTTTTTGCAAAATCCAAAAGAATTCTTTATACCTAGGCAAAGTTGTCTTGAAATGAGACATGATAAAGTCATCTAGAAACACCTTTGTCTTTCTAAACATTCAGAATACTTAGACAATCATCTGACAGATTTAAATGGATTGATGCCCTTTCATTTTATACTTAAAAAGCATGAAAGTTTATGTTTGATTGTCATAAAAGCCTTTGATAAACTTCATACACTGCTGGTCAGTATCCACTTATTAAAAGCTCATGTTTTTTCTTCACTGAAAGGATTTACAGAACTGCTAAAAATACACATGCGGTAGAAATTGTGTAGGAAAACTGTCCTTTGTCCAGGCCAATGGAACTGTGCTTTACACCTATATCTTCTTCTCAATTTTCTCCCATCTTCAAGGATGCATCTGAAGATGAACATTTAATCTCTGTCCATGTCAGAAAGTATACCCATGATGCTTAGGAAAAGTGATTTTATGGATCTTAAGTACCTGTTATTTTTGCTACAGTCTAGAAACTCAAAAAAAAAAAAAAAAAGCTGAGCAAATGTATCACTGATGGGACATTCTTCTTGATTCAATGGTGCAATCATGAATGACAAAGAAAACATGCATGTAAGTTCATAGAACAAGGAACAGTATGTTCTACAGTAAAACAAACAACTGGCTTGGCCTCTCTTATACCAGGACAATTAGCATAAAGTAATTTTCCATTAAAAAAATAGCTGTGAATGTAGGCTAGCATGAGCTGTTTGCCTGGTCATCAGGACTTTTTTTTTTTTTTTTAATTGAATAAACAGGCAGGTGGGGCTACACAGTTGCTTATCACTTTCTGTATCCTAATTTGTTTAAGTCCAGACAACAACCTGGGAAACTCTGCAAAGAGTTACAGAGTTTGCAAAGACAACATTACAATCCATCATGATCTAATGCAAGGCAGAGTACTGTAAGACACCAGAGGAAGGAGGAATGCTGCAGCTCTAGCGCATCACTTTCATTTCCTCTGTCAATCAGTTTAACATTAGCTAAACGTTTATTTGTTTCTTGATGGTTTTGTTTTGGTTTGCGTTTGGTTTTGATTTTTTTGGGGGGGTGAGAATGGCACAGGTGATGGTGTTCCTTTTTCTTTTGTGTTTTCTACACTAAGCCTTTCCAGCTCCTACAAATGATCTTGTGTGGTTCAGAAACGACCCGTGAAAGTGATATGATCAAAGGAGGAACAGAGATTTGACAGACGTTCATGCATGGGTACGAATGTGCAGCAGCTCACACAAACAGGAACATTCACATTGCCGCGTGCACGCTGCAGCTTCTCCAGCTGCTATTTCCAATAGTACAGCAGCCATTATCATAGCACATCTAACAGCACCCCTGGGAACTCCTGAATTTGATGTTTAATGCAAAGCAGCTTGCTGAAAAATCTGATCACTTCCTACTCTTTTTTACAAAAGGAAGAGAATAAAATTTGAGTTCTTAACAGCTGTTTCCCGTATACTGACAGACCGAACGCTTCTCAAACTGCTCTTACAGAAGAAGGGATGTTCAGTAAAATATGTAGCTGTTCTTACACAATAGAGTGCAAATTCAGAAGAAGAGGCAATAACAAGACAGTAGATGCTTGAGAATATGGGTGCATTTAGAATAATTAACCACATCTGTACAATTTTTGTCTCCTACCTGCCTGATAAAATCAACTGCTCATTCATTCACTCATTCCCATGAGAAGTATTTTAACATTCCAAATCACTAAACAGCTTTATAGCACCTTTTGCATACAGAAAAGTTTCCACATATTAAACATTTTCATTAAAAGCCCACGTATTTTTCTCCTGGGAACAGAGAAAGATTTTTTTTTAATATAACCAACAACAAAAAAAACCCAAAACAACAACAACAATCAGGAAACAAAATTTAAAAAAAATTAAAAACCCTCAAAACAACCTCAGAACAGTGAAACACAATTTTAATATTACAGAAAAAAAACCCCACACAAAACCAAAACCCAAACACAATTCAACTGGTGTGATCTTATACTCTTGTAGCAGTAGATTACATTTAATAAAGTATAAAACCCCAAAGGAACCAGAATTTTCTAGTTTGTAAACAAGGTAGAAATTATTTTTTTTAAGCTATATAGAAGCTCAAGAACTTGGACAGTGAAGCATGTCTTGCATTTCTTTGTTACACAGTGATCAATCTTATTATATATTGGATAATGATATGTATATTTTCTTATTACTGAAATTCATACGATATTCATATTACATATTCATATGATTCACATTACTCAGACCAAGGACAACTAAGGCACATGTCTTTTCAGTCATTAAGATATGAAATACAGCTCAAACTGGAATTAAAGCAGTAACTCTTACAATAAACAAAATTAAATCCTAAAACCTTTGAAGCTGTGAAAAGCTTTTGATATATTAAAAAACCCCAGCAAAAACAAACAAGAAACCAAACCCAACACAAACTGAGAATTAAGCATATTTTCAATTTCAGCTACGACCAACTGATTATATTGGTCTTTTCACTACTTTTATTGGGAACTTTTACCCTGGAAACCATAAGAAAACCAGTACTACGTCAAAGATGATCTCAGTCATCCTTTATTATTAATGATCCTCAATCTTAAAACCTCTGGAGCTATATCCCTTTCAAGAGCCTTTGTTTATGTTCGTACTAGTGCATCTTTCCATGCTCACAGAGAATTCGTTAGAAAAATCTAGCAAACATGCAGCTTTTTTCAGAGGAGTGGCTACTACTGATTTCATTGGTTTTATAACCAAATACAAGAATTCAAGGAAGTATCAGTGCCACTCATTTCTTAAAAAAATTCCTCAATTTCTTGGAGCATACCTCGAGTCTCCTTCCATGTCCCTCTGCAGACACCTACTGTGTAAAGACTAAATACAGTTGCAGCATTCTGCTATGCCCCTGCCTCCCCTTCATGTCTGTGCAATATTGTTCTAGCATTTCTGCTTACTTTAACATTCACTGAGAGATTTCCACCGGTTCCACGATCCTTTAGGAGATGAAAATTCAGGTGTGTATCGTTCTCTTTTGGGTAATGAGGGTTGTGGCCAGTTCACCATGCATTATCTTTGCTGCTCCTTCCTCCACAGAGGGAGAAATCTTCACACGCTTTCCCTGCTCCTGCATGGGTTCCCTCCCACAGGAGAGAATCCCTCACCAACTTCTTCAGTGTGAGTCCTTCCTGTGGGCTGCAGCCATTCACAAACTGCTCCAGCTTGGGTCCTTTCCACAGGGTGCAGTCCTTCAGGAACAGGCTGCTCCAGCGGGTGTCCCCCCACAGGGTCACAGGTCCTGCCAGCAAACCTGCTCTGGTGTGGGCTCCTCTCTCCATGGTTCCACAGATCCTGCCAGGAGCCTGTTCCAGCGCAGGCTGACAGAGGCTCACAGCCTCCTTTGGGCACCGACCTGCTCTGCCATGGGCTCCTCCAGGGGCTGCTGGTGGATCTCTGCTCCCCCATGGACCTCCATGGGCTGCAGGGGCACAGCTGGGGCGGCACCAGGGGCATCTCAGCTCCTGCACCGGGAGCGCTTACTTCGCGTCCTTTTTCACTGACGGAAGGATCTGAGGGGTTGTTCCTCTCACGTATTGCCAGTCCTCTCTCCAACTGCCCATGCTGCCATACAGGAACTCTTCCCATCTCTGTAATGTTATTCCCCTGAGGCACAACCACCTCAGATTGATGTTGGGGTTGGCATTGGCAGGTGCACCTTGGAGCCAGCTGGCATTGGCTGTGTCAGACAGAGAAGCTCCTAGGAGATTCTCACAGAAGCCACACTTGTAGCCCCCTGGCTACAAAAGCCTGGCTGTGCAAACCAAATATACTCTCAAAGTCACAGATAAAGTAATTCTTCTACCCACTAGGATGCTATAACATTCAACATTGCATAAGTGAAAACATAGGTTAACAGGTTATTGTGGCTGTAAATGGTGAAGAATTGTGGAGTTAGGAGTGACATTTGTCAGTGTAACTTACACACAGAAATTTCAGCCTTCCTAAATCAAGCTGTTAATACTTTTTAGCTGCAGTTCATTCTCCGACAAATAGTCAGATATTCTTTGTATATCTTTCCAAAAGCAGCAAAAAGGAAGCACAGAAGATAAACCACAGCTGGGAAACACTGTAAAACTTACTAGTATTACCAGTACTTACCAGTTTTTCACCTTGTTCACACTGCAGCAGGCTCTTTAGATGGAATAAAAAATGATGCAATAGAGATGTGAATTTGGGGAACACAAAGCAGATTACGAAGACAAGTCTTCCCAGAGGGCCACTCCTAACTTCCCTGTCCTTAAGGCAGCTTTGGATATCTAACCATCTAACTTCTTTTAATGTGTACAGTGTACCACAGAAATGGTCACACCGTCATTGTTTCTAAATGAAAGATGACTTCAGTCCATCCTTTATGAAGAACACGTGCTGTAATAAGAATTCTCAAAAAATCAACAAGAAACTACATTTTATCAATCATTTGAGATCTTGCCTATCTATAATTTAATTCTTATTCAACGGCTAAGTACATATTATACCTTATAAGTTAAATGTCAGATATGTCCCTCTACCTAGCAATTTTCTTTGCAAGGCACTCAGCATGACTCAGATTCTGAGGCACTGGCATTCCCCTTCAGAACAGTTCTTTCGAGGTTCTCTTTCCACAGTAACAGCAGGACTGCTCTTTTTTCTCCAACTCTGAATGTGTTTCATCCGCATCTCCTTAAAAAGTCCAGTTTCTTGTTTCCAGATTTCTCCTCACATGTTTGGACAACTAACTTGAATATGTTAATTTCTGCATTCATGGCCTAATTTCTTCAACTGTGGCCATTATTTCATTCACCTCATTCATAAAAGACACTTTGAGACACTTCTCCCCTTGAGAAAAACTCCTGCTGCTTCAGTTTCTGATGTGACTTTAGCACACACTGGATTTAAAGGACACCACTTTCCTGCCTCCACTTTGTTCTCCATCTTATGTTATTATTCTGCTTTGAATCTTTCAAATGTGTTAACATCAAGTTTCTAAAATTATGTTTCATCTGTGAATTAACACTATATTTTTGTAATTCCAATAGCACTAAAGAAAACATAGTTGACAGAAAGACAGGAAGCACGCACAAGGTGTGAATGTACTTCTGAAACGAACTGCACTTACTGCTTCCATTCAGGACTTTTAATTAATAAATCCTGAGCTGGTTCTTTGGCCTCTTGTTCTATTCTTGATAGCTGTAAAGTTCATTATCAGGAAAAAAGACAAATAAGACCTCAAGTTATGCATGACTTTTCACAGATGGAGCTCCGACTTCCCTTCCAAGTTACTCCCAAGACTCAATTACGGACAAAATGCTGTGACTGAAGCTTCCATGAGCTCTTTCTCAGTGTCCCTTTTTAAAATTGCACATTTGATTCAACGAGTTGAACTGCTAATGTTTGCTCTGTCCTCCTGATGGGTAATGCCAATCTGTGCAGCAGTTTATTTATTTTTATAAATGAATCCCAGTTTCCACAGAGATAATAACATGCTTTTAGAGGGGCTGGGCTACCTCCTTTTTTTCAGAATCTGCTTTAAAAGCATGTTTAAATGTTTTCAGTTTCCCATTTCTAAGGAGCTGTAACCTATTATGACTATTCCTCCTGTCTACTACCACTTGCACTGGTGAAAACACACAAAACTTGGTCTTTTAACCCCAGAAAGGTAAGCAATTCATAATTTTCCAAAAGTATTTTAAATGTCTTGCTTGCATATTTTATCAAATCTAATGTCACTAGCTGCAATCTTTTCTTAAAACACCCAAACTCACTGACCTGTTTTGAGCACTTATCACTGAGCCTGAATGAAAGTCCTCCAGCTTCCCCATGAAATACCTTTGGTCTGGTAACTGCTTGTATAATGGCCTTCCCTGGCTTGAACAGGATACAGTAGTTGGTAGAGAGGGGTAAGATCTCCAAAATCCATTCTTTCCTCTGAGTAATTTCCAACAATTTTAAAGCCAGAGTCAAAATTAAATCAAAACACTGCACAGAGCTTGCCTTGTCTCAGCCCACACTTTCTTTCTCACAAGGGCACTGCAAGCTGTCACCCTTTAACCTCTAGCAAAGGACCTTAAAAAGATTTAAAACCAAAAAGTAAAAAGGATCCTTGTACACAATGATTCAAGAGCATGGGATGGGTGGAAGGAAAGTGGCACTAAACTTCATAAGTTAGGATGCCTGCCTCGCATGGAAGTGGGAATATATTTTATGAGCTCCTGGAGTCATCTAAATTCTACCATGAAGGATCTCCTTCCTCCTGCATGCACAAGAACAATTACCTGTCATATTCCCTCCCATATGATTTTTATAGTCTTGTCTCCATGTGAAACAATGGCTCTGGGCTTCCACTGATAACCGACTTCCTTCAAGACAGCCAGAGGCTCCCAAAATGTCAGCAAACTGTGTACAATGTGAGATACCAGCCTTTGCCCCAGTGAGAAGGTTCTGTGTGAAGCAGCAAGTCCCATCCTTTCATGGAACAGGAGCTGCTGCCTTCACAGAGACAAGACAACAGTAATCAAATAATCATTATCACAACAAACAGTGGCTCCTATCTCCTGTGGTGCACTGGTTCCTTTTAAGTCAAAGTTATTAGGAACCAGGAGGCATTGATCCCACAGGAGCAGAGTAACTTCAACAGCTGCCTGGAACACTCTTGTCACAGTACGTCACTGCTTATAGAATAGCAAAAACAGAGGCATAGCATCTTCCCCAGTCTGGAAACTGGGTAGATACCACCCAGCACTAAATTACCAGTATTACACACAGCGCAGTCTCAGCAGTTTCTTGATCAAACACTGAACTCTGCTACAGCCCAGGAAATATTTGTGTTCCAGAAGAATGGCAGATGAATACTGACAGAATTGAGATGAATATATTCGAAGGTGCCAGACCAGCCTTACAAATGCAAAACAACACTTAAGAACAACATTTTGCCCCATATTGGACAAAGCCACTATCTGCTTTTAGCCTTAGCACCCTTTGGATAGCCAGTCAAGGGTTGGGCAATAAGAAGACTGCAATATAGAAAAGGAGAAGCATAAAGAGGTTAATTTCAGAAGTTAATATATAAAGAATACAAATCTCCCTCCTCGGGAAAACTAATAATTATCTTAAGAACATATCCAGCCTTGAAACTCAGCAACACACAGTCTTTGGTATTTCAGCCAGAGAAACAGAAAATCTATTTTTAAATTATTTTTAGAAAATTATTAAGACTTCTGTTTATACAGTCAAAATTTTATCTTGTTCCTTGCATCTTGCACTTCATACTGATCGATTTAGGTCTTCATAAAAATAACAGAAAACTTGAGGTAGTGTCAATGTGGCAAAAGTATCTAGTCTTTTTCCCCAAGGACAAAATATGAAAATATGAAGTAATTAACTGATTATCGATGCTAAATGAAAGTGAAGCAGAGTTAAATCTGAAAGAAGTGGGCACTGCACTGCCACCCCAGTGAAGCGTGGAAATGCAGTGCTTTGCTTATTACAAGCACAAGATGTGTCCCAAAATCTCCAGCCTCTCCTTAAGATGGCAGACGTGCCAGTGCACAGCCTGATCACAGGAGTGAATGTGGATAAATGGGGATAACAATTTTTTTTTCCTAAGCAAAGTAGTGACAGGGCACACAAACAATTCCAACTCCACTAAAATATTAAAGCCAACCTCATTTAAAAATGCCATTGTACCCATGAAAATTGAAGGAAGTTTTTAGTGGAAAAAAAGAACTGACAGGGTCTAGCATTTTATTACATGTATAAACACAGAACAGGAATAGGAACAAAGAAGGTTCTGCTTTCTTTCAAGGTTTTCATTTAAAAATAAATAAAAATTCTTAGAAAGCTCATAAGATAATGTCCCACTGGTAAAGCTAATATAGTCTCCAGGAATTCAGTAGCAATTCCTTCTAGACCTCACAGAGATTAAGGTATACAAGATGCAATAGACAATGGAACCTTGTAAGACCTCTAAGGTCAAACACATAAGAGAGAAGCTTCCCTAAAGTGGTTACGGTACACTCTATACCATTACAGGAAGAAAACTTTACCTGATAGTGTTAAAAATTAGTGTGTTTTTAAAGCAACAGACATTCCCAGCTAGATCTCTATAGAAATAATTCCCTATGGTTGTCTTTGAGTTAGGATAGCAGCACTTGGTCCATAACACACACAAATCATTAAAAAGCACTGTACAGACCGTATTTGCTATTGTATGCATGTGTCAACATCAGCAGGATGTTGACTACCCCTTTCAGCACACATACATTTTTCATTGATAACCTCTCCATATCAGCTGGGACTGATTTCTCCTGTAGGAGACACTGACAATCATTCACTTGCACGTCCACAGAAAATCCAAATTGCAAATCAACACATTTGTGTGGGTTTTTTTTCTAAAATCTCTATATACTTTGTATGACATAAAAATAATTAAATTTACACCCATTTAAAGTGCAGACAGAACACTGTGTCTAACTGAGCACTTGCATGCATGCACATTTCTTGTTGGCAATCTGAGTGTTTGTTAAAAGGTAGCATTGTTACTTTTAGCATTACTGTTACTCTATCATCATGCACAGGTCACTGTTTCAGCACACTGCTTTGCTTATTTAATCTTTGTACTTCAAGCTTCTTAATTCATAAATTTATAAAATTATTTCAAGGTTTCTAAGATATTCCTATTCAGAAGCCATTTGTTTTCCAAGAGATGTATTTCTTCCTATAAGACCCCTGAAAAACTAATTCCACAGCAATGCACAGCCTTACAAATTTTAATCCAAGTCATCTACTGCAGTAGATATACTGCACAATTTGTCCTATGGCATATTTTAAACATAAAAATTCTAGGTCTACTTCCTTTCAGCATTTCACAAATTATAGCTCTGAAACATGGAAAAAAACCAAAAAGCTCAAATGAAAAACCCAAAGAAAAAAAAAAGAAACAAGAAAGAAAGCTTCCTAAAAAGTGACTCATGGACAGAAAATGTATAGATTTTTCAATTCAGAGCCAGCATTAAAAAATTCCCCACGGTAATGCAATTGCAAATGCTAATTGCATTCCAGTAAATTGCTTTACATTCATCAAACAACAATCAATGGGAGACATTGCTATCTTCTTTTATTGTAGTGATGCTGTTCTCAGCTATACAGATAAGGTAGTGTCAGATAGTTATAATCTTTCCCCTTGCTATTTTTGGGGGCCTAAAATTTCAGAATAAAAATTTACACTGAAATTTAGCAACTCAGCCCAAGAGTCTTCCTTTTTAATTGAAAAATGTGCTAGCGTATATCTTGGAGAGATAAAGGAAGACTAAGACAAATATTCCAATTCAAATACCTAACCTAAACTAATTCAAATCTATCATTAGAAAAGCATAAGTTATCCCTGTTTCTAAATTTCAGAGGTACTGCTCATCCAAAGCTCCTTTGAAAATAGTAGCCTTCTATTCTAAACATGCTTTTCTTTGTTTTACTTGAAGAGCAAGGTCAGAAAGTAAGCCCATGTGACTTGGAGGTTACATTCAGAGCTGCTGACCATGTCAGGTCATTAAGGTTTGTCACAAATTAGCAGTCCTGTATCTACATGTACGGTGCTTGTGTCTATAACTTTTAAAAATTTGTGTATACGTGTAAACACACACGTACATGCACACAGAAATGTATGTATATGCATATAAAATAAAATTGCCAACTCTGTTTTTATTTCTGAATGTTGCCTCACTTTCAAGGATCTCTGTTGCCATTATTTCATTCCCCAAATTTCAAAATATCTTGTGCTCCATTGTCTCCCAAGATAGAAAAGTGAACATGATTCACCAGAATGGTTACATTTTCAAGTAAGAAAAATATTAACAGTGGGACAGCACAATCCATACAAATCTTGGCTATGTGAATGAGCTTAAAGCAGTAGATGATCATCATAATTTTTTTTTAAAAGAGGAAATAGAGTTAAGAGGAATGGAAAATGAGCACACAAATACTCCCAGCTATTTCCTTATACTTTTACTAAAGTAATTCCCCATAGCTAGTGAGATATTCAGAAAAGATAATAACCAAAGGGAATGTCTTTTTACTACTTGAAGTAAAAATTCTACACAGTGAACATTGTACAGGCAGGGCACATGAAGCATGAATAGGAAGACTGGAGAGTATCTGCAAACACTGAAAAAAATATTGTTATGAATGCGTCAGAGTGGTAAACATAGAGGAAAGATTTAATTTGCAAGATTTTCTTTTTTTTGCTGTTTCTTGGATCTCTTTGCCTCCTGCTATAGTGAGCACTCTACCTTGCAAAATGCTGCTTTGGAGATGCAAGAGCATGGAGATTCTCTTCATGTGTCTCCTGAAGTTGAGCTAATGACTCTATATCATGGAAGCCTTCTGTGCCTGGTTTTCACCTGCCTTTTTGTCCCCACTCTACTCCTTATACCTCAACAGATTTTGTTGCTTACTGAGACTTGCTTTTATCTATTATTTTTTTTAATAAAGTGATTGAATTCTATGTATCCACCTACCCTCAAAATTTGCTACATTTCCACGGGTGAATTTCTGCTGCTTTTCCTTTGGGACCTGCACAGCCCACTGGGGAGGACAGCTCAGACAAGTGGGAAGAGAAATTTCTTTCTTCTGTTGGCAGCCAGTCATTCAGTCAGCTGAGCAACATGTGAGCTAGTGCCAGATGAGTGTCTCATGAAACCCTTCAATGAAAAGGGGTATTACATGAAGCTTATGTTCCTCAGGAATGAGTCTCAAAACTCAGAGATGTTCTTCCAAATGCTATTTATGCTCATCTGATTAAAACACAGCAGCTCAAGGGACACAACAGCAACAGTAGGTCAAGGAAGCCTACAGCAGGAATACAGGTTGGTGCCTCAAATTTGGGCATGCTTCAGAAGACCAAGGAGTTGCACTGCAGACAGCAGCACTTGCAGTTAGGCACCTGTACAGTAGTAGCAATGAAAGGGTAAAGGAATGAAGAAAGGTAGAGGAAACAGGTAAAGGCAACCCCCCAAAATACAGCTTCTTAAAATTCAGAATTTCATAAGATCACAAAATCATTTGAATTGAAACAAAATTTTAAAGATCATCTAGTAATTATATTGAACAGAAACACTGAAAAAAGTTAGTGAGCTGAATTGCATCCAGTAATGCCAAAGATAAGTTCCAGAGCAAACAAGGGGAAGTCTACAAGGTGAAAGATTGAGGCAGGGGGAGACAGAAGCTTCACCTGCCCCTTAAGTAGTTCTGAATTGTTATATTAAATCAGTTTTAATGGCTAACATCCACTTTGGAAGAGATTTGTTGGTTTTGCCTGCATAAGCAAAATGGTAAGTTAAAAGTCCTGATTTAACAAAACCTTTAGAGAACATGATTAAAATACCACCTTTAAAAACATAGTTTCTTTCTAATGATTTCTTTTAAAACTCAGGTAGTTTTGGATGGTGAAAATTTACTGTTTGCACTTACCTATGGTCAGTTTGTGGAAATTGAATGTAGAACTGATAAAAAACTGGCAGTAATGGGCAAATCTTGTAAGACACACTCTCTGTATTACTTCCTGTAGTAAACAATTTTGTTTCCATATAAATTAATTTTCTTCAGAATTTATAGTTCAATGTTTTAAAACTGAAGTTTCTGCTGTTGGCTGTCAATTAGATTTCTGCTTTGAATTTCATGATATTTAAAAAATTTATAATTTGCTTTCTATCAGCACAGACAGTGATTTGTCAGTACACTTCCATACAACTGATGTTTCCATAAAATTAGTTACAAAATACAATATATTCACATTTGTCGTCTTATCAGACTTTCAAATTTTATATAAAACCATAGGAAGTCCTTTCCTCACAATGGAAAAGAACATTTCAGCTTTTGGTCCTGAGGTACTACATACTTATAAGATCAATGATGTGTGTTGGCATAAATAAGTTCTGGGTCTAAATGAACTAGCTAAAATGAGAACTAATACAGTAACTTTTAAAGCCCATTCAGTACGTGAAATTAGTTACCTCCCCCACTTTCACCGTCTCTAATGGGGACTATGGCTGATAATTTGTTCTATTTAGATTGCCTAAAATCTAAAAGAAAGAAAATAGCAATAATAATACTTTGACACCAATTCCCTAACAGCATTTATAAGATGACCAGCATTAGCAATTTAGTTTTAAAATAAGGTGCTGCAAAACTACAGTCTAATACACCCTCTAATGCACATTTTTCTATAGAAATTCTCATCTTATCAGCTGAGAATTAGCTGTTTATTAACTACATGTTTGCACCATAAAACCTCACTTTAATTAAGAAAATACTCTGACTTCCCCCAACAGTTTACTCACTTATTTCCAAATGTGTTTTTTTGCACCTCAGCTTTCATGTTATTAAAACAAATGCACAATTCCCAAAATATAGGCTGAAAATTATCTCCTGTTCATATCCTCAAAGAAATAGTCTGGAACTCAAAATACTCAAACTAAACAAAAGGATTTGTATAATATTAGTGCTAATCCAAGATTTGAAATTATTGGATGCTGAGCATACTACCCTTTTTCTCTTGCAAAATATTTAAGAGTATTCTGTACTTAAAGCGTGCAAATGTTCTCACCGAGGTCAACAGCATTCTAAAAATACCAGTAGTTACAGGTTGCAGTACTTAAACCTCATGGAAAACCCCTGCTGTCCACTGCAGGTCATTCTTTTCCTATTATGACACCACAGGGAACCATCTAGAAAAGCGTGGTGCACTGTTTGAGTTGCAAAGGTCTCTTCCTGCACTAGATATCTAGGCTTAAAACTCCCACAGAATCCACTGCTGCATTTTCCAGAGCATTATTTACATATTTTGTTCTTGTTGATGGGGAGAGAGCAGAACAGTTATTAAAGTACAGTTGCAGAGTAGGCTCTTGTAACGAATATACCAAAGAAATTCATTTTCATAGAACTGATTCAGTGAGAGTGGGACCAGTATGTCTCAGCATCGAGATGATCCCCATTGTACACTGCTTTTCCCAAAGGCTTCTAAACACCTTCTAGGCAGTACAAAAAGGACCAGTTTCAGAACCACGTGGCACAAATGTGTAGCATCCCTCAGTTATTCAACAAGAACTCCCTGCTTACCAAGAGCCACGTCTGAGTGGGAGACCATAAGTGCATGTGGACTGAAGAGGGAGAAGGTGTTCTTGCATGTTTATCTCCTCTCTAGAGGTCCTTTATGCAGCTCACAACTCTGCAGGGAGAAATCTCACCAGCACGCCTCATTTACTTTATCAGCAGACACAAATGAACCAGCTCAGCTAATTTTAAGCTGTAGAGCTCCAAGGGTGGTAAAAGTGAGGCACTCAACATCAACCAGCAGTTGGGGACTGTCTGCAGTGAACACAGCTGAATTTGGAAGACTGCACCTGTCCCTGTATTAATTTCTAAGCTTCTTTAGAGATGAAATGTTGCAAATCCAAGTAATTTAAAAATTAGCTTTAACTGCTACAGAGCATGGCCCTGGCCATCCCTCACCATCACCCACATGAAAGGCTGGGACAGAGAAGAATCATTTAAGAAAGGGCCTGGAAAACTGGATAGGCATTGGTAGCCTAGATTCTGGCATACTGCCACTGAAGAGACTCCCCTAAGCAAATCCAATAGTTAAAACACATTTTGGCATAGACCTAAAGGTGGGAAGAAGGAACCAGAGTGCCACAGTGGTCACCAGCATGAGTAACACCAGAGCTGTTATCATGCATTTTCATATTTCAAGGTTGCAATTAGACCACACAGCATGTGGTCACACAGGGGTGTGGGGCTGGCAGACATCTCCCTGCCGCTGCCACCAGCTGCTGCCAGAACCAGGACCAAGAAAGCTGCCAAGAGGGCACAGGCTCCTGGCATTTTCTCTCAAAGTGGCATGCACTTCTTCAATCTTTTGCACAAACCCACACAACTATCTAGATATAAACATACTGCATATGCCAAGGCTGATGATTATTCCTGCTATGTCTTTCTTAATGTCTTCTGGGATTTATGTGAAATCCAGGTGGAAAATAGCTGTTCACTTCAATCCACCTATGCTCCTTACACATGCAAACTATATACTCCTAATTTTATTCCATATGTTACAGGACTGTGGTGGGTTTATCCCAGCTGGATGCCAGGTGAACACCAAAGCTGCTTATCACTGCCCTCCTCAGCTGGACAGGGAGAAGAAAGTATAAAGAAAGGTTCATGGGGCAAGGTAAGAACAGGAAAAGATCACTCAGCAGTTACCATCATGGGCAAAACAGACTCAGCTTGGGGAAATTAATTTATTACCAATCAAACCTGAGTAGAAAAATAAAAAATAAAAAATAAATCATAAAACACCTTGCCTCCACCTCTTCCTTCCTCATAGGTTCAACCTCACTGCCGATTCAATACCTCCTCCCCACCAGCCATGCAGGGAGATGGGAATGGGGGCTGCAGTCAGTTTACCACATTGTCTCTGACACTCCTTCCTCCTCAGCAGGAGGACTCCTCACATGCTTCTCTCACTCCAGCATGGGGTCCCTAACAGATGAGATAGTTCTCCACCAGCTTCTTCAGTGTGAGTCATTTCCACAGGCTGCAGTTTGTCACAAACTGCCCCAGTGTAGGTTCCTCATGGGGTCACAAGTCCTGCCAGCAAACCTGCTCTAGTGTGGAGACCTCTCTCCATGGGCCCACAGATCCTGACCTATGGACTTCTCCTGCGTCACAGCCTTCTTTGAGCATCCACTTGATCTGGGGTGGGATCCTCCAGGGGCTGCAGGTGGATCTCTGCTCTCCCATGGACCTCCATGGGCTGCAGGGGAACAGGTGCCTCACCACGGTCTGCACCAGGGGCAGCAGGACAATCCCTGCTCCGGTGTCTGGAGCACCTCCTCCCCCTCCTTCTTCCCTGACCCTGAAGAACTCTAGCTGTTGCTGTGTCTTGGCCAGCAGTGGGTCCATCTTGGAGCTCGGAGCTCTCTGTCAATCATAGGAGAAGCTTCTGGCAGCTTCTCACAGAATCCAACCCTGTAGCCCTCCCACTACTAAAACCTTGCCACACAAACCCAATGCAAGGAGATTTGCCCGCTTGTAATTTTGAAGCAATTCTTCCATCTGCTATTAACATATATTTTCAGTAACCATTCCTACCACTGTGCTCCTTGGTTCATATCTTAACCACAGCCTTGGTAGTACTCACATGTTCTCCCTTCCACACATGTTCATTACACATTGCTTATGTCAGAAAATTGCTCATCTGGTCTTCTATAATTTGATGGCATATAGTTTAAGAACATGTGCCAATTTCTTCCCCCCACCTCCCAGTTCCACTGAACAACCCCACTGGCAGTCTCAATACCCTATAAAAAATATCCCAATGTGTGCCTCCTGACCACCACTCCCCAGACTTCCACTCCCAAAAGCAACACTCAGGGGATTCTCTGATCTAGGCAAAACACACTGACAGTCACGACCCAGTCCCCTAGAAAGAAAAAAGCCTCAATGTAAGAACTAGAAGGGATATTGACTTTTCTAGCAGCAAAGCCACAAACTGTGCAGGGTCAGGGAAAGGCAGACCTCATCTTTCAGGTGGTCCCTGCAGAACAAGGCTGCTGTAAGAGATTGGAATAGTTGGCACTGCTTCTGACTAAACAGGTCTGTTGTTTTCTGGCCATGCTGAGTGGATGGAGGCCAGAGCTCTTCATACTCCACCTTTAATGAATAGTAAATTTAAAATGATTTATAAATTAATGTGCTTCCTCCCTCCTCCTCTCACGCTGTAAATAATTGCAGCTTTCGATTTATCTGTGTGAGAGAATTAAAGCTGGAGAGAGTTTGATGCTAGAGGAAAATAAGCTAAGTGGATGATGATAAAAGCAAAAAGGGGAGAATACAGCATCAGCTCTGTTGATTAGCATAAGAAAGGCAAGCCTCTAAAGAATAATTCTTCATACAGTGAGAGGATGTCATCTGGGGGAAGGTGGGTGCTGAGGTGTACAAACACAGGAGTGATGTGCCTGTGCTATTTTCCTCCATCTCCCAGACATGGTTCCCCAGCACCACTGACACCCCCTTCCTTTGACTGATGCTGTTGGCTCCCAGACACAGGGGAGCCAGGAAGTCCAGGAGGAGCAGGGGCCTGATAAGGAAACCAGGTGCTGTAAATGAGCTCAGAAACCCCACGTCCATAAAGTGCCTGGTGCCTCATCTGCTGCACTCGCTCAAGACACCACTGGAACAAGGAGCCAGCATTTAATAATATAAACTACTTTTGGAGAAAGGATAGCACATAGATTATACTTCTCTCTTTTCAGACTCACTAACTGCCCAACTCAATATGAAAATGAAGCAATATACACCATATTGTATGTATGCGTGTATGCATAAATAAATGCCAAGAAACACATCATTATTCTCTGTGCTAAAATTCTAATTTTTGCAAATACAATTACAATAACAAAGTCAAGCAGAATCTCTTAAGGAAACACCAAGATTGTTGATCAGTGAAATTAACCTGTATATTGTTATTTCTGAAGTCAAATTTTACAAATAGCTTGTCAATACTTTAATAATAACCAAATTATTATAACATAGCTCTTCCAGGGCTGAGTAGAGGGGCAGGATCACCTCCCTCAACCTGCTGGGAATGCTCTTTCAGTGCACCCCAGGATACCATTGGCCCTCCCGGCCACAAGGACACACTGCTGGCTCAGGGATGCTTGTTGTCCCCCAGGACCCCCAGGTCCTTCTCTGCAGAGCTGTTATCCAGCAGTCAGCCCCCCAGCCTGTACTGGTGCCCAGGATTATTCATCCTAAGGTGCAGGACCCTGCATCTGCCTTTACGGAATTTCAAACAGTTCTTCTCTGCTCATCTGTCCAACCTGTCAAGGTCCTTCTGAAGGCCTGCACAGCCCTCTGGGGGATTGAAGACTCCTCCCATCTTTGTGATAATAGTAATTAAAACAAAAACAAACCTCACAATTTGAAACCTAATGTGCCCTGCTGTTTCCATCTTTGCGATAAAATTACATGAAGGAGAGGGGCTGGCCAGTACATAAGATGTCAATTTAAACAGATTTAAAAAAAGATAAAGGCTGCATCAATCAGAAGAATTAACTGCTCTCTCAATCCACTGCAGACAAGTAGCAAGGGGGCCTTTAAATGCTGTGAAGGAGTTTTAAGTTGCCTGGCTGTATGACCACACTCATATGTGTATAGATACATGTGTGTATGTCCTACTGACAAACACACTGAGGTACTGTAACAGATTGCCTGGAAATGTTATACAGTATCTGACATCAGAGGCTTTCAAGATCTTGCAAGGAAGATGGATGAAGATATGATGATTTCCAGGGACAGAATGATTGACTAGATGAGCATCAATCACCCTTTTTGCTATGACTTTACACATCTAAAGAAGTTTTTTTTTCCATTTGTATGGTACATCTTCTCTATTTCCAGTGATGCAACAGATGACAAAGGAAACAATGAAGAATAAAGACCTAGTACAAAGCACAAAGGGATGCAGATACCCCAACACATTTGCAACTCTCTATTCATTGCATCTATCAATGAGCAGAAACAGTTAATGGCATAAAATTTAAGCTTCCATGACAAGGGAAGCCCTAGCTTTTTAGGAGGAGGGCAAGTGTGTTAGGAGGCAGGCTCTCAGCTAACCTCTGTGCATAAAGAAAAGAAGGGTTGGGAGAAAGGAAAGAAGGAATAGGGGAGAATCAACACAACAGTCATTCATAAAACTATCATAAGCAAATGGGAAAGTTAATATGGAAATTACTTCATGTCACTTGGATAATACATGATCAAGTGAGAGGCTGCTGCTTCCAAGCAAGCACATGAATGATTAAAGCCCTAGAAGCACATTCACACAAAAGCTCTTTTATACAGTTAACATGAAGAAAAAGTACATGGAGAAAAATTCAGTGTAAAACTTTTAATTCCCATCTCCAAACTGACAGCACTACTTTAAATGGGAATATAGTTTTTGGTGGTTTAAGGATCACATAATCAACAGGAAGGAAAACAGCACAAAAAACTACCATGACTTTATCACTTGGGTGTGACTAGTGATTAATTGAAAAGGGTTCCCAATAGATTAGCACTAAAACCTGAGAAATATCTCAGGCAATGCCAAGAGCTTGTCCATGATTTTCTTTTCTTTTTTTGTAAGACTGCTACGTTCCTCACTTTCCTAATAAAAAATAGTTTCTTCAGTGTACTGTCAGCAGAGACTCTTCACCATGAAAAAAAACATGCCAGAAGATTTTCTTTTTTCTTTTAGTAGGGTTTGAAACTGATATGAAAGAAAACAAAACAAAAAAAACCCCAAACTATAAACAAACCACTTTTAAATGAGTGAAAACACATTATGCTAGAGAATTGGAAGGCAATAAACTTTAGCTCCTGTTGCAATTACCACTGCAAACTATACACATAAAAACTGTCTATTCCATGAAACAAAGTACCAAAATGCACCTTGAAACATTATTGCTAAATAGAACCTTAATAAGAATTCTGTCCAAAGACTTTTTTTTTTGGTTCAAACAGAATCACTAGAGCTGTTACCATATATTACAGATTTAGACTTCTCTGTTTTAATAAAGAGACCCATAGTTTATAACTGTGTGATTCTCTAACAGAGTAAAGCCTATTAATCAAAATGCTGTTTTGATGGGCTGTGCAAATAAATAGCAGTAAAGTTATGCTTAGTATGGCTATGGTGCATGAAAACCTGCTCCCAGAACAGCTGGAATGAAGAATTATTCATTTACAGTTTCTAATCACATTCAGCATCTAGAATGAAAATCTGATGTTTGTTAATTGCTTTGAGTATATTATTTCATTTTTCAAAACCCTATAACACAACACTGACATTATTGGCACCATTTCACATCTACAGCATTCATTCTTTCAAAATAAAATTTTTATTACCCATTGCTTTGTACAGGAAAAACCTACCTTAGAAAAAGGATACAAGAATGACTTTAAAATATGTTCAGTAACAAGTTTTCATTTTTTCTGAAAAGTAAAAAGACAAACCCTATGGGTAAAATTCGCCCTATTTCTCATGCATAAAACCTAACAAGCAAGAAAAGCAGTGTGATTCCTCTATGCAGGAAGAGAGGATTAGTCTCTCAGGGCTCCCGCAGATCAACAACATTTAAAATGATTTGGGGGTAAACTCAGGTCTGGATCATCAGGTCTCAACAGGGATGTTGCAAGGAGAAATTCATCTCAGATGAGGTCTCAGCTGAAAATGTGAGAAATTACTCTAATTACTTTAAGAGGTGACTAGCAGGAGCCCGAGCCTTGGCGAGAATAGCAGGGGCATTCACTTTTGTTAACCAAGCAGCCAAGTTTAACACCTCCAAAGTAAAATTTTGATTTATATGTTCTTTCAAGAATACAAATATTATGTAAACCAAGCACTGTTTAACATCTGTGGACAACAGCTGCAGAAACTAGACCTGATCTCCCTCACAGGAAGTTATGCACTTGTGTTTTCAACTTTAAGTACAGAATTGTTTTGGTTCTGCTCTCCTTGACAGAAATTATTGCAGCGACTATTGGTCGTACTCACATCATGATCTCTTTTTAAGTGTACTTTGGATAAATATACTTGCCTTAAATTAATCTGAACAGGGTAATTTTTATACATCATAGTTCCATTTCTCAAGAAATAAACTCTCCTCTTAATAAAATCATGTTTTGGCCTATTTTTTTCCCTAACCCTTTCAGAAGTACAGAAGTAAACTTCAAAATAACCTAATTCCTAGGTTAACTGTTAACGTCTAAGAAAAATTTTAAAAGATGTACAACATGTAGCTGACCATTTAAGTAAGGCAGAAAACTATCATTAGGGGCTGATTTTTACAGCGCTTTACTTTCTTCATTCCTTGGGACCAATTTCTTTTGACATACTGGTGAATCATCACCAGTAAGGTGCAGCCTTGGCTACTCCAAAATATAACAATGAAGTACAAAAAGTAAGGACACTGCAGAGCTGTTAACCAGCACTTCTTGCCCTCCTGCTTCTAATGTCCTTAACAAAATACATGTTCCTTTGTCTGTGCATTTATGACCTCTTACTTTCCACTTGTCTGCTAAGTATCATCATTTCTCCTGTGACTTTTTCTTAGAATGAGCTAACCATTCTGTATCAGCTTGGACTGACTTGGAAATAACCTCTATTGCTTAAATGGTGATGAAATTACAGCCACAAATCTTGTCCCACCATGTCATTTTAACATCTGCTACAAAGTTAGCCAGGGCTTATCTATCTGACAAAGTTGTATCAGCAAAGTGTGAATTTCAGGTTCTTTACTTACATATGTTCACATATCCTTTCATGAGCACTTGCACTTCTTGATTTTTTGGGTGGTTTGAAAAGAGATTTAGTATGTAAACCCGGAAGTAGATGTATGTAGGTGTGTAATAACACTTAATTCCATTACTGACCTGGTTTCTTAAGTCATATACATAGTACCAGGGTTAGTAATAGGTTTAAAGTACTTTTTTTTCTTTACAAGTACTCTCTACTTTGGATTTTGTTTCCCAGACCTACTAGTATCAACCTACATGGAAACACAAAGCACTACAAAACACTACAAAAACATGGCATTTTATGGATTTTCTTCCATCATGCAATGCCTATCTTGTTGCCATCTTATCTGATGCCTGAACTTCTTCTCATCTCCTAAAACTCATAGTTTCTACATATCTACATATTTTTACAATATGTTAAAAGCTTTTCTTCACTAAGCGAAACATTTTATCTAATTATTGTGTTTTTCACTAGATTTCCTCAGTTTCCTGCCAATATGCTGTGGACCATGGCTCTCCAGTGTCTCTTCACAGTCCACACTTGGGTAAAGCATTTTACAATTACCATCACTAAAAGGGAGATAAGAATCAGATTCCACGTTCATAGAAGAATCTATTTTTTTTAATGAAAGCATTTCTCCAATAGATTAATATCTTCCATTTCCAGGAAACAAACTTGAAAAGAAAGAAAGTCACTGAAGATGGTTGTACTTCTATTTTTTTCTTAATATACCATGTGTTGTGGGGTATGATATTATCTGAAACAGATCTGAATATTATTCATAACAAAATTATGCTCTTTTTTGCATTATTAATATTAAAAGGCTCTCTCTCGACAATTCACAGTTCATCACACATTGAATACCACATCTATTCTTCTAGCTTAGAAATGTATTAATCATGCAACAGTGGATAGATACTGCTTAAGGATCGTTCATGACACATTTTTAAGGTATCCTTTGGAGTAACTAATTAAAATAAGAGCATCAAACTAAAATAAAAACAGCAGGTACATCCATACATCCATTTTTTAACATATGATCTGTTTTTCCTACAGAAAATCTTGCTGTGGCATCCGGAGAAAATTTCTACTTCATTCTAAAGACAAATGATCAGTATGTGGTCACATCCGCCCCCCCCCAAAGTGGACAACACTCTCCCTAAACAAAGCACTTTTTTGGGCTTGGTTCCTTAAACTTATCCCAAACTAGCAAACAACTTAAGCTTGTTAATAAAGTTAAGCACCCAAGTAGTCCTCCTGATGCAAGTGACTTCATACCTAAAACACGAAGTGAGGGAACTGCTAGGTGTATAAAGCAGCATCCGTAAGTGCCCCAGTGGACTGTGTCCAGGCAGCTCATCTCCTGCACAGTTTGAAGGGTCTGCATTCTGTTTGAAAACCTTCCTTTTACACATTTACTTGCTGAAGTTTATCAGCCGTATCATTCAATTACAAAATATTTGAAGCACTTAGGGAGAAAAAGCAAGCAAAAAACCATAGCATAATATTACCTGGAGACATCAAGCTATTCCTGTTGAACACAGTTTGCCTCCTTTTGGAAAGTATGTGACACACATTAAAATTCTCTGCAAAGCCTTTACCGTACTAATCTTGCAGAAACAACCACCGATTCCTCAAACTAATGCATTTCTCCCCTCAGAGAACCCTTACACAAATACTGTGCTTTTACATATTGTCTCCAGGCAGCAGTGAAGCACTTCTACCCTATTAAGCACTATTTCTTTAAATTATCTTGAATTTAAAAAAAACCCAAACAACCAAATCACATGAAATATTCTTTTGTTTGTGGCAACATATATCTAGTACTAACAATTTTACATGTCAACAGTAGATGCATGCAAGTTTAGTCAGACTCTTGAGTAGTGGATATAAAACATCATTTTAAAATCATGAGTAAAATCAAGTCATCAAGTCCCATAAACCCTTTAATAGCTTGGCAACCAAAGTCAGTTCAGAGTAACTCAAGAAAAAATTCTTGTCATTACTTGATGGCCTATGGTCTGAAGTGAGCTATAAATAGTAAGAGAATCAAATTGTTAAACATTTGTCTTTAAAGAGGCTGACCGTATGAAACAGATTGATCTTCTAGAAATATCTTTTAGCCAAATTCTTATTTCACCAGGTTATATTCTGAGTCTTTATAAAAGGTAGTCCATGCTCCAGGAATGTATAAATTCATGTATCTTCTGTAGGCTTCAGTAGAGTTCCTCAGACGTACTCCAGATAACAATTGGGTCTTAAAATCCTTTTCCTTTGAACAAGATTTTCAACAAGATTTACCTAATTCAGTCGTAGTCTTTTATAGGAGCAAAAGAGTCCCATCAACATTTACTTTCTAGCTTTCCTTTTATGAGAACTCACACGTTATATAAAATTTATACAAGCCAATTCAGTAAATTACATCCCCCCATTTGATACTGAAACGCTCAGACTCGAGTGCTTGGAACCTCCAAACCTATTGCTTGAAAATACATCTTTCCATGGCAGTCTTAGTGAGCTTAATAGCCTCTTGTCAGTCTAGAGTATTCACATACTTTGTGTTATTAGCAACCTTTACCCAGGGAGATATTACAAAAACAACAGCAATAGTTAAAATCCTCTGTGGTACATTGCCTACATTGCAATGTACAGGCAATAGCACAGTGAAGTTGTATGTACACGTCAACATCATCAAACAATTCCAGCCCTACTAAAATAAGTGTGATCCCCCTGGAAAGGATTTTATATGGATTTTTCCTTTTTAAGGAACTGAATTAACTACACTGGGGTCCAGGACTGTTGCAGCAGCTTTATGTTGCTCAGAGAAAAAGGCAGTGTGACAGTAGCTACCAATCGATTAGTAAATGATAGAAGCTAAAATCACAGCCATAAAACCAGACAGGAGGAAAAAAAGCCAAAAATACAGGGAAATGCAGGAGAACTTTTCATAAATCAGATGTTCAATAACATATTCATGACTAATGCATGTTCTGTGCTGTAGTGGGTTGTTTTTTTCATTTGGTTGGTTTCTTTTTTTTCAGCTGTAGATTTTTTTAAATGTAGATCATTAAAAAAGCATTAAATTGAATGGAGCTGTGCCAGTTTATACCGAGTATATGTGGCTGCCCAATGTCAAGACAGAAATAACAGAAGAGCACCAGATCAGACATTCCTTCCTTCAAGATGTACCAATTCCAACAGGTGAGGCCAGGATTAGTCAGACACATGATCTCTTAGTGAACCTGGGCTCATTTCTGAATTATTATCATGCTGATGATGGCTTGTGGTGCAAAGAAGAATCCTGATCACCATAGCCAATGCTGAATGTATCCATTTTAAAGAAAGATGAATCTACACATTTTTCCAGGTTATACATCTGCCTCTCTAATTCCCAGTTACCCAGAAAGTACAAACTTCTCTCTATGACATATTTGTGGGTGAGCTCAGAGCAGCTCAACAAAAAATACTAGTTAAGATTCTGACTGCATGTTAGATATTGTATATAGAACTATAATTGGGAACATATTGATTCATCTGCATAAAATGTCATCTACCAATTGTTTAACTTAGGGCAGCTAGAAATTGATTTGATTTATAGAGAAATACATAGAAAGACGTTTTCTTCCTGGCTTTATTCCTTTCTCATCTTGTTTGCCTTTTGCCACACAAATTCTGAAGCCTGTTAACCCTTTCCTTCACAACAGATTCCCCTTCTTTTTAAAAAGCAATCAGGTTCTTCCCCAGTGGAATTTTACTGTATCATACTGGCTAATGGCAATGATACAGGGCTTAAGCCATTCATAGAACATTATTTGTAGTCAGCCAGCCAGGTTGCCAAGATCTAAAGCATGACTCCTTTTCTAGCTTTTCTAGCACTAAGAATTCCCTCAGACATAGTCTCAGAAGGATGACTGTACTGTTCTGAGTCACCTTCATTGTTCGAGGCTTTTAGGCGTGAACAAATTGGCACCTTGGAGCAGATTTCCTCAGTTGTTTTGTGCGTGTGTGTACGCTTGTGTGGTGGTAGACAAACCAGTGTTTCTGTCTGGTTGGCTTCTTAGGTTTTTTTGATGTGCCATCTGTGTCCTGATAAACTGAACTCACATGTTTTAGACAAGGAAATAGCGCACAAACCTGTTCAAGGAGATGAATAACACCCAGATTCAAGCGCTTCTTAATGATACAAATGGAAACGCTGTAGACAAGAGCAAAGCCACATAACAGAGCAATGTTCTGAAAATAAACCCAAAACCAAACAACACATCAACAAAAACAACACAATTACCACATCAGTGGCAAAAAGGAGTATACAGCTTGGTCATCACGTGGTACAGCCAGTCCCACAGTCTTTGAAAATCCCTGTGCAAAAACAGTGGAAAACCATCTAAGAGAGGGAAATACAGCTAGGACAAAGTAAATTACTATAATGTGGTGAGAAGCCACTCCAGCTTCAAGTACCAGTTCCATGCATTTTTGAGGAATCTCTACATTTAATGTAAACATACTATATCCTGAAATGACTCACTGCTGCGTATCTTGACTGAAATACATTATGTTTTTTGCCATGAAAAGGTTTTTTATGGACTATAAGTTATGAACATAACAGAGGATACAGACTTTAGATTGGATGATATGATTTTATAGCATGCTATGTTGTTATGTTCTGGCACTTCAAAAGGATTGTTTTTTTTTTCAAGTCTCCTGTTTAGCTGGAGGGCATGCAGATATATTTTGCTAGCAAAAGGGTTAATAGATTCAACCTTTTGAGAAATGTACTCTTCACATGCATATAATACGATGGATAGTTAACTGCATGCACATTGGTAAACAGAGGTGAAAAACAAATTAATTGGAAGGTATAGAGTTTATTGTTTGTTCTCCGTTTGATAGATGGATCTCATTATTTTCATTGGACAGAAAAAGCCATAACAGTTTCCAGAGAAAGGAGAAGCGGCAGCTCCAGGAAACTGCTTACAGATGGACACCCAGCAGGCTAAAAATATTACTTCTGTCCACCTCATCAATAAACTGCCTCCATGCAGAATGGCAATTATTCTTTTCCTGCTCATGTTGCCCTTTGTGAGGCATGAGGACTATTATTGATAACAGGGTATGGAGTACAAAATATATACAGTAACTCAAACTCATTTACTATGGTAAATCCATACTGGGTAGCAATGATGCCTTTTATGCCATTATTTAAAGTGGCAGTGTGCACTCATCAATGTCCAAAAGGATTAAGTTGATTCTGTATTTTGCTACTGGCCTATTAATGATTAATGATACACAGTTATTATTTGTCTGTGTTCGACATAGCACATTCTGAGCTGAAAGAAAAAGAAAACTCTGTATTATAGCTTTAATGGATTAAAATTTTTCAAGCAGCAGGATTTTCTGATCTTTCTTTCACCCCAACACACACAGAGGGACAGATCCTAACTGTACATAACCTGGAGAAGACAGGTACCCTCAGATAAAGGCAATAGGACTACAAGTGTGCTTTTCTGGGCTGTCAGCAGTGCTGCCACCCTGCCCTGACCGTGGGGTGGAACGAGTCTCACGCAATGCAAAAAGCCACGAGATCCTGGGAGCAAAAGCTGTCTGAGAAAGTGACCACATATATTTTCTGTATGGATTGCTGACATGCACAAATGGCTTATTATACATTTACAGTCCTCTACCTTTTCACCCAAATACACTTTCTGAATACACAACAAACTGAGCTTATTCTATATGAAGTATGATCAGTGTTCATACGGATCTGCAGACTACCCAGCTGAACTTCATGTGAGAGAGGCTATGCAAAGTTTTCAATATTTAAATGTCAATTTCTATCTTGCACATGAACTGTAAACTGAGAAATACTAAAGGCATGTTGCTTAAATATACCATACCCATGCAAAGGGAAATAATTAAGGCCCAGAAATATTATAAGAGCTTCAGTGTGCCTGAGGATAGGAGATTTCTGACCATAAATTAGGTTAGATGGACACTTGATCTTATTCATCCTAGAAGATCTTTTCCTTTTTCAGCAAGCGAGCTATGTGACAGGAAATGTTAATTTGATCCGTAACAAAACCATTGCTTCACGAGGTCCAAGGTGAACTGCCCTTCTGAAATGAAGAAAGTTAAGATAATTAGAAAAATTGGAAATTAATTCAATGCAGAGCTTAAGGCAGATACAGAGGGCTGCATCCAGAAACCACTAAAGTCAGTGGAAATACTGCCATTGAATGAAGTACAGTCATTTTTCAGCTTGCTGTTTCAGAGAGAATTCCCCTACAGGCACAGAGTTACACCTATATTGCTGGTGTTGCTATTACTATTGACATCTATCCCTTACAAAGATTCTTTCACCTGTGTCATTTATAGAAATTTGCAAGTGTAATGAAATATTCCGTATTTCAAATTTTAAAAAAATGTATGAAATTACCTGTTTCTATTTCTGATCTCAGCAGCCCTGTTGCTTCGTCAGGGGTCCTACACCTCCACTAGATGAGTCATATTTAACTTTGTTTATCTGTGTTAGTACCTGAGAAGCCCACCTCAGCAGCTGTTTTGTATATGTACACAAACCTCCTTTACCACACTCATTGTGTAGAATAAAAAAATCTTTGGTTGTTCATTGTCACCTGAATATTACAAATGTACAGACCCCAGAGACTGATGGCAGCTACGCTTGTGGAACAGTCAAGGAGATACCACTAAAGAGTGAGCTGCTTGAAAAATGAGGACAGAATAGCATATACTTGTTAATATATTTAATATTCTCTACTTAATGACCTGGAAGTCATTGCTGTATTTCCATTTCATCCAGTAGTTTCAATGCATTAGTAGAAAGTAAAACCTCAAGTTTCACTACATATACATGCCAAAATAAAATCTCTATGCTTTAGAACTTTCATAAAACTAACCAGCATCATGACTTCTGAACACAATTCAAATATGACCAAAAAAAAAAAAACCAAAAACCTTTTAACATCTTTGACAGAAAATACTTCATTTGTGTTGTCCTCTTGGCGCCTAACATTTAAGATTCCTTCTTAAAAATAATCTCACATACGCAGAAGAGGTACGTCTCAAAAAGAGACACTGTATGCTCTCTTTTCCTAGACCCAAACAGAAATTACAATTACACAAACATATTAATTGCTGCCATTGTCCGAAATTTCTAAGAATTAGTAAATTCACAAATGCATGGCCAGTACTACAGAATCATTAAAAATATATTAAAAATCTCAACCCCTACCAAAACCAATAAAGTGTGCATGTTTCCCAGCTATTTGCCAGAACCTGTTTTGGACTCAGAGCTCTGTAGGACCTGGAAAGTAAGGCTACTGGTTCACTTATTAAAATTTTATAGTAGGTCTTCATTCAAAAGTATATTTACTGCCCAGAATGACATCCAATCTACAGTGAAGTGATATACTTAATTTGTATTGAAGAATGGTAAGATACTAATTTCTAGTAAAAAGCCCTCAAAACTATAATTTTTAGAGGGTTTTAGATTTGTTTGTTTGTGGTTTTGGTGTGGTGTTTTTTCTTTGTCTTTGTTTTATTTTTAAGGACACAAAGGCTGCCTAATAAGCATCATCTATTTTCCTTTACTGTCGTCTGGGCTATCATCAAACCAATAAGCAAAATGTGGATAATATCAGTCAAATCTACAGTTACTGGAAAATTTACTAGCTTTTTATAATACCTAGAAGAAAAAATTTAGGTCTCTCTCTTTTAGAGCTACTGTTACATCACTACGTCCATCTTGTAGTAATTCACATTACTGTGGTTCAGTGTTGTATTATTTTACCAAAGTATTTTTTCATCAAGATTTCACAGTCTTGTTCTAGTAGGACAAAAAAATGAGTAGATTTTTAAGTGTTTGTTCCCTCCATAAATGAAGCATCCTACACTGTTTTAAAGTGAATATTTCTCGTGTCCATGCACTAAATGCTCTGCTACTTTTTATGGCACTACTTGTCTCACAAGTAAAATCAGGCTACTGGTCTTAGCATTCTTACTGTTCTCCACATATGGTTATCTCCTTTATGACCTAGATGAATTACTTTTGCTCCCTATCTTCCAAGTGTTAATGAACATCTTTGTTTAATTTTATTCACAGTCACAGCAGCTTCTATTATTCATTCAAGCCTAGAAAGGCAAGTTACTTACCTATAAGCAGAGACTTTTCCCAGCAAGTTTATAAGCACACATATAAATTAGAGTTATTTTTTTGACCATGCAATAAAGTTTCCTTAGAGTTCTCTAATCACTTTTAGAATTATACTGTAATGAAAATCTATTAATCTTATGGTGCTTTACACACTACAAAAGTAGCATTTCTAATGTAACTAACAGATCAGGGCAGGAAGGTGTGGAGAATTAACCTTTCACCATTTCTAAATAAGATAGATAATGAATGCGTGGCCAAAATGTGTTTTAAAAAAAAAGTTATTTCCTTGTATTTATGAAATGATTCTTTGGTTTATCTGTGTCCTGGTTCTGGCCAGAACAGGGTTCATTTTTGCAGCAGCCAGGAGGGTGCATGGTTTGGACGTTATTCTGTCCCATCTCACATCATTGTCAGGTGTGGAGAGAAGGGGTTCCCTCTGGCTCAGTGGGCCTGGCAGAGGGAGCCATCAGGTACTGTCAGTTGTTGGAGGAATTAGCAACAATATTGTTCCATATTTCTTGTGTGTATCTAGATATGTCTAGAAAGGAGAGCAGTCGCTGCCTAAATATTGTCTTCTATTGCATTTGCAATGAGATAAACAGAACATAGGCACACACTGGATTTTCATGACAATCCTAACACGTTTTACATACTATTTACATATTGGTTGGGGAGAAACAGGCAAAAAAGGAATTTGTGTAGCAACCCTGATCTTGGTTTAGTTATTTTGAAAGTTGTATCAATTCTGAGCAACATAAAAAGAATAAGCTGAAACACTATAATCACTACCACCATAAAAGAACCACTTAGCCTCATTTTTAAGCCTCCGAATGAGACAAAAGTTACTAGGTTACCATCCCTATTTTCAATCAGTAAAGAATTAAACTCTTGTGCTTGAGGTTTGCAGCCATTGTTCAGACACGAACGAACATGAATGATAACAAAAAGTAAAAACTGATTCATTTTGTCCAAACAGATACAACCCAAAGTATGAATGTCATTGCCAGTATTATTTAATCTTTCTGACAAGATTGCAATAAGCCATTAGCACTGTAGTATATTTCCATGAGTCTGTATCTCTCTGCTACCAACCACCACCATGAACCAAGCCTGGCTTTCTGTAGAACAGAGAAAGCCCACGGGCCAGTGCCTTGCCATTTTATGTGTGCCCATGGAATACGGCCCTAGGCCCTAAAAGACTATTTTCACTTTGTTTGGCATGTCAAAACAAGTATGTTAATTTTTTACTCCACTTTGTAACATTTTAGTTAACTACAGATATAAGAAGCTTCCTGAAAGGGCCTCTATAGAGGAAAAGGGAGATTAGGAGGAAAACTATATCCTACAGAGGTGTTCTCAGATATCCTGTGACTGTCCCTCTCAGATGCTAAAGAGCTTGGCTGTATGCACTAGAGCCATATTGAAGGCCAGATGAAGCTTTTCTAAAGACAGCAGAATGTAACTATGAATGTCACCCCCTAGGGATAAAAGCAAACAAATAAACAAACAAAAACCCCCTCAACTATTCAAATTTAAAAGCAAGTACAATTGCCCAGTAGGATACATCCTCAGTTTATGATAGATGCTGAGCTCTCTCAGAACTTCAAAGAGAAAATTAAAAAAAAAAAAAAAAATTCACACAGCACCAGGAAATGCCACTTTAGTCAAAAGTAAAAATCCTTTTTCTCACTGGAATTCAAACATTTTTCACAGAGTCTTTAACAAATACACAATAGCATTTTCTATACAAGAAAAATGAGAAAAAACCCAATGTGGAAAAGAATCAGCAAATTTTGTTACAGGCCACAGTCCAAAAACTTCCTACTATTGGCCTAGATGCATATTGCAGCTAAGGAACTCTCAAAGTTTGACAGGAGCAAGGAACATGTCACATTCATAGGTGTCTGAATTGAAAACTACCAGAGCACAATTTTATTCACTTATGTATCCTTTAACATAGTAAAACAAATGATGGCAAAGATCCTGATCCTTTTAACCCTCCAAATTAGTCCCAGGAAGAGAAGCAGTCATTCAGTGGGTGCCAAGGATGAAACAGTGTATGGACTGTGACCTGGGATGTCTTCTGACTGCCCAAAAGTAGCTGCAAGAATAGCAGTGTAACATGTTATTAATATGATGTAATATGTAATTTGAAAGGATTATAAAATGAAGAAACAGCTTCCTCAACTACCCATATAAATGATAAATGACCATTTTGCTGTAACGCCACTTTCCTGCATAAAACTGACATAAGTGAACATTGTCGCTTTGATAATTAGTCATAAGAAAAAGATATTAAACATGCCAAGCTTGAATATTTTACTATGCTAGGCAGACAAAAATTAAATACTGATGATGATATAAATACATAATTATTGAGTTTAATCTATAAATATGGAAATTATAACTCATAAAACTGGTAAAACTCCTATTTCTCTATTTTGCCTAAGTAGTATGGAATAGAAATAAATGTATTTTTAGCAGTTTTATAAGTACAAAAAAAGCTCTTGGGAGCCTTTTTTGTAGTAATCACACATGGATCAAGGCACCAACGGTCCCTCTAATCCAAATATTTGCCAGATATCACTGCTTTTCCTTGAAATCTTCCAGCTGCTGATGAGTCAGCTTTTGAGCTATGAACTAATAGCACCATTCCCTTTTTCAGTATTAGAAAAGTGATACTGCCTGTTCTTAAAAAGTTTGTTGGATTGTAAACACTAGTAACTATTAAATGCTTGTACAGAAAACCTTACTTTCTCATGTTATCTCTCTTCATCTGTGCAACTTCTTGGTCTTTGCCACACAAAATTCAGACACAGCATTTGATCTTTGTGCTTTTTATGGAGCATTCTTGTGCTAATTACATGTCATGCTTATCATGCAGACCTTGCAAGACCTACAATCATCAATTTGTACTTCACAGTATCTTTTCTTTCTTTTGCAGCAAATGTCTAAACAGAAACAAATGTGAAAATGCTTCCCTAAGCTTCATCCATCAAGGTCTAATAATGCATATAAAATGACTTTTAATTTACTATTTAAAGATTTCCTTTATTTAACAATTTTTTTTTCTATTGGCAAGTTTTTCTATCACTCAAGTTACTCTTGAGTAGTTGGTATCAGTTGACACCACAAAAAATACTTTGGAAAGGGATATAAGCCACCACTGATGGACAATAAGCCACTTTAATTTTTTTTGACAGAAAATAGCATTCATTTTGGGCACACATCCCAACCAACCAAAACCACCAGGAAGTTCAGAGAGATGCACTCAGAGACATTAGCAATTGACACAAGAGCAGCTATACTTGACTGAGTATATGTGAGTATATTAATGGTATTAAGTTACCTGAAGACCTCTGTAGTTCCTGTAGTTAATGTGTGTTTATCTGCTTTGAAAATCACTAATTCTAATTAGATATTGAGTTCTGCTCTTTCCAATGAGGTGCTGTTCTTCAGTAACAGAGATTGAGTACTAGAAACAAAATATGAAGGGCACTGAAATCATGCAAGTCACTATTTTACACAGAGCAAAATCATTTCACCATGTAGACACTACAGGAGGCAAGCTGAAGTTCCAAATGATATAGTGTGTATTAAAATAACTCATTGTTATTGTTACCCAGTTACACTAGGGTACCCCCTGTGTCACACTAGGTGCTGAGGAATACCTCTGCAGAGCATGGAAAATTTGAGGGAGTAGACAATTATGAAGATTTCAGAAAAACATCAGAAGCTGATGACCCCATTGTTCTCACATACATATATAGTCTAGCTCCACTTTAATCCACAATTTTATTGTGAAGGTTACCAGAGTTATGGGGTGGTATGAATGGCATGTGCTGTATTTCAGTGATAGTACTACTTTGGAAAAAAAAAAAAAATCAAAGTTCATTTGATAATCTGATGTTCATTTACCAAATGAAGTCCCATTAATATTTACTAATAAATATATTTGCATTCTTCTTTGAGACCCCATTGCAGGCAAGGCTTTTGTAGCTTTCTCTAACTGTTTATGATATTAAAGCAGTTCTTCAGTTGTGAAAGCTCCAGTGCCCTCAGTTTAAGTGATCACTATAGAGAATAACAAATTGAAGCTTTTGACTAGATAGCAAGAGGGGAAAACAATCAACCTACAGGGAAATAATACTTTAATACATGGTAGGAAGGGAAAAAAGATAATCACCTACAAGAAGAAACTGAGTAATTTCATCTGCAGTTTTGTAGCTCAGTATTTTCAAGCTATCCATGAAATGCAAGCAGATCAGTATTCTCACTTCAATACCATATTTTAGGACAAGAATGAAACTTTGATAATTTGAATACACTGTGATAGTGCATCAAATTAATTTAGTCCTGAAGAGCAAAATGGTTGCGTTTCTGAACCATAAACTGATAGCAGAGAGAATATGAGAGGAAAAAAATGAAAGCTTTATTCCCCCTTTCAGAAGCCAATCTTTATAATGCTTTCATTAGCAGTTAAAAACCACCCCTTTGAAATAGCGAAAAAATGGATTTGATGATCTTGAATACTATGGGGTATAGTTTTGCTTTCCCATTTTACTAACAGGCAATGTAGAGAGTTTATTTTATTTGCATTACATTTGAAAAAGATTTGCTTGTAAAAGAAGCAAACAAAAAGAAAAGAAAAAAGAGCTGTAGATTTTTTTTTGTTTTAATCTTCTAATAAATGTAAGAGGGAAGTTGTTCCTACATTTAAAAAAGAAAAGTGAGGAAGTACACTTTTTTCTAGAAGAAGACAATTCTAGAAGCCTAGGCAAGAAAGTGAAATTTTCTCTAGTGAATGTGGGCAGAGTAAATTTGTTTAGAATTGTTTAGAACATAAACCAGCAAACAAACAAAACCCCAAAAACTAAACAAAAAAGAAACCCAGCTGAAAGTGGATCCAGTAATGTACATATCACAATACATACCACAGGAAATTTCTGTTACACAAAAGAGTAGATAGATTGCTACCTGGAATATTCCTTTTATTCAAGCTTTCTAACCCACAAGAAAATTCTTTAGGATCTGAGAGAGCCTGATTGAGAAATATTTTATTTTCCTATCCAAATAAAAGCTATAATTTTACCTACACTTTGTCATTTTGGTGCATTTAATCTTCCCAGACATAGATTTAGACACTTCAGTTATCTGAGCTGATAGAAGGAAATGTGCATTTCCATGAAGTCAGCAGACTTGCACCAAAAGCAAGTATTTACATTGTGGGGTGGAACAAACTGCTTCCTTGTGCTTGTTTCCCTCCAGTAAGTATAAAGTGGCTCTAGACAACCAGGTGAGTGAAACAAGTCAAGTTGTTCTCCACTGTTGGGGCAACGCTAAGACCTAGGAATACAGCAGAATTATGCTGATGGTAAGCTCAACCATTCAAGCACTGTAAAGGAAGTATGTAAAGGGGTGAGAAAAGAGAAGCAGTGCCTTGGAAGAGTCACAACAGCAATGTATTCTTTTCTCTATTGTACATTTGAATGGTAAAGATCAGCACTAAGGACATACTTTCCCCATGTATTTTAATCTATTCATTCTGAGAATATCAGACTGGTACAAAATTTTGTAAAAGAATAAGGAAGAGAAAAAGTACTTTGATAATTATTCTATCTACAGTGATGACAATTCAGAAAAACCTGGCTTCAGATACCATAGGGACCTACTCTGTAAATGTAACATGGTTAAATCTGAAATTCTGAAGACAGCTAAAACTCTAAAGCCTCATTTTTGATATTCCTCTGGTCAAAGGTTATTGCACACCCTTTGATTCCAGGCTTCCTATCAGTTGTTTTTCTTGCAAACTGTCCCAGAAAATCTAGATTAGTCTGAGATTTGAGAACTATACCTGTATTAATAAATGTTCAATGGCATGATTGCTCTTATTTAGCACAAAAACTCCAAGAGATTGGTTGCTAAATAATAGATCTTTTAATATTTGATGAATTTTAGTCACTGATGGTCATATACTGTCTTACTCTCTACATGTCCAGCCACAGGTCAAATGAGTGACACTACAGTAAACCAGGTATCCTTACTATGATCCAGTGAGTGAAAAACCTTTGCCTACTTTTGCTGACCAGTGCCAGCATACACACTAAGAAGGAGGAAACAAACAGATAAAGAGTGACCAGTTATTCTAGCAGATAAAATTTTGAAATACAAATACTCTTCTCTAACAGTAGTTTTATCCCTCTTCCAGCAGGATGGTTTCCAGATAAGCAAATACTCAGGAGAACAGGTAAGCCTTATGGACCAGCAAAATTCTAATGAGTATGTCACTGAGAGTTTTGAGAGTTTCAGAGCCATAGAATCCATTTCACAACTTTCTACAGCCTAAGTGCTAATGCAGGCAGGAAAGTCCTCCTGCCAACCACAGCCCCATCTCTCCCAATCATAGACTAAATCTTACTTTAACTCCCAGTCAAATACAGCTTTTTCTCCCTGCCTATGACTCTCAACTTGCCTTTCCAGGTGGTTGTTTTATGATCCAGAACAAAAGGAAACTGCCTCAGCCATTGGAAGTACCTATTACTGGTCCTGAAGGGCATATGGCTAGCAAAGGAGCCAGACTAAATAAAAGTCTAAGCAGAAATTGTGACACCTGAACCACTTTGAATTTTGGCTCGCCATACTTAGGAAGTCAAATTGCCAAGATATCAAAGGAATTCTCACATATGGCTTTAATGAATGGTTAGAGCAGGAAAAAAGATGAGGGAGGGGGAGAATTATGAAAATCCAAGGAGTTTCTCATGAATCACACCAGAAACCCACAGATCAAGATTCTACATTAAAACCTAAATTGTCTAAGGCCGCAAAGAGTGGTTGGGGAATCTCTTTCTCTAGAGATATTCAACACTTGCCTGGATGTGATCCTGTGCAACCTGCTCTAGGTGAACCTGTTTGAGCAGGGGTTTGGACTAGATGGTCTCCAGAGGTTACTTCCAACCCCAACCATTCTGTGATTCTTCAAGTTGCCTGTATTGAATGAAAAACATTACTGTGTTCTCTATTTGCAAATGCAGCTCAGCTATTAGATGTCGAAACTACATAAAAAGATTTCATCTTTCAACCTAGCCAGCTGGTTAAGTTATTCCTGTTTCCCTGACAACCTGTCAGCATTCATGACCAAGTGAAATTCCCAACTGAGTTGCTGATCAGGCAGTTAATAATTTAGAAGTTTCTTTCTTCTGTGGGCTTGTGTTTGTCATTAATGATAGAGCCACTAGCAAACAGCTCTTCATCCAGTCCATAAATGGAACAAGTGTGAGGTAACACCAGTCACTAAATTAGCCAAATCTCTTCAGATGTCTTTGCCTGGAACCATAGTAAAAAAAAGGACAGGACCTCTCCTCTCATCAAGAATATGCCATGAATATACCTAGAGTTATCATTAGTAGTTTCATCCTTTTTATATGCTGTTTTATTTCAAACTAGGATGTGAAAATACTCAGAATAGAGGTATCAGTTAATTCCCATCGTTACTGGGCTTTTTCCAACACAGAAATGTCACTTCACTGACAAAAACCTTATTCCAAGGAGCATAAGGCGTAACTTTTTTTTTTGTGTAATCTCTCCATTGAGCAGAGCAGATGAAGCAACATATAAGGGTAGACAGCACTCTTAAACAAAACCTTGAGCAAAGAAGGTACTGTGCATCCAACTTTTCCAACTTATTCTCCTTGTACTCCTGAGATACACCAGGTTCTTCTCCTTTTTTAACCATGCTTGGCAAGGATATTTGCCACAGTGATGCTTATTCCTGCACATCCAAACCCAAATACCAGTGCAGCTGCGTGTGGGAGTCAAGGCTATGAAACAGTTGAAATAATGATGTCTTTGGCTCACGGAAAAAAAAAAAATTACCCAATAGGACCAAATGTGTTTCACTGCAATATGAATAAGTGGCAATTTCCTGGGTGCTTTGAGTTCTGCAGTTTCTTCATAATTGAGTCCTTCATTAGCATTTTTTAAGCATCTCTTCTCGTTTTCATTGCTTCACTGAAAGAAAATTATGCTTTAGCCTTACTTTGTTTCCAACATTAATACAAGTCAATATTCATTTCCCCACCCCTCTCCCTTCAAGATTAGGATCTTTTTTTATGAAAAAAAGAACATCCTCTAAAAGCCTAGATTCTACAAAAAATACTTTCACAATTTCAAGAAAATGAAACCTGAAATTTCAAAGTGTCTATATTTTGGCATTATCAGGAAATTAAAATAGTCTAGCAGTACAAAGACCTGAAAATTAAATTCTCTGCGAATGGTACAGTGCTATTTAACTCCTCAGGCTGAAGGGAGTTTAAAGAGAAGTAAGGCTTAAAGTGTATTAGTGTGTAAATTTTAATAATAATACTTTACCTTCCTCCAGCGCAGGACCACAGCATATTCAGAAAGAATGACTGCATTAAAAGTTTTTCTTCCATGTTAACTAGAACCAATGGGCTCTTTTCTGGCATTCTGTGCCTTAAATTCTTTCACCATACCTCAAATATTTCTTGTGATTTTTCAGAAGACCTAACCACACACAGACACATTTTGTCAAGTTTATACAATGCAATCAGAAAAGGCATTGCAACTATGGCCATTAAAATATCTGAGTTTTAAAAAAAATAATCAAATGTGTATTTTGGACTGAGTGGTTTTCATTTCATTTAACTGCAATAACACTTTCTTTCAGAGCAGGAATTCTGGGGAGTGATTTGAGAGCCTAAAAACATGTATCTAGTGCTTTAAAGTATCCTGAGTGTTCTCCAACTGCTAATCCTGAAGAGTCTCCCATTAATCACACAGCCTATCTGCCCAGATGTCTTAGATTATATGTTGTGTATTCCTCTGATGCCCCTGCTTAGGCACCTGGGTTGCTCCTTTGCAGTTTAGTTTGCTTGTACAAAATCAGACAGGCAGGAAGGTCTGCTGCTCCATAAAGCCAAAACAAGGTTTCAAGAGTCACTAATCAGTCTAAGAAATGTGAAGAGGCGGCCAAAATTGGTTTCAGTAATTTGGTGCATTAGGAAAGTAGGGGATTTGTTCAGAAAGGCATTTTGCCGTGCTAGTGATGAATGGGAATCAACCTGCATCACTGAACCAGAATACACAGCCCAAGAAGAAATGAAGTGCTGAAGCACCTCAGGTGGTGTGGTACCATTAGGAGAGGAGTTAATGAGAAAAATCATGATATGGAGAAACATCAGGAAAAATTAAGTTGAAAAAATTATAAGAAATGAGGTCTGCCTGCAGTCTATCAGAAGCTGACTTTGAGCCTAAGGAAATGCATTTTATCTCCTAGGCAGGTGGCTCCAGCTGAGCTCTAGAAGAAAAACTCTTAAGTGCAGAGAGACTATTGTAAGAGCATATGAAAAGACAGAATAACCCCAGGAACAGCTTTAAGTTTACTATATTGACAGTGAACTATGAGATGCAGTTTAATGAATCAGGATGGTACCATAAAAACCTACTTTTCTTTTAACATTCAATGTAGTAATAAAATAGATGAATTAAAGTGGAAGTAGCAAACTATAGAATAAAAATAGGACAGGGCATCAATTCGTGGAGGGATTATTTTTTAAGTTCTTTATTCAAAGGAATGTATGCTAATGCCTGTTTAATATTGAAGTTAAAAAAATTTGAAAACAACCAAAGCTTAAACAAAAAAAAAAAATCAGCTTTTTTAAAAGTTTTTTTTTTTTTTTTAAAAAGAAAAATGATGTGTTTGACTGCTTTTATAGATCTTTTCCCAAGTTTAATTACTGCGAGCCTGATCCAGCATACACTGAAGCAAAAGGGAATTTCATAAGACAACTGCAGTCTATGAAAAGGTGTTATGACAAGATGTTTCATCCTCTATCACAAAATCCACATATTTCAATACAGCATTTAAAAGATAAACATGAACACAAAATCTCTAATTCTACCTAGACTTCTGAATCAGTGGCAGTGCTATTTCTGGATACTTTAAAAATGTATTTTCATATCTAATCTGCAAAAATCAAGTTCATTATACAAAACAGTAGGAAGAAAATGTCTAAGAAATGTCCAAGAATGTCTAAGAAACAGTGCACTGTCCAAATTTTTTTTAACTCTTTAACCATTGTAACCATGCATGTCTGCCAATTACTTACAGAATCTCTATGCTGTGTTATCTTTTCTAAGCAATAGAAGTTATGGCAGTTCGTGATTTTAATTTTCTGCTGTGATGTTCTGGTTGGATGCTGGCTTTCTTCTGGCTTACCTTTCAGATCTCACAAGAGCACCATGATCTTGCCACTACCCCAAGCACCCAGCTGCAATCCCTGCCAGGTTGGGTCTTATACTTTTTAAAGAGTTGCTTAATCTTAAAAACATTACAGGATCTAAATGGAACTTCTGTATCCAGCCTCAACACATTCAGTAAAGATTTGCTTCACAGAATCTGTCCATAACACTGTAAACATTGGGGAAAAAAAACAGGTTGAAGTTACACTGCTGCTAATACAACTCATTCTCCTATAGAACTCTACATGTTTCAATCTCATACCTGCTTTTACACTCATTTAGGAAATGTGCTTCAACTCCTACCTTAAGTCAATTTTTAATTCCTGCAGAAATTGTTTCATTGGTTGTCACTGCGTTTTCCCCAGAAAAATCTGATATACAACTCAGAGATTGACCTGTTGTAAAGCATATTGCCCAATATTTCCCTAATCTTTCCAATGGGCTGGATTTCAAAATCTACTATCCATAGATAGCAGGGTGGTTGTGTTAATCTCACTTTTTTGCCCCTATGAAAGTTTGTGGAGTAGAAACTATTAAGCAAACCAATGCTAAGGAAGCAAAAGCAAAGAGATCAAGTGGGGTTTTTTGGCTCCTAATCATTATTGCTGCCCATGCATGTACAGATACAACTCAAAGACAAGCGAAGCACTACTGTACTTGGTCCTAAAACCCACCCAGCCCCTACTGCATCAAATCTCCCTGGCACCTGGCACCTTAGCAGGCTACCTTATTTCTATGGCAGTCACATACACAGCGGAAGGGCTGGTGCCTCTGGAAATGAATGACCCACTAAAATGTACCTAGTGTCATGATAGCTTGTGTTTCTAATAAAGATGTTTCTATACTCTCTCAAAATCAAAACAACAGCCTAAATAAAATTTAAAAAAAAAGGGGAAATACTGGGAAACAAGGCTTCAGGGGTGTCCGCTTCTTTCTTCTGTTCCTTTTAAACCTCAAAATGAATATCCTAATTTTTATCTGTTAAGTGGATTTTTGTTTGGTTAGCAGGTTGGAGGTTTTTTGCTTTGTTTTTGGGTGGTTTGTGTTTTTTTTTCCTTTTTGGGGTTGATGGGAGGGTTGCTGTTGGGGTAGGAAGGCAGAGGAATTACCACCACACCTTCTGCCATTATGTCCTAACCTGCCAGCAATATTTTTCTCAGTTCACATATACCTGCTTCCAACAAACTTTGTTTGTTTAGTGTAAAAGGGAGAAGTTCAGAGAGGAGAGTAGCCCTAGGACATAACAAACTAATTCCCTAGTAGTTTGTGTAAAAAACCCGAACCTTGCTGGACTCAGAGTCACACTGTAGCTTGCATGCCTTGCACAACCTCCAGGGATGGTCAATGGCTTGTTCTTGAAAACAGGCACACAGATCCTTCATATTTGCAGAAGAAATTTTCAGAACCTTGACGTGAAAGAGCATTTACTACAGGCATGGTCCCTGGCAAACACTGTAACCACACTCCTGGTTAATCTTTCATAAGCGCTAGATGGAAAAGCAGAAAAAAATATCGCTGCCATTTAACTCTATAATTTTATACCAGCAACACTTGTTTTTATGATCTCTGGAAGCCATTTTAGAAGGTTTTTTCCCAAGGAAGATAACAAAAAATAAAACCCAATCCCCCTTATTCTTACGGAAAAACAAAGCTAGAAGGCCTGCTTTAGACTCTTACTTGTGCTTTCAGGTTTTTGAAAAAGCATTGACTGCTTTTATTGAACATCATGAAGCCAACGTTTTGCCTATTACATTTAACCGTAAACATTTCCACGAAAAAGAAGGAAATTATATTTACCTCATAAGCCTTGGATAAAAATGCATTGTGAAGGGGTTAGCCAAGGAAGTGATGGTAAAAAAGGGAAAGACTAAACATAGCTTTAACACTAAATCATTTCACTGGTTATTCATTATCAAAAACTATTTGAAATGAAATCTTACTGTATCTCCAAAACTTAAACAGCATTTGCAGCCTGAACAGTGTTGAATACAGTTGGGAATTATAAAGTATCTCTATTTTGAGCTGCAAATACTAGCATCACTTTTTGAAATGTGTGGTAAATTGCTATTTAATCAAGGTAAATCAAGCCTTGCATAAGAATCCCTTTTGGAAATAAGTAAACAATTCAGTTTTATTTTCCGTCTAAATTTTGAGGACATAATTGTTTGAAGACAGAGCATCAGAACTTCTCATAAGGAGATGAATTAAATCCATTCATTTTTCTTTTTTAGGGAATAATTTAAAGTAGTGTTAAATAATAGGCATAAGTTCAATTCAAGGAACGTGGATACAAGATGAATGAGACGTTACTAATAATGGTGCTGTCACAGTTAACAATTTTATCGCTTACTAGAGGCATGGCCAGTTAGGCTAGAATTACTTAGCAGCACAGTCTCTGCAACCCAGTGGTATTTTTATTTGCCACTCAGCTGTTGGAGGAAAATGCAAGTCTTTTAATGAACTATGAAATCAACCAGTAAAAGGATTCAGCTTATGAGACGGGCTGACTAGCATCAAGGTGATATATCATACATGCAGGGTGCTGTTCAGTCTACTATGGCACAGTGAACTCAGCCTGAAAAACTACAGCATCCACCAGCAGGCACTTACCAATAAAAGCTTTCCAAGGCAAATGAGGGTGTCTGAGGACAGCTTTAAAATATTTTATTGCTCTTAACTTCGCAGAAAGCACAGCAGGGGTTGGAGAAAGGGAAGGGGTTTTCATTACTCTTCTTTAGTGACTCCACACAAAATATGGTTCCCAACATAAATCAAATCCTCCTTCTAACTACCAGCCATTTCTGTGCAAGGAAGTCCTGGCTGGGCTCTTTCTAGCAGGAGCATCCATATTACTTAAAAATACAAAGAACATTCCTATTATTTGAAAATACAAAGAGCATTCCTGAACACATCCTTAATGCTTTGATCAGGCATTTCTGTTGTAGTCGCAGATAACTCAATGATTACATTATATAATCATTATAGGTTAAAAATATCACAATTGTTTTTTGAATAAGTACAGTCAGGTTAATTGTACATTAATACAGCCAGCAAAAAATTATCCTCTGATACCAGAGCACAAGGAAGAGCCCCTGAGCAGATTGGATCACCTAGCTTTTTCCTCATACATGAATTCTATCACATAAAATACAAAGCAAGCAAAGGAAGTTAAAATCCTCAGTCTTTACAAACTCATAAACCATGTAAAAATATTCAGGGAAGACATATCTTCCTAGGCTAGTCATAGTAATGATAGGAATCACAACAGGTTATGAGGCAAAGGCAGAGGACAGATGATACAATAAACAGTATAAAATTGACAAATTACAGAAATAGCTTTCTTGAAAGGAAACATCACTTTAAGCAACTTACACCTTTAAAGATAAGCATGCTCAGGAGTAGATAAGCATATGAAAACTTAAAAGTTGCTATCAACAGGTACTTCAGGAGGGCTTCAGCTTCCTGCTGAAGCTGTTATACTTTTCCTAAGCCAAAGAAAGGGAAAACAACATTCTGGAGGGTCAATGTTTGGGTAAATGAATGGAAAGAATGGAAAAATGTCAAACAGATTCAAGTCTTTTTATCAAAGGCTGTTGATGACGCCTTGACTACCCAGTAGGTAACAACACTGTCAAATCATGCAACATTACCATGCAAAATTCAGTGAAGCATTGCTCTGTATTTTTCCCTGCTGATCAGCTTAACCTTTCTCCATATCTCAGTTTTCCATCTTTAAAAAATGGGAAACAGGACACAAAAGAATCCATGATCTAAGAGAAACTTTCACGAGCCTTGCACATGTTAGATTTGCTTGGTTGGGGGCTGGACTGGGTGGAAAATTGTGAGCAGAGGTGTAAAATAAAGAACAGAAACTTCTTCAAAGAGATGTCTTTCAGTTTTAAATAGAGGGATATTGAGAATTAACACCACTAAAATAAAACTAAGTATAGGACCTACCTAAGAAATATGCATCTATACACACATAATAAACAATTAGCACATGGCAGAGGCTAAGTAGATTCAATTCATCTGCAAGCCAGCCTTTAATTTAAATTCTATTTCTGATGCAGCATATTAAAACAAGTTACTCCACACTTACAGTTTTGGTTTGGCTTTTCTCTGTTTTACAGACTCCTTCCTGAAGTTTCTCTACAGATGTCATGAGAGATTGTTTGCTTGAAAAGGCCAAAAAAAGTGCTTGACTGGGGTCAAGTCAACTGTTGCTTCACTTGTACAAGTAAAACGGAAATGCATGCAGGGGAGAGAAATTACAGGAAACACAAAATAATCTTCAAAAGTCACACATTGAGAAGAGAAATACTCCAAGTAGTCACAGCAGTTGGATTTTGCACCATGCAGTGTTTGGATAACAGAAAGTGTCTAAGGTTCATTAGTATGAGCCCCAAGATCCCAAGTAAAATATCTCACTACTAGAATTGTTAACTCTCAGTCCCACCCTGGACATCCACTTCCTTTCAAATATCTTGCTGTGCATGCTATCAAAGAAAGACAACCAAAATAGAGGATTTTTTCCTAGAAGGAGAGAAGGTTTTCTAAAGCTAAGTAAACATTTTTACAGAGAAAATATGTATCATCATGACATGTTAGCTATTGCAATGTAAATATATGGATTCGGTACTTGTTTTGAGTGACAACTGAGTTCTTTGCAAACTGTGCAATAGAAATTCTTTGATGCCCCACTGCAATTAATTATTGCAACAGTGGAAAAAAAATCTTGAAGCTCCAGTCCTCCTTGTCGAATTGTTACTATTTTTGTTCAATGGAACAAGATTCTTAGGTCCTTGATTAAAAAAAAATCTTTACATGTGGCTTTACAGAATCTCATTCAGTGGCTAACATTTATTTTGAGCATTAGAACAAAGGGATCAAAGAGATGTGGCCATAAAAGTGGTATCATTATGGTCTATGTTTATTGTATCTCAATAACCAAATGTGCTTGATTTACATATAACTTTTTTTTTTTTTTTGGTCTAACTTCCAAAGTAAACTCAACAAGGGAGGCTGTTGCGTAAATGTGCACGACATTCAGCAGTGGCACAATGGGATTAGAACAGTCAGACTGCAAGATGGGTATGTAAAAGGAAATGTTAATTTGGGGAAATAATCACAAGAAACATGATCTCAAGCTAATATGACCTTTTGCACAGACTCGTAGAGTATTTTGCAGTAACTGTATGTTTTTGTTTTCAGTGTTTTGAGATAAGAAAACTGAAGACCATATTCTTACTTTAGTATGAGAGAGCTCATATTGCCCCAAAATATTTCATCAACAATAATGGCTGCAGTTGCCTTGAAAAATTCACAGCACTGGCATCTGTTATGAACAAGACAGGCAGAGAGACAGGCACCAGAACAGAGTGATAAACACCCAGAAAAAATGGAGATCTGACTTCTTGGAAAAAAAATGTGCCTAGTAGCTTGATGAAGAGTAAGAGAATTGCTCAGAATGCAGTGTGAGGTAAAAGAACACAGATGATTATTGCTAGGTTTTGTTTGGTATTAGTTTTGTAATGTTCCATGTTAGTTTGTTTCTAACAATGCTAATAATTGGACTCATATACTGATGTGAGATTTTATGACCCAGAGAACAGCAAATTTTGCAGTTTGCTTTGGACAAAGAAAAAGGAACATATGAACACAAAAGCATGTATAGCAAATTAAACAGTTTATTTAGCTACTTTATGATGTAAGCCCACAGCAGCACAGAAACTATAAAAAGGATCATGTCAAGGGGTGAATTGCTCTCATGGAATCAGTTAAACAGTATGTACATTCTTAGAAGGAACAGCACCAGTCTCTCCTTTTTACAGCTTAAACACATTCCTGTTTTTACTTTATGCCTAAGTGGTTATATCAGCATTGCAGAAAGCCCACAAGATTCAGGGTTTATCAGGCATTCCTACCTAGGAATACACCAGCTCACCTGCTACCTGAAAGTCCTCCACATCAGCTGAAGGACCTTGGCTGGCCACCAGATTTGTGCAAGATTATCCTTTCTCTGTTCTGTTGCAAACTATCTGCAATACCAAACTGTATATTGTGTTTATTTTCTCTCTTAACTGTGCAAAGATAAATCCCAGAGTGTGCAAGCACTCACATATGGATGTTGAGGAAACCCATCATACTGTGTAGAAAATAAATTGTGCAAATGCTGAAGACCTCTGCACTCCATGCAAAGGCAATAATTGCATTGCCTTTCATCCTTATGCTCTCTCTAAAAATAGTTAGATAGAGTCCAAAACTGGAGACCATCATGCTGCTGACACAAGCTGAAGACTTTCAGCTCTCCACTGCTTTATCACTGCCATCTGTCCCCTGATGCAACATCAAATTACTTGGGGAATCAACAGGGCTGTGCTCTGATTTTGTTTAGCAGCAAAACACACACATTACCATTTCTCATGTTTGGTGATAGGACTGATTCAGCCACATCGTAAAAAGCTAAAAATGACCATCTGAATTCAAAACTTCCCACATTTGAGGTATGTATTAGAAGAACAGACTCTTTATCCAGTCACTAAAATATGTACTTGAAAGGAGGCTGAAGAAATGTTCTTCTGCTTCAGGTGGTAATTAGGGAGATTACACAGAATTATTACTTAATACACAAAGAGTAGCATGCCTTAATTTGATACACTTCTGCTCCATCTAGGACAGGGCTACACTGTTCAATAGTCTTTTGATATCAACCCCACGGACACTCTAAACAGAGACTTGGCTGACCCTTGGATCCAAGTCATCCCCTACAAGTCAAAGCTCACTAATTTGGGCTGGGCAGCACATAGCACTGACTTTACTGCTGGCATCACAAAAATGCTGCATTGACCAGTGTGTTCAGGTGAGTACCACCTTGAGCTACTTGAGTGCTCTGCTGACAACAGGAAAAGCATAGGTCTTGCCATCCCACCTCCCTCAGACCACAAGAAAGAACAGCACCTGGCTTCTTCTGGATTACACTGGGATTGCTGCATCTGAGCACCAGAAAGGAAGAGGGAAGAAAAGAGCTCAAGAACTATACGCATTTCCAGTCACACTGAGCGCATTTCTCTGGGAACAAGGATCTGTTTCCTGAGAATGGAAATTTTTTTAATCTACTCCTTCACTGTTTCTAGGGGGAAAAAAAAGGCACCACAACAACATATGGATTTCTTTTCCTTCTACAGCTGTCAGAAGACTCCAAATAAAACTCCTGTCATTTTCTCTTTATTACCAACATTAGAGCTCTCACTGTAGCTGCATATCTGTAGGACTTTTCTGGAAGCTCAGAATAAAATGGATGCATTTCAAAGCTAACTACAGTCTATTTATAATCCAACTGAATGCACCTTCTCATCTACAGTGGGTTTGTGAATTCATATTCAGTATAAAACTGCAGGGGCTGTCAACCCTTTCCAACAGATATCCTTAGTGTTATTCCTCTGTTCTCTCACAGCAATTGTGCTTCTTGCAAAAACAAAATCCTAAGTAATTACAAAAGTTTCAACACTACATGTCCAACTCATCACACCCAAGTACATTTTATACTGTAGAAGTTTCCACAATTACTCACATATTTGGAAGAGGAACTTAAAGCAAAGATTCTTTATTGGTTTTAGTATGATGCTGCTTTGTGATGATGGTATATAATTACATGTATGTCATAGTTACTGTGAGAGCACCAAAGGCTAGAGAGAAATGGACTTTCTACCAAAAATCCTGTTACAGAACCTGAATAAAATATATATAAAAGACATTTTTAGACCTCTCATGATGTTGAAACTCATGATTCATTAATATTTTAACTTTCCAGCCTGGAATATTTTATGTTCCCCTTTTCATTTAGTACCTGAGTAACCACTTGAGTCATTTGAGTGAATATACAGGTATCCATACATGTTTAGGTTTCATTGATTCAACATTCAAGAGCATGCAATTTCCTGGAAAAGAAAGCTGTTATTGAAATAGATCAAAAGCAATTTTATATTTTGTCTTTCAGACAAGTTTGATTTCTCCTTATCTTACACGTTCCAGGAAATAAAAGCTTTAAAAAAACAAAACAAAATAATAAAACAAGCCCTCTGCTCTCTCTGTTTTTCAACAAAGCCCAAACTGAAGACAGAAAGCAGAACATCCCAGTATCCTACAACACCTTAAAGAGATTCCCTTTCACTTTATCAGGATGGGATTTCATGTCTCTTGCCTGTATGAAAATAAGAATATTATTAAACTAAATGCTAGATATATAAAATATTTTCATTTGTGAAGAATTTTTCTATGTTCTTAAGATTACCTTCAATTGGAAAAAGATTATTTTTAAGTAAAACCTTTTAATTGGGCAGTAGAGATATTTTTGCTTCTTACTGAACGTTTCATTTTATTAGTTTCCAAAGATCATTCCTCTCACTTGGTAGTTTTCTCACCTGTACAATTCACAAGACAGTTTGCAACTCAAACCTGGGCCAAGATTCTCATATATGTTCAGCTCCATTTCAACACCAAATATTAACATGATTATCACACTGGGTTCTGATCCCTTTTAAAAATCAGACGTGGCAACATAAGTGAAATCCTTGGCAACACTGGTCAGCTTCTATAAAAGAGCTCATCACATATCAGCTGCTCTAGGGAACTCTTCTCTCCCAGATATAATTGAACAAAGACTTTTGAGGCAGCAAGCAATTACTAATCTACACAGGGAAAGTATTGTGTGAACAAACTGTAAGTACTGATAATTAAAAGTCAAATCTTGATGCTACTGTAATCTTTATAAATTTCTATTTACTTCAGCAGGACTGAGATTCTGCCATACTACTATAAATATATTTGGACATTGCTATTATCTCATTTCTAAAGATGTACAGAGATGGTAAAAAACGGGTTGCACTTATGCCCCCACCCAGCCTCACCACTGCAAAGTCTTCCAAAAACATTATGTCAATGACAAAGGCATTCAGCAAAAAGAGCCAGAATGTTTATATCTGCATACACATACACATCTGCAAACGGCATCATGAAAGGCATTATTATCAAGTAAGGTTCAAGCAGAGGTATCTGCATACTTTTTGAAGATGCCAGTTTGGACCCCTTCCATTATCTGCAATATGTTAAAAAGGTCTGAACAACATTCTCATTCTATTCAGTGGCTTCTCTCCACACAGAAATAATGTTCTTAAACAAAATACTATAATAGCTTTACAAAGTGTTTTCAAGGAGTCACAAACACTGGTCAGGATGTGAAGGATCCAAATGAGGCACATTAAAAATGCATGCAGTTGTCCTTTCAGCTAATGGCTTGCTAGAGCGCAGACGTACTAGCTGGCTCTCTAAAGTTGTTGCAGATACTGTGTTCAGAGGACATTTATGTTCCCACCTCAGGCCTTTTTTGTGGGTCTGTCCTTAATGCCTTGTAGAAATTGTCTGTTCTGCTATTTCTCCCCAGTTTACACTTTTTGATTTCTCAGGGTGTCTATGATGGAATATCTTGACATTTGGGGAGGACAACAAATGCCAGCATCAATTCTATTGTTATTTTCTAGGAAGTCTTTGTTGCTGATTTTGTTTTTTTAAGCACATTGAATTACACTTCAAATCTAACCCAAACATGGATAAAAGGACAAAAACCAAACTAGCAAGCTGCTGCCTTCTAAATAAGTGTGAAGGAAATGTAGATGTAGTAGTATTTCCCTCATGAATTCCACTACCATTAGGAAGAGGTTATTGTTTTGGTTTGCAGCCTTTCAAATTTTGTGCCTACAAGCTTTTTCATGCACTTCTAACGGGATTTCTATATGATACAGATTTTCAATCTGGTTAACTGCTAATGGCTCAGACTACCAGCTAGCAGTTTCTGCGAACAGCCCAGCCTCAAGTTACTTCAGCATTGGTTTTCCACTTTGAAGCTTTGCTTCATTTGTTATTTTAAAAGGAAAGATCAAAGTAAGAGCACTCATCTTCACCCCTCTCCTTTGGTTTATGTTAGTAACTCCTGTGAGGTTCCAAGTCCTGCACTAACTCCTGACTGGAGAATGTAGTTTAACATATCAAAATAAATGCTCATACTCCACATCTTCTTTCTTGAGGGAACAAAACAAGACTTCCCTGGTAATGCAGAATCAGATGATAGACAAAGATAATTCTTTATCAGAGAATTGAAAAAAACTCGCCTTATGTGAAGCCTCATTATTACGTATCTAGAGTTTGGATGGTGTGGCTGTTAAACCTATTTAAATGTAGCGGGTGTGAAAACACTAACATTATTTACGTCTCACAAACTGAAATGCTTTCAAGTCTTAAAAGTGACTAAACTCTCAATCCTAGCAATAAAACAAAAACAAGAAACCCATCTTACTATGCAGATTTTAAGATATGATGTAAATATATAACCATAAATTAAATCTATTTTTCCCGTAAAAAAAAATATTAAAAGCCATTCTGTTAAGCTTTTTTTTTAATAACAGGTTGTGGAGACCACTTATGAAAACAGAATTCTCTCTACTTCTCTACTTCATTGTGCTCAGAACACACACTGTGACCAAAGCCATAAAAATCAAAAGAAATCTGTTCAGAGAAATATTTAAAATTATTTCAAACTTGTAAAGCAGTCAGGTGCCATGCCATATAAATTGACACAGAAATAACAGACACTTTAGGTTTCACCTAAAGGGTCAAGAGAACTTCCCACAGGGCTGACAATATGCTGTACTTAATTTCATGGTCCACTTCAAATATTTGAAATAAGCAGTTTACTTCTCAGAAAATTCTCCATCTCTCAATATATCTGTACACTGACTACTGGAAACAACACAAGTAGGAGCTTCCTCCCACAAAATCACACTAGTCAGTAGCTATTACAGTGACAGTCTTCCTTGGGGGTTTTTTGGGTTTTTTTTTTTTTGGGTTTATGGCTTTTGTTGGGTTTTTTTGTTGGTAATTTAACTAGGCTTCTTGCCCATTTACCTTCAAAGCTGCTGCTTTGCAGTGGCAGTGTACGACGGCAATGCCAGCGAGGTACGAAAGGGAGCTCCAGGGCATCATGAAGAAATAACTTGTTTCTGCAGGAAAGGTGTTTGCTACCTTGTCTGTCAGAGGCGCTGCCTGAAAATCCTCTCAGAGTTTTGATGCCCAAGCAGCAGCACTGGAAGCTCTCCATGTTAATGCAGTTTACCAGTCATCGCCTTTCTTGGTTTCTGTGTGTTATCTCTTAAAGACTTCCCAGACAAGATGGAAAATAATCACAGAAGGCTGCCTTTTCCCTACTAATATAAATTGCAACAAATGGGCAATCTAGAGAGATTCAGCTCACTAGGCTGAACTTACTCCTTCTGACCATCACCCTGAGCATCTCCAGCACAACTTTTCCTGGTATTTGAGTAATAACAGGTTACCTTCCTCTAGGTTGTATTTTATCTATAACCAGGATGACAGTGATATGCATCCTGTAAGGTTCACTTTCACTGGATGTGATGCTTTCCTATGTTTCTTCAAAGGAAAGAGCACAATTGCTATCCCCCCACAAGTGCAAACTCTAGTAGTACAGTCCACTGCAGGATGAAATTATGAGCTTTGACAGCTAAGTGCAGTTTGACGTTCTCCATAAACCATTACTTGATTCTAAGCAGTCTCTCCACACTCATCCATGCCCTCCTTCCAAGGCACTCCTTTGACAGAGCGTTATTAGTTTCTAGAATCGTGTGCATATTTTATGGCTGGGGTATCCATCCTAAGCAGAACCAGTCTTTCTCCACCTTTCTCTTGTCATTGTGATTGGAGGTTCTGTTGCCAGTTGGAATTGAGTTGCTATGAAAAGATGTACATACCCTGGGATCACCATGATTCTATTCATATGTCTACTACTGACATTAAAGAGGTCAACTCCTAAGCAGAAGAATTAATCTAAGAGAATGATATTTGCACCATATAAAAAAACCACATAAATGATACATGGTACTAGTGAGTCACAAGCCAACTTCAAAACTTCCAGTAAAGTGGGTTTTTATAGAATCATTAAGGCTGGAAAAGAACTCCAAGACCATTGAGTCCAACCTTTGACTGAACACCACCACATCAACCAAAAAAAGTGCTAAGTGCCACATCCAGTTGTTTCTTGAACACATTCAGGGGTGGTAACTTCACCGCTTCCCATTCCAATGCCTGACAAACCTTTCAGTGAAGAAATTCTTCACAGCACTGAACCTGAACCTTCCCTGGCACACCTTGAGAACATTTCTTCTTTTCCTGTCAAGTTGTCTAGTTGTCTGGGAGAAGAGACCAGTCCCCACCTTGTTACAGATTCCTTTTAGGCAGTTGTAGAGAGCAATAAGATCACCCCTGAGCCTCCTTTTCTCAAGGCTAAACAACACCAGCTCCTTCAGCTGCTCCTCATAAAACTTACTCTCTAGACTCTTCTAGCTCTGTTGCCCTTCTCTGGACTCACTTCAGCACTTCAATATCTTTCTTATAGTGAGGGGCCCAGAACAGGGCACAGTACTCAAGACGCAGACTCACCAGTGCCAAGTCCTGGAAGACAATCACTCCTCTAGTCCAGATGGTTACACAATTTTTGATACAGGCCAGGATGCCATAAGCAACATTTTATGAAAACTACTTGCTTGAAGGTAGTAAACTGGGTTAGGAGCTCTGCTATACATTTTTTACTCTTAGGAAATGCATGCTTTTCCATACACTTGCCTAGTACAGAGAAGTCCCTGCACCGGGAGTATCAAAAATAAGAAGTAATTTTCCAAAGCTCTGACTGTTTGAGAATACTTCAACACAGTAATGAATATGCAGTTACAGCTCATGCAGACATGCCAGCTCTATGCAGCCAAGCAGATGCTGCCAATGGTGCAAGTACAGCTATGAAAAGGGCTGCTTGGGCTGGCAGTACAACTTTCCAAGAGGCATCTCCCTTTAAATAAGCTGAAAGAAGACTTTTTTTTTTTTTTTTCCTGAGGAAAAATATTCCTCAGATGATGATAGGAGTGGTAAAAAAGTCATTATGAAGAATACTAGTTGGCTTTTCAGTTTCTACATACCAATCTCTTCACTCTTCCCAGTATTGTCTTACTCAGCATTATGTCTTACACAACAAAAAGCAAACTAGCTGAAAATCAGGGACAAAAGGGAGTACTATACTGCTGAGGCAAACCAGCTTCAAGATATGCAATACCACAAAGCATTTTTCCACACTTTTATTTCTCTTATTTTCAAAAACTAATTTAACAGTATAGCATGTAAATGAAGTTTTATTCATGAATCAAGGATAAAACAGCCTTGGAAAACAAAACAAAACATGCAAATCCATTGAATTTCCATATTAGTTTCCCAGATTACAGGAGAAGCTGGGTTTGTGATAACACTTGATTTCACAGGTAAACATCACCTCCTACTCAGGAAGAGAGGTGATCTGATGAAAACAACTAAAAACAAAGTGTTGCGTACTGCTTTGTACCTGTATTCACTAGGAACAATCCAGCCTTTACTCAGGATAAAAATTAATTCCCCTTGATAGAACAAGTTATCCAAAGGAGCCACTCCTGTACAGCCCCATGGTAACACAGAAGCTGACAAGAGACTGAAGGTTCAGGAGAACCAGGTAGGCTGTCGCTGGTGACTAAAAAAGGTGCAACAATTCTTTGCTAGATAAATGTAGACAGTCTGCTGTCACTTCCTACCCTGGGTACAAATATTCAAGGAATTATTGGCACAGAGGAACCTACCCAGAAAACTCCAGGCTTACTTGAACAGGTGACTGCATGCAAACTGCTCATTGGGAATGTTCATCCAAGCACCTCATCTCCTGATCTCTGCATACACATAAACACAAATATTTGAGAATGCTAGCTATTACAGGCAAAAGCAGCACCTGAAAATGTGTAAACATTTTAATGAAATACATGTTCTCATTCCAAAGACCAAAAAATTATTTTGAATATAGACACAGTCATAGCATCCATCCTAAAAAAAATAACCTGAGTGGCTACAAGAGTGGGTACAGCTTAGAGGTTTTGTACTTGCAGAGAAAATATCTCGAAATTGAGACACACTTATTTGAAAAAAGGTCCTTAAGAGAATGTCTTACACTGGCACAGACCACAATCTGTGCTGGTCTGAGAAAGGACAATCTCCACATAGTTGATTTTTTAAGGACCCAACTTAAAAAAAAAAAAA